>CAUYUJ010005417.1:0-10000 GCA_963575745.1 Prorocentrum cordatum
GTAGTATTAGTAGTAGTCATCGTAGTAGTCGTATTATAGTATAGTAGGTGTGTCTAGTGGTAGTTTAGTAATACGTCTTAAGTATAAGTATTATATTATTCGTAGTCCCGTAGTAGTAGTTGTAGTAGTAGTAGTAGTAGTAGTAGTAGTAGTAGTAGTCGTAGTAGTAGTAGTAGTAGTAGTAGTGGTAGGGGTGTTTATAGTAGTAGTAGTAGTAGTAGTAGTAGTAGTAGTAGTAGTAGTAGTACTCGTAGTAGCATTTGGAATAAGAGTCGTAGTAGTCGTAGAAGTCGTAGTGATGGTAATCGGAATAGTAGCAGTAGTAGTCGTAATCGTAATCGTAATAGTAGTAGTCGTCGTAGTAGTAGTAGTAGTCGTAGTAGTAGTAGTAGTAGTAGTAGGAGTAGGAGTAGTAGTAGTAGTAGTAGGAGTAGGAGTAGTAGTAGTAGTAGTAGTAGTAGTAGTAGTAGTCGTAGCAGTAGTATTATCAGTATTAGTAGTAATAGTAGTAGCAGTAGTCGTAATCGTAGTAGTAGTAGTAGTAGTAGTAGTAGTAGTAGTAGTAGTAGTAGTAGTAGTAGTCGTAGTAGTAGTAGTAGTAGTAGTCGTAGTCGTAGTGGTAGTAGTAGTAGTAGTAGTAGTCGTCGTAGTCGTAGTCGTAAGAACAATAAATAAAAATGTGTTTTTTTTTTTGTGTGTTATTGACCTTCTGATTCTTCTTCGGATTATTGTTATTATTGTATTCGCTACTATGATCAGTCTTATTTGTATTACTGTTTCCACTACTTTGCTATGAACAATGAGCTGTTGATGATTATGCTTGTGCATACTCTTATGGGCATTATTATGACTATTATCGTTTGATTGCAATCGTTATTCTTGTTCTTACCACCACCACCGTTATTCATGTCATCGTCATCGTCATAATCGTCGTCGCTGTCATCGCTCTCGTCGCTGTCGTTGCCGTCATCCGAGGGAGTGCGATCTACCGTTGTTTGACAGGAAAATTTCCCCTGCCCCTACCCTCCTGGAAACTGAGGGGGAGGAGGGGGGAAATTCCCTCGACTCGGCTCGAGCCAGGGCTGGGGCTGGGGCCGGGGCTGGGGCCGGGCCGGCTGGGGCTCGGGCTGGGGCCAGACCCCTGGCCCAGCCCCAGCTTTGCTTGAGTTTTTTTGCGGATTGTTTGAGCTGTGCTTTAGCTTCGTTGGATCATTGTTTCAGCTCTGGTTGAGCTTTGTTTGCTCTTTGCTTGAGCTTGGTCGGAGCTGTGTGTGAGCTGTGTTTGACCTTTGCTTGAGCTGTTGTGAGCTTTGTTGGAGCCTTATTCCCTACCTAGGCTCAGCCTAGAAGGGTTCTTACTCGCTTGGCTTAAAGGGGCCGGGCAGTGCAAACCGCCCCGGGCGGTTCCCCCAGTCCCCTAGGAGCCAAGCGAAAGCAACAGCAAAGGTAAAAGCAAACGCGCGGTTGCCCCAGTTGCGCTCCCTGGGTGTCAAGCAAAAGCAAAAGCAAAGGCAAAAGTGAAGGCAAAAACGAAGGCAAAGCAAAAGCATAGCATAGCATAGCATAGCGCAGCACAACATAGCGTAGCATAGCATAGCCTAGCCCAGCATAGCATTGCGCAGCATAGCATAGCATAGCATAGCATAGCGCAGCACAGCATCCACTATTGCTGCTGCTATATATATGTACTTATATATATATATATATATATATATATATATGTGTGTGTGTGTGTGCGCACGTATGTTTCATGCATGTTGTCCGTCTGTGGGTCATCTTGAGCCCTTAGTGGGGCAGCTTGAGCCCTTAGGATGCACGAAGGTTTCGCACATAACACCGACCGGGAGACATGAAACCCGACGAGAAGCTGCGGAGTAGATGCAAATGTAGCTGTAGGTGTAGATGTAGATGTAGGTCTAGATGTAGATGTAGGTGTCGATGTAGATGTAGGTGTGAATATATATGTAGATGTAAAGAACTCCCCAGTGCCCCGCCCTCATCTGCTTGCCTGCTTGCTTTTGCTGTTATCTCGGCGACTTGCTGCCTGCTTCTGCTGCTGCTTCACTCACGGCGTGGCGTCGGCGGTTCTGGCGCTAATACTACTCCTCCTCCTCCTCCTCCTCCTCCTCCTCCTCCTCCTCCTACTACTACTACTACTACTACTACTACTACGACTACTACTACTACTGCTGCTAACTACTGCTACTACTACTACTACTACTACTACTACTACTACTACCACTACTACTACTACTACTACGTACTACTACTACTACTAATACTACTACTAATACTACACTACTCACTCTACTACTCCTACTACTCCTACTACTCTACTACTACTACAACTAACTACTACAACTAACTACGACTACTAATACTGCTACTACACTACTAACTGTTACCTACTACCTACTAACCTACTACCTACTACCTACAACCTATCCCTACCTCCTAACCTACCTACCCTCCCTACCTACCTACCTACCTACCCACCCGACCAACCACCACCACCAACAACTCCACCACCACCGACGCACCACCACCACCACGCAACAACCACCACCACCACCACCACCACCAACCACCACCACCACCAACCACCACTACTACGACTACTAACTACTATACTACTACTACTACTACTACTACTACTACACTACTAACTACTACTACTACGAACTACTAACTACTACTACTAACTACTACTACTACTACTACTACTGCTACTACCTACTACTACCTACTACCTACTACGCTGCTACTACTACTACTACTGCAACAACACAACTACTACTAACTACTCAACACAACAACTACTACTACTACTTACTCCTACTACGACTACGAACTACTACTACGACTACGACGACTACTACTAATACCACGACTACTACTAACGACGCGACTACTAACTACTACTCACTACTGCTGCTACTGCACTGCTAACGGCTACTACTACTACTACTACTACTACTACTACTACTACTACTACTACTACTACTACTACTACTACTGCGGTCTCGTGCACCACATCACCACGGCTCAACCACCTAGGGAAGAGCGTCCTTGTGGTTGCCTCATTACCAGTATGTAGCGCGCACCTCTTCTGGGTGAAAGGGCGGGTCTGACATGCTTGCAACGTCAGGCGCTCGCACCGTGGGCAGTTGGGCCAACAGCCCAAGGTGAAGCGCCAGCAGCGGCACAGCAGCACACGGGGCGACCCCAGTACCGCCACCCAGGCCGACTAGCGCGGAAAGACGCAAGGCTAGGCCTGAATGACAAGCCAAGGGCAGGTCTGACGTGCATGCAGCAACTGGCGCCTGGCCGAGGGCAGCTGGTCCCTACAGCAAAAAGTAAGGCGCAGGCGGCAGCGTAGCAGCACACGGGGCGACCCCAGTGCCGCCACCCAGGCCTACAGGCGCATAAAGGCGCGAGATGAGGCCAGGATGGCAGGCCAAAATGGCCAGGCGCCCGACGGCGACGGTGCAGTGCACGGGGCTGCCCCAGCACCGCCAGCGAGGCCAACGAGCGCGAGTGAACGTGAGGAGGCCGAGATGGCAAGCCAGTTGGCGAGCCAAGGTGGCAGAGTGCACAGGTAGCCAATTGCCTAGCGTAGGCACAGGCTACATGTGACGCCACGCGGGTGGGGGTGCCGCTATGGGCCCGCCGCGCTACAGAACGCAGCAAGTAGACAATTTGGCATGTACTCACACGGCCTGTCGGGGCCCTGGAACCTGCTGGGCATTATTCCTCAGGCCTGCTGGCCTGTTCCCTGCGCGATGGCGGCGAAGACCTGCGACGGCAGCGCCCGCGCCTCCCCGCCGAGGTCGCCGCTGCCCCCCGCCTGCCCCGCGGGCCCAAAGATCTGACGCTCAAGGTCTTCACCGAGGGCCGCGTTCAGGGCTGCAGCGCTTGGGGCCTGCCGCGGGAGCGAGTCCGTCTGCGGTGGCGGGTGCGTCGGCGGCGGCGGCGCATCAGGGGGCGCCGTCGGCGGCGGCGGCGGGGGGCCCATGATGGCCGCGGCCTCTGGCGGGGCTCCAGCTGGCGGTGGTGGCGGGTCCTCGCTGCCGCGGGCCCCGCTTGCTGGTGGGGCGCTGGCGTTGCGAACGGGGGTGGCACGCGGGGCGCCCCCTGTGCCACCCCCGCCGCCCGAGAGGCTGCCCTCCTTCAGGTTGTGGCGGCGCTCGTAGCGCGCCAACTCCCTGTGCGCCATCTCCAGGCGCTCCCTCTTGGCTTTGTTCCGCGCCTTCTTGCTGTAGCCCGCCCATTCAGGGTCGTTCAGTCCCCAGGCGACCTGCGCGTAGAGGTCGGTCCACTTGAACGTGGGCAAGCTCTCCCAGGTGAGCCCCTCCATCAGCACATGGTGGCCCTCCCACTGTGCCTGGTGTGGAGCATTGCGCTTGAAGACGGTGCCAACCGCCGGCGGCTCAACCTTGGGCAGGCACCTCAAGAGGCCACCGCGTTGACCACTGAGATCCCCTCCTTCTTGAGCTTGTCGTAGCGCAGCAGTGCCTTCAGGTCGCGGATGTCCTCCTCGGGATGCTCCGCGTGCATGTAGTACGCGTGTGGCGGATCCGACTCCTCCTCTATGAACTCGATGCAGACTCCATAGGAGGTCGAGTAGCGCTCACCGCAGTGGCAGTACCAGCGCTGGCCCGTCTCTCCCGCTGCCCCCTGGGCGCATGAGAGCAGCTGTGACCAGCGATCCGAGCGGATCACCGAGCAGCATCCCCTGGGATTATCCCAGGTCTTGTTGGCCGCGCACTTGTAGTACATGTTGAACGTGAAGCCCTTGCCACGGTAGAACTGGTCCGTGTAGTCGCCCATGCGGCGGTAGGCCTCCTGCGCCGCGGTGTTGCCCTGGCACTCCTCCTTCCAGGCACGTTTGTGTCCCAGGTGGGCATCTGCGATCCCCGAGGCTTCCAGACACCCCTCTTCAGCCTTCCCACATCCACCTCCGCCTCCTCGTTCAGCGCGTCGAGCCACTTCTGGACTCCGTCCTGCGCCTCGTGCCCCTCACCATGTCCTCCTTCTTTTCCAGGATGGGCCCCAGGCCGCCCAGCATGTGGGCGCGCATGGTCTCGAATTTGAGGACGCCATAGGCCCGCGCCATGCGCTTCAGCGACTTCTTGGATAGGCCGAGCCGCAGCAAGGGCTCGATGTCCGTTACCTCCTTCACGGTCTGGACCTCGGTCAGCTGGAGCCCCTGGTCCTCCGCGTCCACGTCGGGCTGAGGTCGTTCTCCTCATCACTGGGAGGTTCTTCCTCGAGGGGCGGGGGTGGCGCACGGGGCGGCCCTGGCACCACCCCCGCCTCCCTCGCCATCGGGCGGCCCACCCCCCTCGCCACTTCTTCCGTGGCTGGGGGGGCGCCTGTGCTCTCGGGGTCGATGCCCACCCCCACGCCCTCCGTTGACCTCCGCAGGGCAAGCAAGCCTTCCTCTGAGAGCGCGAACCCCACCAGGACGTCCATGCCCTCCTTGATGTAGTCGAAGCTCGCACGGAACTTCGCCACCCGCTTGGCGGCATGGTCAATGGAACCTGGGCCCTTGTTCGCGCGCGCAGCGCGCGTCACGGCCTCGTGCTCGGAGATGCCCTGCGTCGTTGCCACGCAGTTCGAGCACATGTACAGCTTGTACTTGTACTGCCCCTCTTTGCCCCTCCTCAGATCGGGGTATTTCTCGTTGTGCTCGTTGGCTTCCGCATAGCGGCGCATCTCCGCACAGCTGAGCTCGTCCACGTACTCCACCGCCATGATCTTCCAGTCGTCCAGCGCCGTGCACCTCCGACACCAGCCCAGGCGGTGCGGCGGGCCCAGTACGCGCCCATGCAGTGGACGTAGCCCGCCTCAGCGTAGTCCTCCTCCGTCATCATCTCTACGTCTTCGAGCGCGGCTGGTGCGCCGTCGCTCGGCTGGGGGGCCTGGCCGTAGACGGCTTGTTGCTGCGTCGGCGGTGGCGCTTGCCCCCACGGCCGCTGAGGGCTCCCGTGGTCGCAGCACTCGGGGCCTCGCTGGCGGCCCCGTCGTCCACGGCGCGCTCCCGTCTGCCTCGCTGCGCGCCCCGCGGCCGCCACGGCCGCCCACAGCATGCCCCCTCAGCTGAAGGTTGTGGAGCGCGAGGGTGAGCGCGTCCAGCCCGCGCCGCTGCTCTGTGGTGAAGTCGGCATACGTGGCTGCCGCCGCCAGGGCGGCTGATGTCACTGGCATCGCCGCCGATGCAGGCATCGCCGAGGCGCCATCGGAGGCGGCGGCGCTGGGGGCGGCCCCCGTGCCGCCGCCTCCATCGGCGTCCTCAGCGGGGGTAACTGATCCCGTGTGCACCGTGGGTGCCGTCCGAAAGGTCGCCGCCTCGGACGCCATGTCGTACTCCTCGCCTTCGCTCTCCGACAAGCTTACCTGCTGGACAGGGCGCTGCATCGGTCTTGCTTTGGAGGTTGGTGCCTCCCCCGCGGCGCACGTCTTTGCGGGCCACGGCATCGGCGCAGGCTTCGAGAACTTGGGCGCCATCACTTGGTCGGGTGGATGGCACGGGAGGTGCAGTTCGAGAGAATGTGCGAGGCAGTTACTCACGAGCCAAATAGCTGACGGGGGGGGAAGGGGATGGGAGGAGGCTGTGCACCGAACCAAAATGGGGCGGCCAACTGCCAGGGCGGGACACAGGTGACACAGGAAGACGATGGGCTGAAGCCAGCGGTTCCAGATGCGTGGGGCCCGTGCATTATGTTGGCGGAAAACGGCCTGACCCCCGTTCGGGGCCCTGGACGGGCAGGAGAGGGGGGAGGGGGGCGAGGAAACCACGTCGCGGGCGGGCGACAAAGCGGGCGGCGGGCAGCCGACGGCCCCAGGACCCGCGGGGAGGCCCCGATCTTCAACGCCTCTTGACGCCTCTTTAGCCAGCGGCCTTGGACAGGTGCTGTTGGTTGCATGAAGGCTCATCCCAGATGGGCTGCGGGACCACCTCATGCCAGAGATGACGAGCATCAGAGATGTGGCATGTCGAGACCACAACATGCGCAAAACAAGGAGGCAACACACCATGGCGTGCAGACCAAACATGACACTTCAGAAGCGCGCGGTGCGCGCGACCTGGAGACTGTACGAAACCTTGTACACTGCAGGGGTGGCAAATTTTTATGACCACTCAGGGCTGCGGGAAGGGGGAAGGGGAGAGGAGGGTCAGTGCTCACATGCAAGTGGGGCGGGGCCACAGCTAGTCAAGACTGGACGCTCGGGGCGGCCCCTGCATCCAGTCTCGCTGCGTCCTCCGTCGCCAGGGCGACCTGCTCCGCAATTTGCCCCTGCAGGGCGTTGGCTACTGCCGACGCAGGGCTGCACGAGCCGCGGGCCGTTCGGCCTCAGCCAGTTCCCCTACGGCACGGCGCAGCCACGTCTCCGCCTCTGCGCCCCAGCGGCCGTTGACATCTAGGACAAAGGGCACCAGGCCCGAAAATGGGTACCTACGGTGCTTCACTTTCCCTCTGCGCTGCAGGGCTGCCTGGCGCGGCCGCCCCGTCTGGGCCACTGCCACCTCGTCCACCAAGCTGATGTCGAGGCAAACTCGGCCATGGATGCCTCGATGGTAGACCACGTCCAATGTGGCCGCCCCTTGCTCCTCCGTGCACCACTCTGGGATGACCTGCTCCAGCAGGGCATGATGGCCCACCTCGCGCAGCCAGAGCGCCACGGCGTCTCGAATGGCATTGCGGCGTCGCGTCGGGCCGCCTCCCCTGGGGCAGTTGAGCGCATGAACGCCCCAAACGTCCACCGCGCGGCCGCGCGTCGGGCCGTGCTGCGCCATCGCGCGGGTGGGCGCTGCTGGTCGGTTCTGGCACGTGCACTCGGACTGCAGCAGCGGCAAGTGCATGCGCCCCTCGGCAGCAATGCAGAACGCATGGTCGGCGAGGGGCGAGACCCCCTCGAAATTAACCAACCAGGCGCCCGCCGAGCTGCCCGAGGCACTGTGGACCGCCGCCGCTGCCGTTACTGGCAGCGCGGCTGTGAACGTCTTGGTGACGTGGTCCCGCACGTGCTGGGTGTACGTTTTCTGGTCCTGTCCCTTCCGCCCCTCAGAAGGCCCTGCCAGCGGTCGCTCTGAGGACGACGACCGCCAGCCAGCCGCCCCTGCTCCTCGTCTGCTGCTGAGAGGGCACGGCCAAGGCCTGGCCACCTCCGAAAGAGGCCGATCGTTGTCGATTCTCGGAGTTCCTGGGCTGCCGCGTGAATCCCAGCTTCCCAGGATGCCAGGAGGGCGGCTGGGCCGCGCTGCTCAGCGCTGCCGCAGCCCAGGCCTCCGTCGCTGACCTTCATGAAGATCTGCTCTCTGGGGGCCGCCGTGACCCCGAGCAGGGCGTTGACGAAGGCGACCACTCCGTCATCTACCCTGCGGCTCCACGCCGCCGTGAGCGGGAGCGCCCGCTGGATGTGGACGCAGGCGCCCCTCGACCAGATCCGCATCAACTGGAATGCGTCAAAGGCAGAAAGCCCATGCCTGCGTAGCGTCAGAATCTCTTTGAAGTAGCGGTCCTGCTTCTGGAGGAATGCCTCGCCGCAGGGGGGTGGCGTGGCGGCGCTCGGGGCGGCCCCGGCGCCGCCAGCCTGCCCGTGGCCCCCCTCGTCGAGGTCCTCTGGGACGGCGAAGTCCGTGAGCGGGACGCCCCTCCAGTCGGTGCCCACGTCGCGGTTCGTGTAGGCCAGGGTGGACCCCACCGCCCTGAGCTTCTGAACGCGGTACTGGGCGTACTCTGCAAACTCAGGCGGCATGACAGATTGGGGATCAGGGGACCATATCTGGGTCTTGGACATCTTAAGCTTCATCCCGTGGGCCGCGATGCGAGCTCGCCAAGCATCCAAGCCGCGGAACACAGCGGCCGCGGTGCCCACGAAGTACGTGTCGCCCAGGAAGGCCAAGCAGCCCCCTTCCGTGTCCACCGCGCGCACGGCCACGCGGCCGATGCTGAGCGCATCCGCAGTGCCGACCGCGTAAAAGCCTGGGCTCATCGGGCAGCCCTGGTCGAGGCCACGGATCTGGTCGACCAGCTGGGCGGGCTGTGACCCACCCCCCGCCGCGTGGCGTGTGCGAGCAGGAAGCCAGGCCTCCGCCCGCGGCGCCAGAGCGGGCACCTTGGTGCGCACGGCCTCCTTCACCAGGTCGCGGGGGATGTTGCTGAACGCATCCCCGAGGTCCACCGCCACCACCCACTTGCCTGGGCTCGAGTTGGCCATCGTGCATAGGCGTCGATGGAGTGCACCACATCCGTCCTTGGCGAGGCCGAACTGCTGGTCTCCCACCGCCGTCCGCATGTCCTTGTGGTGGACCTTGGCGGCACTGCGGCCCACCATGCGGCGGGTGACATTTCCACAGCCCAGGACTCGCACATCCCCAGGGGTTGCCTTAGGGATGCCTGTGAGGCGCGCCGCCGTCATGGCGGCTAGCGCCTCGGGGGGGAGGTCCCCGATGGCCAGTCGAGCCAGCGTGTTGTCCTCGTCGTGCTTGAGAGGGGCCCAGTGCTCGCAGCGCCCCCCTCCAGGCCCCGCCCCTCCACGGCGGGGGAAACGGCCAAACTGACGTTTGAGGTGGTTGGCCACGCGGCGGTGGAGTTCTGCTGCGCCGTCGAGCTCGTAGGGAGCTGCGGCTGGCGGCATCGCCACGTCGACCCCCGCCCATGCGAACCCTCTCCCTGGCCCACGCGGGGCGGCCCCAGTGCCAGGGAGAGGGCCCACTCGCCTGGGCGAGGCGCCTCGGGCTGCTGGGCGGCGCTGAACTTCCTCGCCACCGCCGCTGCGTCCGCCATGCCCCCCTGGGGCCACACTGCCGCTGCCGCCCGAGACATCTCTCCCGCTCGTGCGAGCTCGGTGACACGGCGTACACGGGCTGCGACGTGATCCTCGCGGCCCTTCGTGGTAACCGTGGTGCGCGTCTGGTCCTCCATGGAAAGCCAGGCGACATCCCACTGTCCGTCCTGGATCCACCGCAGGCGCTCCTGGAGGCGCCCACGCC
>CAUYUJ010005417.1:15000-30000 GCA_963575745.1 Prorocentrum cordatum
ACCCAACACCACAGGATGGTTGGGAACAAAAAGCGTTCGCGCCACGTCTGACATCTTATCCCTCCCGCCTGGTCCCATTCGACTCGCCAGGATGGGCGTTGCATCGGGCCCTGATCCCTGAATGGTGTCTGCAGCGTTTGGTCTGTCATCTACTGCGCGAGGGGACGACACACGGGTGCGCGAGGTCGGGCGCGGCGTTGGGGCGGAGAGGAGACGCGATCAGTCGAACGGCGCCAAACAGCACTCGTCGTCGTCGTCGTCTTCGTCGTTGTCGTCGTCGTCGTCGTCGTCGTCATCGTCGTCGTGGTCGTTGTCGTCGTCATCGTCAACGGTTCTAGGACTTGAGATTGGCCTCGCGCGCGCCCGCGGGCGGGCACGAGGTCCGGGAAAGAACATGCTTCCGACGACGACGACGACGGACGAACGAGCGCAGCAAAGCGAGCGACGACGCCGACGACGACGACGGTGGCAGAGAGAGGGTGGAGGAGGACCAGGGGGACGAGAGACAAGGGAGGAGGGCAGCGGGAGGAGAGAGGAGGCGGAGGAGATGGAAGGAGAGGGACGGACGCAGGGAGGCAAAATGACGACGACGGCGACGGATCTGAAGCCGCCACCTCGCCAAGGTCGTGGCCACACCGACCCCTGGAGGGCGCAGGGCGGCGACGCACGGCGATGGCGCCAATCGGGGGCGGCCGAAACGTTCCGAATGGCAAAAAAACGCGCGAGAGAAGCGCATGGGAAACCCCAGTGTACGACGAAGATAGGACGAGGATAAAATCGGGTACGGCTGAATCGAGAATCTCTGAAATTTGGCGGCTCTGGAAAATGTTTCGCGCGCGGCCTTCTCACAACGTTCCGGGACGCCGTCACAGCGTTCTGGAACGTTCTGGAACGGAGTTATCCTCGTCCTAGCTCCGTCCGGCTATGTAAATGCGCGACGGGGGGGGGCTGGCGGGCCATCAGCCTGCACCTGGTGGGGGGAGGAGGGGAGTAGCACCCATCAGGGGTAATTGCTTAAGGCCGAAAGAGGAGGAGGAGGAGGAGGAGGAGAGGAGGAGGAGGAGGAGGAGGAGGAGGAGGAGGAGGAGGAGGAGGAGGAGGAGGAAGAGGAGGAGGAGGAGGAGGAGGAGGAGGAGGAGGAGGAGGAGGAGGAGGAGGAGGAGGGGGGGGACAGGCAAGGAAACGGGGGTGCACATAAGGGAGGGAAAGGAAAGAGGATGGGAGGGAAGGGGATGGGGGGGAAAGGGAAGAAAGAGGGAGGGAAGGAGGTGAGTGCGGGAACAGAGGGGAATACCCAAATGTATGTATATATACATATATGTATATTTATATATGTATCGTATATATACATATTTATACCCAGACACACACATATACAATACATTACATTACATTACATTACACTACCTTACATTACACTACATTACATTACATTACATTGCATTACATTACTTTACATTACATTACATTCCAATCCGTACATGTATATATATATATATATATATATATATATATATATCCGAACACATACACACAGTATGTCAATCCATGCACATACGCGCGCATCTAGCGAGGGAGAGACAGAGAGAGAGAGAGATGGGGGAGCGATATGTAGAAGGAGAAGCAGAGAATTGACAACACAAATTATGCTAACGCAACTCCCCACCTAAAGCGACTAACGGTTTCGTGGGGCCCATGGGGTACGTCAACATCAACATGAAGGAAAAAGTCATCGAACGAGTAAGTACGCACGAAAGGGCAGACGAAAGAAAGGAGGAGGGAGGACAGGTGTTCAGGAAACGAAGCCTTGTAAACGATACGGTTTCTTGATACCCTCCTCGCTCTTGCGGGGCCCCGCTGGAAGGGGGGGGGGGGTACGAAACCTGGTAAAAAGGGGAACGCTTTCCGCGACCCTCCTCGTTCAAGCGCGGCCTCTTTGGAAGAGTGGAAGGGGGGCGCGAAACCGCGTAAACTGCATTGTTTTCCGATACCGTCCTGGAGGAGGAGGAAGAGGAAGAGGATCGGATGGACGATGATGAAGAGCAGCAGCAGGAACCGCAGCAGGAGCAGCAGCGGGAGGATGGCCAGGAGTATGAACATGAAAAGGAGGAGGGTCGGGCGGGCGGGTGAGTCGCCCAGGCGTCCAAGGTCCGATTCGCGAGGTTGGTCTGGGTGGTATATTTTTCCTCGTCCTTCCTCCTCCTCCTCCTCCTCCTCCTCCTCCTCCTCCTCCTCCTCCTCCTCCTCTGTCTTCGCCCTCGTCGGCGTCGTAGTCGTCGTCGGCAGCGTCGGCGTCGCCGTCTTTCTCCGGCGGGCCCTAAAAGGCGGGCCCTGAAATATGGATTACCATCGATTCGGCGCGCATGTACCCCCCCTCCTCCTCCTCCTCCTCCTCCTCCTCCTCCTCCTCCTCCTCCTCCTCCTCCTCCTCCACCTCCCCCTTTTCTTCCTCTGCTTGTTATTCCTTTACCTTTCCTTTCTCCTCCCCCTCCTCCTCCTCCCGCGAAATCCTGAGAAGGAGTGACCGGGGCAGGCTTGTGCCAGATGGCGTCGGCAACAAGTCACCACCAGCACGTTCTGCTACCCTTGCTGCAGCACGTGCGAACGCCCCCGTACGGCCGAAAACGCAACTGGGAGATGGCAAATCACAACTCAGGAACTAGTCGGGGTTGTGCAAGTCGGCGAACGACACGAATTAGCGATCTCCTCGCTCAGACGGGGCCTCCCTGGAGGCGTGGGGGGGGGGGACGAAACCATGTAAATAGCATGGGTTTCCGATACCCTCCTCGCTCAGGTGGGGCCTCCCTGGAAGGGTGGGCCATTCAGGATGTGGGAAAGCACGAAACCATGTAAATAGTATGGGTTTCCGATACCTTCCTCGCTCAGGCGGGGCCTCCCTGGAGGGGTGGGAGGGGCACGAAACCATGTAGATAGTATGGGCTTCCGATGCCCTCCTCGCTCAGGCGGGGCCTCCCTGGAGGGGTGGGAGGGGCACGAAACCATGTACGTAGTATGGGTTTCCGATACCCTCCTCGCTGAGGCGGGGACTCCCTTGAGAGGTGGGAAGGGCACGAAACCATGAAATAGTATGGGTTTCCGATACCCTCCTCGCTCAGGCGGGGCCTCCCTGGAGAGGTGGGAAAGGCACGAAACCATGTAAATTGCATGGTTGTCCGATACCTTCCTCGCTCAGGCGGGGCCTCCCAGGAGGGGTGGGAAGGGCACGAAACCATGTACGTAGTATGGCTTTCCGATACCATCCTCGCTCATGCGGGGCCTCCCTGGAGAGGTGGGAAGGGCACGACACAATGTAAATAGTATGGTTTTCCGAGACCTTTCTCGCTCAGGCGGGGCCTCCCTGAAGGGGTGGAAACGGTATTGATATGCGAGGCGGGAGGCGGGAGGGAAAAGGAGAGGATGTTTTGGGAAAACAGGAACCCCACTCAGGATGTGGGAACAACACCATGCCAAATAGACAAACATGCCTACATAAAGAAAGAGCGAGAGAGAGAGAGAGACAAAAAAGAAAAAAAAGAGAGAGAGAGAGAGAGAGAGAGAGAGAGAGAGAGAGAGAGAAAAAGAGAGAGAGAGAAAGAGAGAGAGAGAGAGAGAGAGAGAAAGAAACAGACAGACAGACAGACAGACAGACAGAGGACCCGACGTAAACAAACAACAACATATGTTGAGAGGCGGAGAAGGTGAAACATGTGAGGGGGGCGAGGGGAAAAGGGAGAGGACAGGCAAGTTTCTGTTGAGCCGCTGCCCCCGCGGCTGGGGGCTGGAGTCGGGAAGGAACCACTTTGTTTCTAAATCCAAAACTGGGCCTCCTGCGCTAGCAACATATGCCTCTTGTGGAGTGCCTCATGGAGCTGCAGGCCGGCCTCGTGGTGACCCCCCGTACCGCAAATCGACGATTAAATGCGGCTTGAAACGTTCCGATCCGTCGGCCTCAGCATCTGCCCTGGGGCGCGGCTTCAGGATGAAGCTGCACGGGTTGACATTGAGGTGTTTTGGCGGAGGGGCGTCGACCAGAAAGACGGAAACCTTCCCGGCGACAGCAAGGCGGTCCCGTTCGCGTTCGGCCCGCGCGAGCTGGGACGTGACAGACGGATGGTTGCGCGCCTGTTTCGGAGCGACAGGCGACGCCCCGAGAATGCCCACGCCGCCAGGAATGCAGCAGGGCGGGGTCCGCGCCATTGGCGGACAGGCAATCGAAGCGCAAGTGAAAGCCAGGGACGCCCGCCCATTCCTGGAGATTGGAATTTCTATCCCAGACCTCGACTAGGAGAGCGTCCATCGTCAGAAATATGTTCCTTGAGCCAAAGTTGCGGGAAAGCAGCTGGGAAGATCTATGGGAGTGGGTCGAAGGGAGGGCTGTATATTACGGAGGGGGGAGGGAAGAGAGAAAGGTTGGAAGGCTCCTCCGCACCTGGGACTGGGTCGAAAATTCAGAACGGCCAGAACAGTCCCCGGTCTGGCGGGGAATACGCCGAGGGCATCGACAAGCGCCAGCGCCAGTCTTAAGCCCACACCCGCCAGCGGAGAGCTGGGAGACGTCGCGCCAACACGGACGGGGTCGAGAGCCCACGAGCCAGCTTCGTCCGCGGAGTACCGTCTCCCTTGGCTGTGCACAGCCAGCCTCTCTTCCGACAAGCGTGACGGCCTCCTGCAGCGTGTGACGCATAGCTCTTTCTTCGTCGCGACGGCTCAGGACGCCGCGCCCTCCTTTTCCTCCCCTCTTCTGGATGGGAGGGGGGAGCGGGAAGGGGCAAGGTGAGGTGCGTGCGTGAGTAGAGGGAGGGCGAGGAGGCAGCTTGGAGGGAGCCGACGGTCGCTCGCCTTCTGCCGGAGCCTGGCGGAAGCAGCCACTCTTGGGCATACAGCGCCTGCTGTGCCCCTGACTGAAGCCCCAGTGGGGGGAGTGAAGGGGATCAAGGAGGAAGCAGACATTTGAAATGGATAGAGAATTCTTCAGGAGGAGGAAGTGCTAGGGCACGAATGGGGTACCCAGGACCGCCGACCCAGTTGCAACGGACTCGCACGAAGAGATACTGGATGGAGTGAAACGTGGTACAGCCAGGACCAGCCGTCTCGCACAGATGGGACACTTCGCAAAAAGAGCGGCGAAGTGCCAGGACACGAATGGCACGGCACGAGCTGCCGCGAGGGTGCCACGGACACGCCCGATGGGAACTTGGGATGTTAGGTGAGACATGCTGCAGATAGGACCGCTGGCCAGATGCATGGCAGCGAATAGCTGGGTGTAGGCAGTGACGCAGCCGAACAGCTGACAGGAGGAATGAGCGCCGACCAGGTGCGTCGACGAGTAGCTGGCAACAGAGAATGAGACAGCCAGGACCGCTGACAAAAGCAGAGCCCGCCGACCAGGGGCATTGACGGGCAGCCGGCGGCAGCGCGCGGACGGCTAGACCCCGACCCTTGGAACAGGGCGCCTGCGCGCGAGACGAATCCAGCAAAACGCACAAGGAACGAACGAGAAAGACGAATCGAGACTTGCGACCCCGCAGAAGCCCCTTTCCCGAGTGTGCAGCTCCCTAAGAAGGACGCCATCCCCCATCCCCCCATCCTTTCCCTCCTCACCCCATACTCCTGTCATCCACCCCAGACTTGCTCTTGAATGCGTATCTGACAAGGATTTCGGAGCGCACCCTGCGGTGGCGACAGGAACTCTCCATGAAGCCCGACAATGGGCGGAACACGCGACCACATCCTGGAGGTCGAACCCCCTGGAGGCCGAACCACGGTTTTGGCAAGGCCGCAAAATGAACGTGGAGAAGAGGGAGGAGGAGACATCATGACAAGGAAGAGGATGAGGATGACGAGTGCGAGGAGGGGGAGGAGGACAAGAATGAGGAAGCGGAGGATGTGGAGGATTCAGAATTGGTCCACTCCCTCCTTCGCGCAACCCCTCGCGGGCGCGCCAGGCTGGCTAAGGGGCGCCCACCCGCGGCACCAGACGAACGCCATCACCAAAGCCCGCAACGCCGCAATCGGCCGGCGCATTCGGGCGAGGGAGTGGGGCGACAGGTCGGGGAGGCGGGGTAGGAAGAGAAGCAAAACGACAATGAAGAGGGATGATGACGGTGGTGGTGTTGATGTTGGTGTTGGTGTTGGTATTGGTGTTGGTGTTGATGTTGATGATGATGATGATGATGATGATGATGATGATGATGATGATGATGATGATGATGATGATGATGATGATGATGATGATGCTGATGCTGCTGCTGCTGCTGCTGATGATGATGATGATGATGATGATGATGATGATGATGCTGCTGCTGATGATGATGCTGATGCTGATGATGACGATACTGACGATGATCATGAAACTAACGAGGAGGAGGAGGGGAGAAACCAGGAGGAGGACGAAGAGGAGGAGAGGGGAAAGAGAAAAACGAGAGAGAAGGAGGGGGTGACAAGGAGGAAGATGAGAAGGGGGGAAGAATGAATGAATGAATGAATGTCCTTCATGATCCAGTGTGCCTCTGCTGATCCATCGTGCTCTGTAACGTGCGCTAGATTTCCGAGCGGACGAAGACTTGTTTCAGACACTTCCGATGCAAATGAAGAAACCCAGGGCACCCTGGTCCGAGCAGTTTCTTGATCGCTTGCGTGAAGCAATTTTGACAGCAAGAAAACCCGCGCGTCGACGCCCACGAAACCCATGGTGCCCTGTAAGCTGCAGTTTCCCCGAAAGAAACACACGGCACCCTGACGAAACAAATGGTGTTTCTTGTCCTGCTGTCCGACTGTAGACCGTGGGGTATCATTCGGGGATGGACAGACCCCCCTTTAGTAAAACGTGGTTTAGTGAAAACGACCTTAGGCCCAAACCTGGCGGGCGCATCTCGGGAACCGAAAACGGACACTTCACTAATCGACGTGTCACTGTTGGGGTTCTGTCCACCCGCTCCGCCGCGGGCGGATCCGCTCCCCCCCCCTCGGCGCCACTTGCGGAGCCCGCCCCCTTCGCGCTGGAAGTCCCGTCGCGGGAGGTGGCCGACCCTCTCGCGCTGCCGCGCGGCGGGGCCCGGCTGGCTCGCCGTCGTCGCCCTGAGATCACGCGTCCGTTGGCAGGCGAAGGGCGGTCTCGGCCTCCAGCTCCGCCGCCGCTAGCACTTGCGGGGCCGACGGCGTCGCGGACGGCTGCTCGACCAAGGTGAGGAGGAGCGGTCGATTGCGCCTCGGGCTGGCGTCGACCACGGCGCGCCACCGATGCAGCGGGGCTCACAGCGCATGGCGCGGGGGGCGCCGACGAGACGGTGCGGGCGGCAAAGTGGCGCAACCTCAGCATGCGGGAGGCCCACGAGGCGCACAGGAGGCGGCACGGGCCGCAGCGTGGCGAGCGCCCGGAGCACCAACCAACGTACCTTCACGAAGGAACGCACGAACCCCAAGCAGTGCAAGCAGTGCTTGGGGAACGAGGCCCGAGGACACATGGAGCGAGAGCCCCGCCTCGAAGTGGAACCAACTTCCATCGGCATGACGGATGCGAAAAGCTTAGATGTCCTGGACATGCAATACTGAGAAGTGGGAAACAAAAGCGCAAGTTTGAACAGGAGCCGCCGTTCAATAACTGATGCACAAAACGAATATTCAAATTGCCAAACATGTAAGGATCAGGCAATACATCCCGATCTAGAACAATGCCCCCCATCCATGTAAATTATGCAGACGTAAGCGCAAGACACACACGTGCACGGGGCTGGGACAAGAAGCGCATTTTGGCAACCGTTCGCTCCCACATATCTAGACAAACCAAACATCGCCCTCCGTCCAAATGCCTGTTACACACATCAGACTTCAGGGTCACAGGCCGTGAGGATGACTGAAGCGAAACGCCCTCGCCGATCTACCAATACATCGAGTGGTGCGATGAGGCAGGGTGATGGATGGCATTTACACGAAGGGGGCAGGGGGGAGGACGAGAAGGGGAAGGGGGAGGAGGCGGAAAAGGGGGGGGATCGGGAGGCAGTGAAGAAGGCAGCGAGGCAGGTTGGATAGGGAGGAACACGGAGGCAGAAGGCACCCACGGCGGCGGCCGCTGCCCGCGCGGAGGGGGGGGAGCCCAGGCGCTGAGCCGAGCGACTGGCTGCACCAGAATGTCCTTCTACCTCTCTTCCAAGGGGGAGCGGGGGAGGGGGAGGCATTGCGCAGCAGGGGCTGGAGGAGGAGGAGGAGGAGGATGAGGAGGAGGATGATGATGATGAGGAGGAGGAGGAGGGGAGGAATGGGAGATGGAGGACGAGGGCGAGGAGACGGAGGAGGAGGAGCAGGAGCAGAAGGAGAAGGAGGTAGAAGGTGGGAAGAACCGGAGAGGAAACCAGGATGGACCAGGAATTTGGAAAATAGTATGAGCAAAAGGGGGGTCAGGCCTTGCAGGACCCTGCAGGATCCTGCAAGATCCTGCAAGCTCCTGCACCCAGACCAAGGTCAATGCACCCCTGGCCCTGCAGGATCCTGCAAGATCTGGCGCTCTGACTGGCACCCGTTTGCGTTGACCCCCGTCTCTTGTTGGCGGCGCGCACAAGGGGGTACGTAGGGGGAGGGGGGAAGGCCTCTTAGAAGGAGGCTGCTTCTTAGAGGGTGCCGGCCTCACACCTATAGAGAAGGCCAGCGTCTTCTAAGAAACAGGGGTGCTTCTAAGCCCCCCCCTCCTCCCTACAGGGCAGTTTTTGTAAAACATCGGATGTTTGAAAATATTGGGTTTTTGATACATGATTGATGCATGCATAAGTTTATGCATGATCTCATCGTTGTTTTTTATACTGAATCCCTGCATCTTAAATACTTGATCCGCACGCGGAGCATGTATCAAAAACGGCACTGTACCCGCCTCTGCGCGTGGCCGATCTGGAGCCCCCGATCCCCGCCACGGCGGCGGAGGCCGGCCGGCCGCACCGGCGCGGGGGCGGCGCGCGCCACGTGTGGGCGGTCGGCAGCCGCTCCGTGGGCTCGCCTGGCGGGGCGCGGGGCCTGGCTCCGGCCCGGCCCAGGCAGCCCTCCTCCTCCTCCTCCTCCTCCTCCTCCTCCTCCTTTTCCTATTCCTCTTCCTCTTCCTCTTCCTCTTCCTCCTCCTCCTCCTCCTCTTCCTCCTCCTCCTCCTCCTCCTTCCCTCCCTCCCTCCCTCCCTCCCTCTTTCCCTCCCTCTTTCCCTCCCTCCTCCTCCTCCTCCTCCTCCTCCTCCTCCTCCTCCTCCTCGTCCTTCTCTTACCGCTTACCGATCCTTTCGCACTAGTCCTCTAACAAGTAGCGCCGTGGCCGTGCCACTACACGATGACCTCTGTGGGGGCTCCGAATAATCTGGCTGGGGTCACTCTTTATATCCAGGAGGTAACCCACTCTCTTCAAGGGCGCTGGTTGTCCTCCCCCTACGCTTGGGGGTGGGATGATTGGCGTTGCAGGGCTTCCCACACATGCAAAAATTGCTGGCCCCGACCCCCCACAGGTGCGGCACCAGAAGAAACCTTGGGTCCAAACGCGATGGGCATCCTCGGCACGGGGTTTCTTAGCCACTGCAGCCTCGGGCATGCTGCTGTGGGGCGCCCGCGACAGGCTTCACAGAAAATTCAGTGCCCAAAGGTAACTGCGGCAGCTTCTATCTCTTCCTTCCGACCCTCCGCCCGAGCCTTGGCCTCATGCTGCCTATCTTGCCTCGATGAGGTGACATAAATATGTGGGGCAAGCTCCGCTATGTGGGCCGCCACCTGGATCAAACGGGCATGCACTGCGATGGCTAACGCATCAACCCGTACGACAGCCTGAATGTCTTCTGCGGGCAACTGGGCTGAGCGGGCACCTTCCTCCGCGAAGCTGTCGGCCAGCTGATTGGCCAACCAATGCTGCGGAAGGACTCCCGCTTGCTGCGCCTGCTCTACTGACAAGTGGGATTTTATCTTAATGGTCTCTATCTGCCAATCTCCTGTCACGCTCCAGCATTCTTCCCAAAGCCTACGATTACTGTCGCGACTGGCCCTGGGTCCCTGGGAAATTGCCGAGACCACACTCTGAGCGCCTACTACTAGCACCAGTGGGCCCTCGGTCATGCGAGCTGCGGTGGTGGCGGCCGTGGGCTCTGCTCGCGGGGCGTTTGCTTCCAGCGGTTCACTGAGCCATGCGCCCAAGCCACGAGCTCCCATCCTTGAACTACTGCATATCCCCAGCCGCAGCGACGCAAGCGAAAGTCTTCATGATACACGCTTCCAGACCCGTCCGCCGCGACCACCGCGCAGGCCCCTTAACGGGCACCGGGGGTTCTCCAAGAGGGCCCCTCCCAGCGCGACTGGCCCCTGCACAGGCCTGGCGGCACGTTGGTATGTCCAAAGAACAAGGACCAGGCCTCTGAGCCAGAAGCGCGAGGCCTCGTCTGCTCCTTGCTGGGCCTGGAACTCGAGCTCTCGGGGGGGCCCTTCTATCCGAGCGTTGGCAGGGCAGTCCCAAAACTGGTGAAACAACGTCTCCTGTGGGGCGAGGCATCTGGGGCAAGCTGGGTTGGTCCAGGTAGGCTTGCAAGGTCTGTAGAGCGCATCTGGCTCAATCGCGGGCGACTCGGGTGCGCCCTCCCAAGCCTGTGCGTCCTCCTCCTGGGCCTGTCTGAGCATATTTTCAAATCGAACACCACATCCCCTCCCTCCTCGTGGCCATGGTGGTGGTCCTCAGGGGGCTGGTGGGGAGGTGGTTCTTCTATGGCCTCTTGGGGTGGCGCTTGGGGGGGCCTCGCCGCCTCGTCACCAAATCTGCGACTGGCTGGACATGGCGGTCCTGCCATGATCATTCGAGAGGCTCCAAGCTCGTCGTACTTGGCCTTTTTTTTTGAAAAGACGCATGCGAGCCTGATTGGCGTGCAAATATGGGCCAAAATTCAGCCCTTTGCCTTTGTAGTGCTTGGCCGTTGCAAGCCAAGCCTGCTGGTCTAGAGCACCATGGCATTCGCATTTGAGCACGCGCTCGGGATCATCCTTATCTAGGTCTATATCTCCCACATCGTAAATCCGCCGAAGCCAGGGGGACTGCGAGGATAATCCTAGATTCTGGCGGCGACTGCGGCTGTGAGAGCGTCTACGACGCGGCCCCATTTACTCTAGTCTGTCTGCAGCGCTGCCTAAGCCTTCTTCCACGCTTTCTCAAGCGCATGCCTGCGATCCTCCGTGAGTCGCGGCAGGAGCGCCAGCCATTCTCTAAACTGTCGCAGCCTGCCGAAAAGCATTGGGTCCTGATGTGCCGAAGGGTGTGCAGCGCGAATCGTGGTAGTCGCGCGCCCACTTTCCTTTCGGCCCGTCATCCCTAATATCTGCCCTGGGCTCGCGGGCGTCGCGCGGGCCGCAGTTGGGGCGCCGCTCCTGCTTCCCAGCGCGGGGGCGTCGACCACCCCTCCGTCGAGGGCCCCGCGGTGCAGGTCCCCAGGGTCACGGGCTTCGACCGCCCGCGCGTCTGCGGCCGCGGCGACCTGGGGGCGCGCGCCCGCAGCGCCCGCCCGGCACCTTCCCTCGCATATCCCCCCCCCAGGTCCCGGTTGACGCCCGTCTGTGAGCCCGTCCGGGATCTCGGGGAGCGCGCGGGGAAATGTCTGCTTGAAATCCTCGTTCTTCGTCGAGCAAATCCGAGGACAGGGAGTGTGAAGACTGGCCGCCCAGTCCGCCCCGGGAAGTCTCATGGGCGCCCAGCTGTCGGTCATCGAAAGGCCCGCTGGCGCCCAGCTGTCGGTCTCCTTCGTTCTGTCCCGTTGCACGCCCAGAGTCCCGCGACGCGGCGCTAAGGTCTCCGGCAACGCTGGCCGACTCTCTTGAGACTCCCGTTCGGGGAAGCATTTCTTGATCATTCTCGGACAGGTCCGAGGGCGGGGAGCGCGAGGACTGGCCGTCCAGCCCGTCCCGGATAGACCCGCGGGCGTCCAGCTGTCGATCCTGAAAACACCCGCGGGCGCCCAGCTGTCGGTCTCCCTCGCCCTGTCCCGTCGCACACCCAGGATCACGCGACGCGGCGCCAAGAACTCTGACCGCGCTCGACTCGCCCGAGACCCCCGTTGGAGTGGCAATCCCTTGGCCAAACGCACGGTGCCCACCAGGGCGCGCGGGTGTCTCATGGGCCGTCATTGGGGCGCCGCTCCTGCAACCTAACGCGGGGGCGTCGGCCACCCCTCCGTCGAAGGGCCTACGGTGCAAGTCCCCAGCCCCATGGGCGTTGACCACCCGCGCGTCCGCGGCCATGGATCCCTGGAGATGCGCGCCCCCTGGGCTCGTCCGGCACCTCCCCTCGCCCGCCCCCCCTGGTCTCTGCTGACTTGTGTCAGATCTTAGGGAGTGCGCGGGGGTAGATCGTCTGGACATCCTGCTTCACGTCTGGCCGAAATTGATGTCGACGCTCAGCTCCCGCGCTGACGCCTCCTCCTGGGCTCTGCTGGAACGGTCAAGGGAGCTCTCCAGGGCCCGCGGGCGTCGCATGGGCCGCAACTGCGGCGCCGCCCCTGCGTCCCAGCTCGGGGGCTTCGGCCACCCCCCCGTCGAGGGCCCCGCGAGGTCCAGCTGGGCCCTGGCGCCCCGCCTTCTGGCGACGGCGGCGGGGAGCCTGCAGCGACGGAAGACCGTGGGATGGTGAGCGAACGTTATCGGGGGCGGCTCGGCGTCGGGCTCGACGGGGCCATGGATGCCGGGAGCGGGGCTCGACGAGGCGACGTCGAGGCTTGGAGCTGGGCTCGGCGAGGCGACGCGGCAACCCGGAGCGGGGCTCCACGATGCGAGGATGTGGATGGCGGCCGCAACGCCAGGGCTGAGGGCAGGAGCGGACGGCAGCTCGCCCCTCGGCCTCCCCGGCCCCATGTGGGCAACGGACCCGCGCGTCTGCGGCCATGGCGCCATGGAGATGCGCGCCTAATGTGCCCGCCTGGCGCCGTCCCTCGCCCATCCCTCCACGTGGTTCCCGTTGACGCTCGTCAATGAGCCCGTCCGGGATCTTGGGGAGTGCGTGGGGCATGTATGCTGGAAATCCTCGTTCACGCCTGGCCGAAATCGAAGCTGTCGCCCCCGTGCTGACGCCTTCTCCCGGGCTCTGCTGGAACGGTCCAGGGAGCTCGCCAGGGCTCGCGGGCGTCGCGCAGGCCATACCTGGAGCACCGCTTCTGCATCCAAACGCGGGGGCGCCGGCCATCCCTCCGTCGAGGGCCCCGCGGTGCAGGTCTCCAGGATCATGGGCTACGGCCACCCGCGCGTCTGCGGCCATGGCGCCCTGGAGATGCGCGCCTGCTGCGCCCGCCCTGCACCTTCCCTCGCCCACCCCTCCCCCTGGTCTCTGCTGACGCCTGTCAGAGAGCCCGTCCGGGATCATGGGGAATGCGCGGGGCATGTCTGGAAATGCTCGTTCACTTGTTCCGCCGTAGCCGCTTTGCGGCCTCTGTGTGGAAGAATCCTGCCATCGCATTTACTGGAACTCCCGCGGGCGTGTCGTCGTCCCACTGAGCCATGATGTCCCGAATGCTTGCTGGCGTCCTCGTCACCTGGGGCCGGGGCCCCGGCTCCTCCCATGACTGCATCGTCGGATTGTTTTGCGCCAGCCCCAGCAGCCCCAGGAGGAATATCACTTGCCGCCGCAGCCGCTCCAGCGCCTGCCCGAGGCCGCATCGCCTCGACCTTCTCCAAAGTCTCCTAGACCGCCTTCGCGATGGGGTCGAGCACCCCTGCACCAGCTGGCACATATCCTGCCGCCGCCCTGCCCTCGTCAGATGGCCCCGCCAGCAGCTCGACCAGCTGGGCCAACTTGGCGATCTGGTCCCAGAGCCCTCCAGGGACGGGCGAGCCTGTCGGTGGTGCGCTGGAGCCGATACGGTTGGCGACCACCTGCTTTGCGTTGTCAAGGTCCTCCCGCGCCTGCTGCAGCACCTGCTGGGCCTCCACCACTTTCATGGCGGCTTCGCGGGCTGCCTGCTGTGCTCTCTGCCCGCTGGCTGGCTTGGAGCACGCGGTGCTGGGCTCGAGCCACGGCCTGCAGCATGTCCCGATTTGACTTGGGGTCCTCCATGCCTGCTGCCCGAAATCGTCGTCGGTAATGGATATTGTCCCGCTGGCTTCTGGAGAGCACTCCCGCGAGCAGTTCACCTGGCTGCCTGCCCTGGTCCCCAGACCAACGTTCCAAGCTGTTGGTGGCGGGGTCCAGGGGCTGGGGCTCCTCCGTGCGCTGTGTTGTAGCCTCCACAGTTGAAACAAAGCTTCTTGTCTCCTCTGTTCCACGCATTGCAGCCGCGGCATCCCGAGCCCACCATGGTTTGAGCCAGGGATCGATCTGGTTACGGGAGACACGAAGCGTGGTTGCGTTGGCGGGCGAACGCCAGCTGCCGAAAAGAGTCCTCATCCGACCAGGTCGACGAGGTGTGACTTCGGGGCGCGTCAACTCCCCCGCGCCAGTAAGGTCAGGTCCTGTGCCAAAACACTCCGGACTTGAGCCAAAATGGCTACGGCCTCCTCCTCCTCCTCCTCCTCTTACTCCTCCTCCTGCTCCTGCTCCTGCTCCTGCTCCTGCTCCTGCTCCTGCTCCTGCTCCTCCTCCAACTCCAATTCCAATTCCTCCTCCTCCTCCTCCTCCTCCTCCTCCTCCTCCTCCTCCTCCCTATTCCGTGCTCCTCCTCCTCCTGCTCCTGCTCCTGCTCCTCCTCCCTCCCCCCTCCTCCCTGGATCCTCCCCGGTTCCACTGGCTCCTCCCTCCGCGCGCGATCCAGGAACGCGCAGTCCACCTGGTTCCTCCCTCTTCCCGTCCTCCTCCTCCTCCACCTCCTCCTCCTTTTCCTCCCCTCCTCCTCCTCCCTCCTCCTCCTCCTCCTCCTCCTCCTCCTCCTCCTCCTCCTCATCATCATCATCATCATCACACCACCACCACCACATCAGCACCAGCACCAGCACCCGCACCGCACCAGCACCAGCACCATCATCATCATCATCATCATCATCATCATCAATCATCATCATCATCATCATCATCATCTCAGCAGCA
>CAUYUJ010005417.1:32500-61543 GCA_963575745.1 Prorocentrum cordatum
TGATTCGCGGCGTTGATTGAAGACCCAGGAATGGCGTTATGGCACGATTCAGGACCGCCAAGACGCAAAAGTCAAGTTGATCCGCGTGGCGTTGGAATCCCTAGGACATTGCTTTGGCATGCTTCAGGGTCTTCAAACAGTTGTCTTCCAACGAGGCAGATCCCTGTGGAAATTAACTTTTCTCGGGGCCTATGAAGAGGGAGGGAGCTTGGAGGGAGGGTTTATTCCAACATCATTGATGACTCTTGGGTTTACACTGGTCCTCCACCTCCTCCTCCTCCTCCTCCTCCTCCTCCCTCCTCCCTCCTCCCTCCTCCCTCCTCCCTCCTCCCTCCTCCTCCCCCTCCTCCCTCTCCCTCCTCCTCCTCCCTCCTCCCTCCTCCCTCCTCCCTCCTCCCTCCTCCTCCTCCTCCTCCTCCTCCTCCCCTTCTTCCTCGATCTCCCCCCTCCTCTCCTCCTGCCCTGTGGCTCCTGCCCCCTCCCCGCACGAAACGCGACCACCCCTGCTTTCTTGCTTCTGCCACCAGCCTCTCCGTCGTGCCCCCGCTGAGGCGGCTGCGGCGGCCTCCGTGCCGCTGGATGACCAGCTGCAGCTCCTGCAGCCCGCCCACGGGCGCCAGGTCGCTACCTCCGGGGACTCGTCGTCGTCGTCGTCGTCGTCGTCGTCGTCGTCGTCGTCGTCGCCGCTGTCCGCCTGGCTTGGCTCTCCTGGCCCCATTCATAAAACAAAAAACAAAAAACGGATCCCCGACGTAAGCTGAGTCCATTGTTCCTCTGATCCAGAGACTAGGTGGGATCATTCCTATGAGCAAAGGCTCGGCGATACCGTCATCATCATCTGCAGAGATCGTGCTACCACAAGCAACACTGAATACGAAACGAAAGGGCCCTCCGGCTACGTCGGGCCTCGGCCACGAGTGGGGCCCCCGACCTGGATTTCAGGACTGGCCCGACAACCGGAGCCCCTCCTGGAGCCCAAAGCAGTGCTTGCCTCGGCGTCTTGACTGCAGAGTGTTGCAGTCGGTCATTCTTTCAGGCCCGCCTGGGCGCTCATCAGCATGGGGGACAGGGGTCCTGTGGGAAACGGGTCCTGGACCCTGGGTTCTTTCCCCCAGGACGAGCTTCTCATCCTGAGGTGCTTTCTGGCAGTCCTGGGGCCCGAGGGCCCCCAGCAGCCCGAGAACGGCGAGAAACCTCAGGACCCGTTTCCCGCAAGGCCCGCCTCCCCCAGGGCGGACTCCGCGCCCCCCGGGAACCTGCCCCTGCAGCCAGTCGACGGGCCTCTGCCTCGGCCTCGGCCGCTGCCTCTTGGGCGGTCTCGATGCTTTCCTGGGACCACCTCGTGCGCTCCTCTGCGGGCCGCCCTCGGGAGGCTTCTGGGGCAGCTCGGGCCACCTGAGGCCCTCTTGGGCAGCCTCGAGCTTCCCCAAGGGCCGTCTGGGGACACCTTGGGGTCCTCTTGGGCTGCCTTGGTCGCCTCCTGAGGTCCTCCCGAACCCCTTCTGGACTGCCTCGGAAGAATGATGGGAAGCCTTTGGACCGACTCGGGCGCGCTGAGAGGTCACTAGGAAACCAAAAGGCAAATGAATGATCTATGCCTCTCGGAGACCCCTGGTAAATCCAGGGGGCCTCGTGGCAGCAACCTTAGGTGTCCTGGATGCGTCGAAGCTGCCACTGGGGTCCCTTGTCGCTTGCTCGTGCCCTCTGCGGGATTCCTGGCTTCTCTGGGGCACCCCCAAGGCTGTTTGTCCCCATATCCTAAGATGGGGTTCTTGTTATTACTTGGACGCCTCCTACTCCCTCTCCTTCTCCCTCCTCCTCTTTCCTCCTCCCCTCCTGTCGGACTTACTCATACTCAGACTTGCTCATACTCAGACTTACTCATACACAGACTTACTCATTCTCAGACTTACTCATACTCAGACCTACTCATACTCAGACTTACTCACACTCAGACATACTCATACACAGACTTACTCATACACAGACTTACTCACACCCAGACGTACTCATACACAGACTCACTCATACCCAGACTTACTCATACACAGACTTACTCATACACAGACTTACTCATACTCAGGCATACTCATTTTCAGCACCCCTAAGGGGAGCCGCCAGGGGTGGTTGCACGGGCTCGTTCGCGGCCATTTTGTGGGGTTGTCTCAAGCGGTTTGCTTGTTTCTGGGTTCAATATCCTTCGTTTGGAGAGCAGATTGTGAGGATGTCTCAAGCGGGGCGCTGGTTTCAGCACCCCTAAGGGGAGCCGCCAGGGGTGGTTGCACGGGCTCGTTCGCGGCCATTTTGTGGGGATGTCTCAGGCGGTTTGCTTGTTTCTGGGCCCAACATCCTTCGCTTGGAGAGCAGATTGTGAGGATGTCTCAGGCGGGGCGCTGGTTTCAGCACCCCTAAGGGGAGCCGCCAGGGGTGGTTGCACGGGCTCGTTCGCGGCCATTTTGTGGGGATGTCTCAGGCGGTTTGCTTGTTTCTGGGCTCAACATCCTTCGCTTGGAGAGCAGATTGTGAGGATGTCTCAGGCGGGGCGCTGGTTTCAGCACCCCTAAGGGGAGCCGCCAGGGGTGGTTGCACGGGCTCGTTCGCGGCCATTTTGTGGGGATGTCTCAGGCGGTTTGCTTGTTTCTGGGCTCAACATCCTTCGCTTGGAGAGCAGATTGTGACGATGTCTCAAGCGGGGCGCTGGTTGCAGCACCCCTATGGGGAGCCGCCAGGGGTGGTTGCACGGGCACGTTCGCGGCCATATTGTGGGGATGTCTCAGGCGGTTCGCCTGTTTCTGGGCTCAACAGGGAGGGAAATGACAGGAACGAGGATGAGGAGGAGGAACAGGAGGAGGAGGAGGAGGCGGGGGATCGTGAGGAAGGGCATGGGGGTGCGGAGGGGGAGGGGGAGCAGGAGGATGAGGAGGAGGAGCAGGAGCAGGAGAAGGGAGGGGGCGGAGGAACAGGAGGAGGAGGAGGAGGAGGAGCGCTTTGCTCGAAGGTCCTTGACGCGAGCAGAACGTTTGTTCCGAAGTCCAGGACATATATATATATATATATATATATATATATATGTATGTGTATATATATATACATATATACGTATGTATTCATAGGGGGTGACTGCGAGGGGGGGGCGGTGGTTGTGTGCGGGGATCGTTGGAAATGCTCACCGTGGCACTATCCTCCAACATGACATGCACTTATGGCCTTGTGTGGCTAAACGCTCGTCTTACATATCCCACTGCCAACTATCCTACAACATATGCACATGTGGGAAGCTCCAAAGCTACCACGGGCTGAAAAGGGGAAGGCCTGGCAGCTGAGGAGGGGGGATGAAGAGGAAGAGGCTCGCATTCAACCATACTCAAAGCTCACTCTGACTCATACGCAATCACTCGCATTAGGGGTCACTCGTCTTCGTCGGCCCTGTCGCCCACGTGGACGCGCTATTGTAGTCGACCGTTCATGAACAGACGCTCACCACGGCATGACATAAAACATGAGATGCACCTATGGGGAGCTCCACGCAGTAATTTGCCAGCAAACAAGAGATTCGGTGTCCCGACGTTTGGACCCCCATTTCCTTCCCTGCCCGGATGTGCAGTCATGCATATATATATATGTATATATGTATACATATGGGGTACACACATACATACATGTATACCTATACGACCACCCTGCGGGTGATAAGGAGGTGAGGGGGGAGGGGGAACCAACGTCTCACTCAATCGATCTCGCTATCGATCCCACAATCGATCTCACCTTCGATCTCACTATCGATCTCACTATCGATCTCGCTATCGATCTCACTATCGATCTCACAATCGATCTCACAATCGATCTCACATTCGGTCTCACATTCGGTCTCACTGTCGATCTCACTATCGATCTCACAATCGATCTCACAGTCGACCTCACATTCGGTCTCACATTCGGTCTCACTATCGATCTCACTATCGATCTCACAATCGACGCCATCATCATCATCATCATCATCATCGTCGTCGTCGTCGTCGTCGTCATCATCATCATCATCACCATTATCACCATCAATACCATCATCACCATCATCACCATCATCATCTCACAATCGATCTGACTATCGATCTCACAATCGATCTCACTATCGATCTCACAATCGATCTCACATTCGGTCTCACTATCGATGTCACAATCGATCTAACAATCGACGTCATCATCATCATCATCAACAACAACAGCACCAACATCATCATCATCATCATCATCATCATCATCATCATCATCATCATCATCATCATCATCATCATCATCATCATCATCATCATCATCATCATCATCGCCATCATCACCATCATCATCATCATCACCATCATCATCATAATCATCCACATCATCATCGGGACACCGACGGGACACGACGGGACACCAGCGGGACACTGGCGGGACACCGCGCGCCACCGGCCGCCCGGAAGAGACACATTTGGTCCGGCCGCGCCTCAGCCACAGGGACACCGACGGGACACCAGCGGGACACCGGCGGGACACCGCGCGCCACCGGCCGCCCGGAAGAGACACATTTGGTCCGGCCGCGCCTCAGCCACAGGGACACCGACGGGACACCAGCGGGACACCGGCGGGACACCGCGCGCCACCGGCCGCCCGGAAGAGACACATTTGGTCCGGCCGCGCCTCAGCCACAGGAGACTTTCTCTCGCCCGCCCACGCAGCTTCGCCTCGCCCGCACGCACGGCACGCACGAACACGAAACCGAAATCGATTTCCCGGTAGGGGGGCTCTCCGTTCCACTTCGATCTCACCCCCTCACCTCCGATATATATATATATATAGATATATCGTCATATGTGCGTATGCGTTTACGCATATGATTCTATGTGTTTAGCCTTTGCATATACGCACCGCATGTCCATGTATGTATATGAATGTGTGTGTTGTACCTTATTTACATATATATATAGATATATGTGTGCACACGCATGTATGAGTGTGTATATGGATAGTGTTGTTTGCACGTGCGTAGACATGTACACACGCATGCATGCGCGTGTAACTATGTAAAATGCAAATGCGTACGCATGTTTGCATATGCGAATAAATCACTGTCTGCATGCCTGAATACATGGGTGCACGAATGCGTGTACGAGTGTAATATAATAAATAAGTGTGCAATGTATGTATATAAACCCACTTTTACGTGTAGATCGGAGTGTGAACATATATCCGCCGGCCCCCTTGTGGGGCCACCAGGCTGTAGGCCCGTGATTCGCAGTTTCCTGTACCAGTCGTAGGTTGTAGTTTCCAGTGTTACAGTTCTGCTTCTTGCTGGTTACTGTAACTAGTTGACTTATTGCTGGTTACTGTAACTAGTTGATTGACCGCGCGAGGGGGGGGAGGCCCAAAGTAGCTTTTTAGCGTCCCCTGGGCGCGTTGTCTGAATTGCTGGGGGGGCTCGAAATCGACACCCCTCACGCAGATCCGCGGGGTCAGGGTCCAAAAACACAGGGATTTGCCACATTTCTGAAATTCGGTGCCACCCCTCACGCAGATCCGCGGGGTCAGGGTCCAAAAACACAGGGGATTTGCCACATTTCTGAAATTCGGTGCCACCCCTCACGCAGATCCGCGGGGTCAGGGTCCAAAAACACAGGGGATTTGCCACATTTCTGAAATTCGGTGCCACCCCTCACGCAGATCCGCGGGGTCAGGGTCCAAAAACACAAGGGGATTTGCCACATTTCTGAAATTCGGTGCCACCCCTCACGCAGATCCGCGGGGTCAGGGTCCAAAAACACATGGGATTTGCCACATTTCTGAAATTCGGTGCCACCCCTCACGCAGATCCGCGGGGTCAGGGTCCAAAAACACATGGGATTTGCCACATTTCTGAAATTCGGTGCCACCCCTCACGCAGATCCGCGGGGTCAGGGTCCAAAAACACATGGGATTTGCCACATTTCTGAAATTCGGTGGCCACCCCTTCACGCACATCCATCGCAAGGCGTGGTAACCCAAACTGCGAGAACTCCCTCGGCCCTTTAATCGCAAGGTGTGGTAACCAAGCCCGTAAACCATACACGTCTTACCAATCGCCAGGTGTGGTAACCCCTCTTGTGATCAGTTGGTTTTGCTGATTGCGAATCGGCTTCGCATGAAGTTTCGATACTGCTTCACGACAGCGCCAAGGCCTCATGACTTAGCTCTTCCATGGCCCATTCTCCGAGAGAGGGGGCCGGCGGCAGGGGGCGAAGCCCTTACGGATATATATATATATATATATGTATATATATATATATATATATAATATGTATATATAAATATATGTATATGCATACATACATACATATATACGGTAGACCAGCTTATATGCGCTACACACACGAACACACATACACATTTTAGATATATGTATACATACAAATATATACATGTTGATCTCAGACACCGTGCCAAACCATTAAGTGACGTGCCCACCGCTGTGCCGTAAGCACTGGGTGAAGTGTCGTCAGATCCCTTCGAACCCTCCAGGTTGGAAATTTGAGATCGTGAACACTTGTAAGGGTCCCATAGCCCCGAGTTCTGAGCGCCCTCGGGCGCTTCCGAGCACTCTCGGGACTTCTCGCGCGACTTTGCAAGAGGCCTCGGGAGCTTGGCCCGAATGCCACACTTCCAGCCACACTTCCAACATGACTACAGTAGGGGCCCGACCACAAGAAATATTCCACAAGAAGCCCAACCCTGAGGCCAGAGAGAGGTCCATGGATGCTTGGTGTGGGAACGTCACGCTTTCCGTTGCAAAACCATCGAACCCCAAGAAACCCAGGGCACCCCCAGGGTCCTCTTCGCCTGCATTGGAGGCCAGCCTTGGAGGCCCTCAGGGCCCCCCCCAAGAGGCCCACATCACTATAAAAGCAAACCATAATCGATCGACCCACGAACCCGGAAAGGGATATAGAACTGTGAAGCATGGCAACGTGTTCAAGACACCTGGTTGTGCGACGGGCAATTGCAATGCTGAGTGTATCGATCTTGATGTACCGTGCCAAAGGGCTGTGCTATGCTGTGCTGCGCCGTACTGAATTGCGACGTACCATGCCGCGATTGCGCTGTATAGCATTAAGGAACGAGTCCTCCTTTGCATCGGAATCCTGACCGAATTGATCTGGATCTTAAGCTCGAACTGCCTGAGCACATAGTAGCTGCCCCGGGGTACAGGCTCACGGACGCGCCACAGGACGTGCCAGGGGCACAGTAGGGAATGCGCCAGGGGGCGTGCCAGGACGTACCCTGGACGTGTCAGGGTCCTGCCACGGGACGTGCCAAGGCGCGTGCCATGGGGCGGCCGAAGGACGTCATGCCAAGGGACGTTGCAAGGATCCTCATGCTAGATATCCGCCTGGGCGACCTGGACGCGTGAAACCAGGCGTCTCGCTCGCGACAGCCTCAACACATCCTCACGAAAAGAAGCGCTTCGCTCGAAACTTCCTCGACACATCTTCATCTTAGACGTCCGCCTGGGCGACCTGGACACATGAAAACAAGCGGCTCGCCCCAGACTTCCTCAACACATCTTCATGTCAGACGTCCGTCTGGGCGACTTGGACACGTGAAAACAAGCGGCTCGCCTGAGACTTCCTCATCACATCTTCATGTTAGACATCCGTCTGGGCGACCTGGACACATGAAAACAAGCGGTTCGCTCGAGACTTCCTCAACACATCTTCATGTTAGACGTCCGCCTGGGCAACCTGGACACGTGAAAACAAGCGGCTCGCCCGAGACTTCCTCAACACATCTTCATGAGGCATCTTCCTGGGCGACCTGGACACGTGAAACCAAGCGTCTCGCTCGAGACATTCTCAACGAATCCTCATGCTAGACATCTTCCTGGTCAACCTGGACGCGTGAAAGCAAGCGTCTCGCTCGACACATCCTCAACACATCCTCATGCTGGACATCCGCCTGAGCGTCGCTCGAGACTTCCTCAACGCATCTTCATGTTAGACGTCCGCCTGGGCAACCTGGACGCGTGAAAACAAGCGGCTGGTAGACATCCGCCTGGGCGACCTGGGCACATGAAAGCAAGAGTTTCGCTCGAGACAGCCTCAACACATCCTCATGTCAGACATCCGCCTGGACGACCTGGACACGTGAAAGCAAGCGTCCCGCTCGAGACATCCTCAACACATCTTCATGTGGGCGACCTGGGCAAGTGAAAACAAGCGTTTCGCTCACGACATTCTCTACACATCCTCATGTTAGACATCCGCCTGGGCAACCTGGACACGCGCAAACCAAGCGTCTCGATCGAGACGTTCTCAACACCTCCTCATGCTAGACATCTGCCTGGGCGGACTAGACGCGTGACAAAGAACGTCTCGCTCGAGGCATCCTCAGCAAATCCTCATGCTAGACATCTGCCGAGGCAACCTGGAAGCGTGAAACCAAGCGTCTCACTCGAGACATCCTCAAGACCTGTGCACGTGAAAACAAACGTTTCACCTGAGACATCCTCTGAAGTCTGGTCCCCAGGAGAAGAACAGTCTATAACACAAAACAAGCGATGCGCTCGAGACATCCTCAACATATTCTGCAAAACAAGCGTTTCGCTCGAGACATCTACAACAAACGCAAATGTGTACTTTATCATGTGTTATCGATCGGAATATTCAAAAACAGCGTTTCGCTCGGGACGTCCTCAACTTTTTAATTCGCCGGCCCTACGCGACCTCTTTATTCATCGCAGACTAAATTCGCTGGCCCTGCGCAAGCCGAGGCTGGGGAAGAAACCATCTCAAAGAAAACCCTGTGCCCAGACCCTCTCCGGAAAAAACATGCTCGTCTTTGCGGTATGCACAGCATCCAAGACGGCCCAAAGGGTCTCCGAGACGCCCACCGAGGCCCCCAAGAGCAGACGAGCGCGCTCCACTGCTCGCAGAGCGCCTGCTCACAATTGGCCTGGGCCCAGACCCTCTCCGTAAAAAGCATGCTCGTCTCTGCGGTACGCATAGCATCCAAGACGGCCCAAAGGGTCTCCGAGACGCCCACCGAAGCCCCCAAGAGCAGACAGGCGCGCTCCACTGCTTGCAGAGCGCCTGCTCACAAATGGCCTGGGCCCAAACCCTTTCCGAAAACATGATCGACCCACGATCCCGGAAAGGAATATAGAAATGTAAGGCATGGCAACGTTTCAACGACACCTGATTGGGCGACGGACAAATACAATGCTGAATGTATCGATCTTGATTTACTGTGCCGAGGGCTGTGCTGTGCTGTGCCGTGCTGAATTGCGATGTGCCATGCCGCGATTGTGCTCTATATAGCGTTGTGGATCGAGTCCTCCCTGGCATCCGAGTCCTGACCGAACTGATCTGGATCTTAAGCTCGAGCTGCCTGAGCAGATGGTAGCTGCCCCAGAACTAATCGACGGACATGCCAGGAGGACGCGCCGCGGAACGTCCCAAGGGACGCGCCCAGCGACGTGCCAAGGGACGTGCCATGGGCACGCACCGCGGGACGTGCCGCGAGACGTGCCAAGAGACGCGCCGCGCGACGTGCCAGGTGGACTCGCCACGGGACACGCCAAGGAACGTGCCAAGGTGCAATGTTGAGTGTATCGATCTTGATGTACCGTGTCGAGGGCTGTGCTGTGCTGGGCCGTGCTGAATTGCGATGTGCCATGCCGCGATTGTGCTCTATACAGCGTTGTGGATCGAGTCCTCCCTGGCATCCGAGTCCTGACCGAACTGATCTGGATCTTGAGCTCGAGCTGCCTGAGCAGATGGGAGCTGCCCCAGAACTAATCGACAAGGGGACATGCCAGGAGGACGCGCCGCGGAACGTCCCAAGGGACGCGCCAGGCGAAGTGCCAGGGGACGTGCCATGGGCACGCACCGCGGGACGTGCCAAAGGGACGCGCTACGGAACGTGCCAATGGACGTGCACCGCGCGGCGTGCCAGGGGGACTCGCCACGGGACGCTCCGCGGAACGTGCCAGGCAACATGCCAAGCTGCAATGCTAAGGGTATCGATATTGATGTACCGTGCCGAGGGCTGTGCTGTGCCTGGGCGACCTGGACACGTGAAAGCACGCGTTTCGCTCAAGACGCTCTCGGAATCCTCATGCTACACATCCGCCTGGGCAACCTGGACACGTGCAAACAAGCGTCTCGATCGAGACTTCCTCGACACATCCTCATGCTAGACATCCGCCTGGGCGACAATGACGCGTGAAACCAAGCGTCTCGCTCGAGACATCCTCAACAAATCCTGGCGCTAGACCTCGGTCTGGGCAACCTGGAGGCGTGAAACCAAGCGTCTCGAGACATCCTCAAGACCTGGGCACGTGAAAACAAGCACTTCACCTGAGTCTTGAGAGATCCTCTGACTTCAGGTCCCCAGAAGAGGACAATCTGCAACACAAAACAAGCGTTTCGCTCGAGAGATCCTCAACACATTATGATATGATCGACCCACGAACCCGGAAAGGAATCTAGAAATGTAAAGCATGGCAACTTTTCAAAGACACCTGATTGGGCGACGGGCAAATGCAATGCCGAATGTAACGATTTTGATGTACCGTGCCGAGGGCTGTGCTGTGCTGCGCCGTGCTGATGCTGAACTGCGATGTGCCATGCCGCGAATGTGCTCTATAGCGTTGTGGATCGAGTCCTCCTTTGCACCCGAGTCCTGACCGAACTGATCTGGATCTTAAGCTCGAGCTGCCTCAGCACATGGTAGCTGCCCCAGAGCTAATTGACAGGGGAACATGCCAGGAGGACGCGCCGCGGAACGTCCCAAGGGACGCGCCAGGCGACGTGCCAAGGGACGTGCCACGAAGACGCACCGCGGGACGTGCCGAGGGGACGCGCTACGGAAAGTGCCAATGGACGTGCCAATGGACGTGCCAGGAGACGCGCCGCGCGACGTGCCAGGGGGACTCACCACAGGACGCGCCACGGAACGTGCCAGGTTGCAATACTGAGTGTATCGATCTTGATGTACCGTGCCGAGGCCTGTACTGTGCTGCGCTGTGCTGAACTGCGATGTGCCATGCCGCGATTGTGCTCTATAGCGTTGTGGATCGAGTCCTCCCTGGCATCCGATTCCTGACCGAACTGATCTGGATCTTAAGCTCGAGCTGCCTCAGCACATTGTAGCTGCCCCAGAGCTAATGGACAGGGGGACATGCCAGGAGGACGCGCCGCGGAACGTCCCAAGGGACGCGCCAGGCGACGTGCCAGGGGACGTGCCACGGGGACGCACCGCGGGACGTGCCGAGGGGACGCGCTACGGAAAGTGCCAATGGACGTGCACCGCGCGACGTGCCAGGGGGACTCGCCACGGGACGCTCCGCGGAATCTGCAGGCAACATGCCAGGCTGCAATGCTAAGGGGTATCGATATTGATGTACCGTGCCGAGGGCTGTGCTGTGCCTGGGCGACCTGGACACGTGAAAACACGCGTTTCGCTCAAGACGTTCTCAGCACATCCTCACGCTAGACATCCGCCTGGGCAACCTGGACACGTGCAAACAAGCGTCTCGATCGAGACTTCCTCGACACATCCTCATGCTAGACATCCGCCTGGGCGACCTGGACACGTGAAAACAAGCCTCTGGTTTGAGAAATCCTCAACAAATCCTCATGCTAGACATCTGTCTGGGCAACCTGGAGGCGTGAAACCAAGCGTCTCGCTCGAGACATCCTCAAGACCGGGCACGTGAAAACAAGCATTTCACTTGAGAGATCCTCTGAATTCAGGTCCCCAGGAGAGGACAAGCTATAATACAAAACAAGCGTTTCGCTCGAGACATCCTCAACAAATTCTGAAAAACAAGCGTTTCGCTAGGGATATCCTCAAATTTTAACTCGCCGGCCCTACGCGACCTCGTTATTTATCGCAAAAGAAATTCGCCGGCCCTACAGCCGTCAAAACCGGGGGGGAAACCAACTAAAAGAGAACCCTGGGCTCAGGCCCTTTCCGGGAAAAAACGATCGTTTCGCTAGGCACATCCTCAGATATTGATTCGCCGGCCCTACGCGACCTCGTTATTTATCGCAAAAAAATCCGCCGGCCCTCTTCCCGTCAGACCCGGGGGTAAACCCACTAACATGATCGACCCACGAACCCGGAAAGGAATATGGAAATGCGGAGCATGGAAACGTTTTCGCGACACCGAACTAGGCGACGGGCACTTGCAATGCTGAAGGCATCGATGGCGATGTGCCGTGCCAGGGGCTGTGCTCTGCCGCGCTGTGCTGACTTGGAACGTGTCATGATGCGTTGACATGTGCTGTGCTCTATTGCGTTGTGGACCAAGTCGTTCTTTGCATCCGACTCCTGGCCGAACTGATCTGGATCTTAAATTCGAGCTGCCTTAACCCGTGGCTCGCCCAGAGCTGGCCGTAATCGAAACGCGCGGGGCGCTCGACCAGCTTAAGTTCAAGATCCGATTCAGATCCGAAGCGGGACGAAGCAAGAGGCGGACCCGAACGGAAGCCAAACACAAACCACGAACCACCCCACAAAACACCCCACGGAAGACCCCACGAGACACACCACGGAACACCCCACGAAACATTCCACGAGACACCTCACGAAACATTCCACGAGACACCCCACGAAATATTCCACGAGACACCCCACGAATTGCGTTGTGGACCAAGTCGTCATTTGCATCCGACACCTGGCCGAACTGATATGGATCTTAAACTCGAGCTGAACTAACCCGTGGCTCGCCCAGAGCTGGCCGCAATCGAAACGCGCGGGGCGCTCGACCAGCTTGAGCTCAAGATCCGATTCAGTTCCGAAGCGGGACGAAGCTCGCCCCTGAGCGGAACAAGCGTGAAAACACGTGGGTCCCTTTCGCCACTGAGCGGAAAAAAACGTGAAAACACGTGGGTCCCTTTCGCCCCTGAGCGGAACAAGTGTGAAAACACGTGGGCCCCTTTCGCCCCTTTCGCCTCCTGGGCCTTCCTAAGGCCTCCTCGGGCTATTCGGCATTCCTGGGGCCTCCTGGAGCCTTCTGGGGCCTCCTGAAGCCTTCTGGGACGTCCTGGGACGTCCTGGGGCCTCCTGGGGCCTCCTGGGCTCTCCTGGTGCCTCCTGGGGCTTCCTAGGCATTCCCTAAACATCCTGGGGCCTCCTGGGGCTTCCTGGGGCCATGCCCCTGACCAAAACGTGTCCCGCACCCTGTGATTGAGACATCCAGGGTGATGGACACATCCTGGCAGTCTCCTAGGCCTCCGTGCTGAATTGCGATGTGCCATGGCGCGACTGTGCTCTATAGCCTCGTGGATCGAATCCTCCTTTGCATCCGAGTCCTGACCGAACTGATCTGGATCTTAAGCTCGAGCTGCCTGAACACATAGTAGCTGCCCCAGAGCTAATGGACAGGGGAACATGCCAGGAGGACGCGCCGCGAAACGTCCCAAGGGATGCGCCAGGCGACGTGCCAGGGGACGTGCCATGGGGTCGCACCGCGGGACGTGCCAAGGGGACGCGCTACGGAACGTGCCAATGGATGTGCCACGGTTTGTGCCAGGGGACGCGCGACGCGACGTGCCAGGGGGACTCGCCAAAGGACGCCCCACGGAACGTGCCAAGGAACGTGCCAAGTTGCAATGCTGAGTGCATCGACCTTGATGTACCGTGCCGAAATCAGTGCTGTGCTGCGGCCGTGCTGAATTGCGATGTGCCATGGCGCGATTGTGCTCTATAGCGTCGTGGATCGAGTCCTCCTTTGCATCCGAGTCCTGACCGAACTGATCTGGATCTTAAGCTCGAGCTGCCTGAACACATAGTAGCTGCCCCAGAGCTAATGGACAAGGGAACATGCCAGGAGGACGCGACGCAAAACGTCTCCAGGGACGCGCCAAGCGACGTGCCAAGGGACGTGCCATGGGGACGCATCGCGGGACCTGCCAAGGGGACGCGCTACGGAACGTGCTGGGGACAAGCGTTTCGCTCGAGACATCCTGTCAAAATCATCTGAATTCCTACGCGCGGGACGCTGCACGCGCGAGACATCCTCGGAATTCCTGCGAGCGGGACGTGAAAACAAGCATTTCGCCTGAGACATCCTTTGAATTCTGGCCCCCCACGAGGCCACCGCTCGAGACATCCTCCAATTTTGCAAAACCAGCGTTTCGCTCGATACATCCTCAACAAATTATGAAAAACAATCGTTTCGCTCGAGACATCCTGTCAAAATCCCAAGAAATCCAAATACCCGCGCGCGGGACGCGGCACGCGCGAGACATCCTTGGAATTCCTGCGCGAGGGGCGCTTTTCCGTGTCGCGGTCGGCTCTGCAAAACCAGCGTGTCGCTCGAGACATCCTCAACAAATTCTGAAACCAAGCGTTTCGCTCGAGACATCCCCAACTCTGCAAAACCAGCGTCTCGCTCGAGACATCCTCAACAAATTCTGAAAAACAAGCGTTTCGCTCGGGGCATCCTCAATTTTTAAAATTTTAATTCGCCGGCCCTACGCGACCTCGTTATTTATCGCAAATAAATTCGAGGCCCACCGCGTCAAACCGGGAGGGAAACAAACTAAAAAGAGAACCCTGGGCTGCGCCCTTCCGGGAAAAAACATACCCTGGGCCCAAGCCTTTAATGGGGAAAAACATGATGTCTTCGAGCACACAAGACGGCCCAAAGGGCTCTCCGAGACCGCCCACGAGGACCCCCAAGAAGCCGACAGGCGATCCAAAAGCTCGCAGAGCGCCGCTCACCAATGGGCCTGGGCCCAGGCCCTCTCCGGACAGAACGAGATCGTCTTTGCGGTACGCACAGCATCCTCGACGGCCCAAAAGGCCTCCAAGACGCCCACCGAGGCCCCCAATGAAAACCCTGTGCCCAGGCCCTTTCCGGAAACATGATCGACCCACGAACCCGGCGCTCAGGAATTCGCCGGCCAACGGGTCCAGGGCGTGCTAAGTTCTCGGTAACTGGTTAACAGTATTAACAGTATTTCTAGTTCGCGCGCGCGGGGCGCACTGGGGGTCCCCCGGCGAAAGTACCCCGACCAACGCCCGGTCGCCGCCCGACCGCCGCCCGACCGCCGCCCGACCAAGTCTACTCAGAGATGGTTTTCCTTCTGGGTGCGGCCTCTCAGGCTCCCCAGAGCGCGATCAGAGTGCCCCAAGAGGCCCCCAAGACTGCCCAAGAGGCCCCCGAGACGCCCAAAGAGCGCTCGAAGACGCCGAAGATGACCCCAAGACGGCCCAAAAGGCCCCCAAGACAGCCCAAGAGGCCTCCAAGACGCCCCAAGAGCCTTCCAAGAGGCCTCCGAAGAGAGCCCAAGAGGCCAAAATCGTTGATTTTCATTGGTTTTTTTCTATGTTTTTTGTGTTCTGGCTTTTTCGGCTTCCGGACGCTCCAAGACGGCCCAAGAGGCCACCAAGACCGCTCCAAGACGGCCCACGAAGCTCCCAAGACGGCGCCGAAACGACCCAAGAGAGCCCTCAAGACGGCCCAAAGGCCGCCCAAGACGGACCAAGAGGCCCCAAGACGGGCCCAAGAGGGACTCAGGAGGGATACCGAGAACTCAAAAATGGAGCCCTCCGTCCCAGGCGGCGCCCAGGAGGTCCCAAAGAGGCCCCAAGAGGCCTCCAAGAGGCCCCAAGATGTCGCCAAGAGGCCCCAGGAGACTCCCAGGAGGCCCAAAAGAAGCCCCAGAAGGCTTCAAACATGTCTCCCAGGCGCCCCCGAACGGCCTCTAAACAGACCCCAAGAGGCCCCCCAAAGAAGCATCTTGACGACGACTCTATTTCGCCCCATCGAGAGACGACCCCCAGGGAACTGCTTCACCATCAAAACTCCCCACGCAACGCGTCCGAACGACACCCGCCCCCAAGAGCGCAACATGGGCAACGAACACACAGACAAAAACCAGCGATGCCATTTCACGGGCCGGCGGAATGAGCGAAGCGAGATAATAACAGAAATGTAAAGCATGGCAACGTTTCAAAGACACCTGATTGGGCGACGGGCAAATGCAATGCTGAATGTATCGATCTTGATGTACCGTGCCGAGGGCTGTGCTGTGCTGCGCCGTGCTGATGCTGAACTGCGATGTGCCATGTCGCGAATGTGCTCTATAGCATTGTGGATCGGGTCTTCCTTTGCACCCGAGTCCTGACCGAACTGATCTGGATCTTAAGCTCGAGCTGCCTCAGCACATAGTAGCTGCCCTAGAGCTAATTGACAGGGGAACGTGCCAGGAGGACGCGCCGCGGAACGTCCCAAGGGACGCGCCAGGCGACGTGCCAAGGGACGTGCCACGAAGACCACCGCGGGACGTGCCGAGGGGACGCGCTACGGAAAGTGCCAATGGACGTGCCAATGGACGTGCCAAGAGACGCGCCGCGCGACGTGCCAGGGGGACGCACCACAGGACGCGCCACGGAACGTGCCAGGTTGCAATGCTGAGTGTATCGATCTTGATGTACCGTGCCGAGGCCTGTGCTGTGCTGCGCTGTGCTGAACTGCGATGTGCCATGCCGCGATTGTGCTCTATAGCGTTGTGGATCGAGTCCTCCTTTGCACCCGAGTCCTGACTGAACTGATCTGGATCTTAAGCTCGAGCTGCCTCAGCACATAGTAGCTGCCCCAGAGCTAATGGACAGGGGGACATGCCAGGAGGACGCGCCGCGGAACGTCCCAAGGGACGCGCCAGGCGACGTGCCAAGGGACGTGCCATGGGCACGCACCGCGGGACGTGCCAAGGGGACGCGCTACGGAACGTGCCAATGGACGTGCACCGCGCGACGTGCCAGGGGGACTCGCCACGGGACGCTCCGCGGAACGTGCCAGGCAACACGCCAGGCTGCAATGCTAAGGGTAACGATATTGATGTACCGTGCCGAGGGCTGTGCTGTGCCTGGGCGACCTGGACACGTGAAAACACGCGTTTCGCTCAAGACGTTCTCAGCACATCCTCATGCTAGACATCCGCCTGGGCAACCTGGACACGTGCAAACAAGCGTCTCGATCCAGACTTTCTCGACAGATCCTCAAGCTAGACATCCGCCTGGGCGACCTGGACACGTGAAAACAAGCCTCTGGTTCGAGACATCCTCAACAAATCCTCATGCTAGACATCTGTCTGGGCAACCTGGAGGCGTGAAACCAAGCGTCTCGGTCGAGACATCCTCAAGACCTGGGCACGTGAAAACAAGCATTTCACTTGAGAGATCCTCTGAATTCAGGTCTCCAGGAGAGGACAAGCTATAATACAAAACAAGCGTTCCGCTCGAGACATCCTCAACAAATTCTGAAAAACAAGCGTTTCGCTCGAGACATCCTCAAATTTTGATTCGCCGGCCCTCTTCCCACTCGTTATTTATCGCAAAAGAAATCAGCCGGCCCTCTTCCCGTCAAAACCGGGGGTAAACCTACTAAAAGAGAACCCTGGGCCTGAAGCCCTTTCCGGGAAAAACGTGATCGTCTTCGCGGCACGCATAGCATCCACGACGGCCCAAAGGGTCTCCGAGACGCCCACCGAGGCCCCCCAGGAGCAGACGAGCGCGCCCCACTGCTCGCAGAGCGCCTGTTCACAATTGGCCTGGGCCCAGGCCCTCTCTGGAACATGATCGACCCACGAACCCGGAAAGGAATATAGAAATGTAAGGCATGGCAACGTTTGAAAGACACCTGATTGGGCGACGGGCAAATGCAATGCTTAATGTATCGATTTTGATGTACCGTGCCGAGAGCTGTGCTGTGCTGCGCCGTGCTGAACTGCGATGTGCCATGCCGCGAATGTGCTCTATAGCGTTGTGGATCGAGTCCTCCTTTGCATCCGAGTCCTGACCGAACTGATCTGGATCTTAAGCTCGAGCTGCCTCAGCACATAGTAGCTGCCTCAGAGCTAACTGACAGGGGAACATGCCAGGAGGACGCGCCGCGGACCGTCCCAAGGGACGCGCCAGGCGACGTGCCAAGGGACGTGCCATGGGTCGCACCGCGGAAGTGCCGAGGGGAGCGTACGGAAGGCTGGGACAAGCGTTTTTCAGATCGAGACATCATGACAAAATATCGAAAGGCGCTGACCCCGCGCGGACGCTGCACCCCGCGCGAGAAATCTCAGGAATTCCTGCGAGCGGGACGTGAAAACAAGCATTTCGCCTGAGACATCCTTTGAATTCTGGCCCCCCACGAGGCCACCGCTCGAGACATCCTCCAATTTTGCAAAACCAGCGTTTCGCTCGAGACATCCTCAACAAACTATGAGCATGATCGACCCACGAACCCGGAAAGGAATATAGAAATGTAACGCGTGGCAGCGTTTTCTAAGACACCTGATTGGGTGACGGGCACATGCAATGCTGAGTGTATCGAGCTTGATGTACCCTGCCGAAATCTGTGCTGTGCTGCGCCGTGCTGAATTGCGATGTGCCATGCCGCGAGTGTGCTCTATAGCGTTGTGGATCGAGTCCTCCTTTGCATCCGAGTCCTGACCGAACTGATATGGATCTTAAGCTCGAGCTGCCTGAACACATAGTAGCTGCCCCAGAGCTAATTGACAAGGGGAACATGCCAGGAGGACGCGCCGCGAAACGTCCCAAGGGATGCGCCAGGCGACGTGCCAGGGGACGTGCCATGGGGTCGCACCGCGGGACGTGCCAGGGGACGCGCCACGCGACGTGCCAATGGATGTGCCACGGGATGTCTGCCAGGGGACGCGCCACGCGACGTGCCCAGGGGGACTCGCCAAGGACGCCCACGAACTGCCAAGGAACTGCCCAAGTTGCAATGCTGAGTGTATCGATCTGATGGTACCACTGCCGAATCTGTGTCCTGTGCTGCGCCCCCCGTGCTGAATTGCCCCCCCCGGCGTGCCATGCCGCGGTTGTGCTCTATAGCGTCGTGGATCGAGTCCTCATTTGCATCCGAGTCCTGACCGAACTGATCTGGATCTTAAGCTCGAGCTGCCTGAACACATAGAAGCTGCCCCAGAGCTAATTGACAAGGGGACATGCCAGGAGGACGCGACGCGGAACGTTTCAAGGGACCCGCCAAGCGACGTGCCAAGGGACGTGCCATGGGGACGCACCGCAGGACGTGCCAAGGGGACGCGCTACGGAACGTGCTGGGGACAAGCATTTCGCTCGAGACATCCTGTCAAAATCCTCATTCTAGACATCCGCCTGAGCGACCTGGACACGTGAAAACAAACGTTTCGCTCAACGCATCCTCAACACATTCTCATGCTAGACATCCGCCTGGGCGAACTGGACACGTGAAAACAAGTAGTTCGCTCGAGACATCCTCAACACATCTTCATGTGAGACGTCCGCCTGGGTGACCTGGGCACGTGAAAACAAGCGTTTCGCTCGAGACGTTTTCAACACCCCCTCATTCTAGACATCCGCCTTGGCGACCTGTACACGTGAAAGCAAACGTCTCGTTCGAGACATCCTCAACACCTCTTCATGTTAGACATCCGCCTGGGCGACCTGGACACGTGAAAACAAGCTTATCTCTCGAGACATTCTCAACACATCCTCATGCTAGGCATCCGCATGGGCAACCTGGACACGTGCAAACAATCATCTCGATCAAGACTTCCTCAACACCTCCTCATTCTAGACATCCGCCTGGGCGACGAGGACGCGTGAAACCAAGCGTCTCGCTCGAGACATCCTCAACAAATCCTGGCGCTTGACCTCTGCCTGGGCAACCTGGAGGCGTGAAACCAAGCGTCTCGCTCGAGACATCCTCAAGACCTGGGCACGTGAAACCAATCATTTCACTTGAGAGATCCTCTAAATTCTGGTCCCCAGGAGAGGACAATCTATAACACAAAACAAGCGTTTCGCTCGAGACATCCTCAACAAATTCTGAAACACAAGCGTTTCGCTCGAGACATCCTCAATTTTTAATTCGCCGGCCCTCTTCCCACTCGTTATCTATCGCAAAAGAAATCCGCCGGCCCTCTTCCCATCAGATCCGGGGGTAAACAGCTAAAAGAGAACCCTGGGCCTGCGCCCTTTCTGGGAAGAAAAACAATTCGTTTCGCTCGAGACCCCTGTCAAAATCCGAAGAAATCAAAATACCCCGAGCGAGGACGCGGCAACGCGCGAGACATCCTTGGAATTCCTGGCGAGGGGCGCTTTTTCCGTGTCGCGGTCGGCTCTGCAAAACCAGCGGGTCGCTCGAGACATCCTCAACAAATTCTGAAACCAAGGAGTTTCGCGAGACATCCCCAACTCTGCAAAAAACCCAGCAATCTCGTCGAGACATCCTCAACCATTCTGAAAAAAAAAGTTTTCGCTAGGGAACATCCTCACTTTTTAATCGCCGGCACACGCGACCTCGTATTATCAAAAGAAATTCGCCGGCCCTACAGCCGTCAAAACCGGGGGGAAACAAACTAAAAGAGAACCCTGGGCCTGCGCCCTTTCCGGGAAAAACAGACCCTGGGCCCAAGCCCTTTCCGGGAAAAACATGATCGTCTTCGAGCACCCAAGACGGCCCAAAGGCTCTCCGAGACGCCCACCGAGACCCCCAAGAGCAGACAGGCGCGCTCCACTGCTCGCAGAGCGCCTGCTCACAATTGGCCTGGGCCCAGGCCCTCTCCGGACAGAACGAGATCGTCTTTGCGGTACGCACAGCATCCTCGACGGCCCAAAAGGCCTCCAAGACGCCCACCGAGGCCCCCAATGAAAACCCTGTGCCCAGGCCCTTTCCGGAAACATGATCGACCCACGAACCCGGAAAGAATATAGAAATGTAAGGCTTGGCAACGTTTCAAAGACACCTGATTGGGCGACGGGCAAATGCAACGCTGATTGTATCGTACCGTGCCGAGGCCTGTGCTGTGCTTCGCCGTGCCGATGCTGAACTGCGATGTGCCATGCCGCGAATGTGCTCTGTAGCGTTGTGGATCGAGTCCTCCTTTGCACCCGAGTCCTGACCGAATTGATCTGGATCTTAAGCTCGAGCTGCCTCAGCACATAGTGGCTGCCCCAGAGCTAGTGGACAGAGGAACATGCCAGGAGGACGCGCCGCGGAACGTCTCAAGGGACGCGCCAGGCGACGTGCCAAGGGACGTGCCACGGGGACGCACCGCGGGACGTGCCGAGGGGACGCGCTACGGAAAGCGCCAATGGACGTGACTCGCCACAGGACGCGCCACGGAACGTGCCAGGTTGCAATGCTGATTGTATCGATCTTGATGTACCGTGCCGAGGCCTGTGCTGTGCTGCGCCGTGCTGAACTGCGATGTGCCATGCTGCGATTGTGCTCTATGGCGTTGTGGATCGAGTCCTCCTTTGCACCCGAGTCCTGACCGAACTGATATGGATCTTAAGTTCGAGCTGCCTCAGCACATAGTAGCTGCCCCAGAGCTAATGGACAAGGGGACATGCCAGGAAGACGCGCCGCGGAACGTCCCAAGGGACGCGCCAGGCGACGTGCCAGGGGACGTGCCACGGGGACGCACCGCGGGGCGTGCCGAGGGGACGCGCTCACAGGGCGTGCCCATGACAGGTAACCCGCCGGACGTGCCCGGGGACTCGCCACGGGACGCTCCGCGGAAAAGTGCCAGGCAACATGCCAGGCGGCCAATGCTAGGGGTATCGATATGATTGACGGTGCCGAGGGCGTGCTGGCCTGCGGCGACCTGGACACGTGAAAACACGGCGTTTCGCTCAGAGTTATCAGCACATCCTCATGCTAGAACATCCGCCTGGGCAAACTGGACACGTGCAAACAAGCGTCTCGATCGAGACTTTCTCGACACATCCTCAAGCTAGACATCCGCCTGGGCGACCTGGACACGTGAAAACAAGCCTCTGGTTCGAGACATCCTCAACAAATCCTCATGCTAGACATCTGTCTGGGCAACCTGGAGGCGTGAAACCAAGCGTCTCGGTCGAGACATCCTCAAGACCTGGGCACGTGAAAACAAGCATTTCACTTGAGAGATCCTCTGAATTCAGGTCCCCAGGAGAGGACAAGCTATAATACAAAACAAGCGTTCCGCTCGAGACATCCTCAACAAATTCTGAACATGATGGACCCACGAACCCGGAAAGGGATATAGACATGTGGAGCATGGACACGTTTTCACGATACCCAACTGGGCAACACCTCACGAAACATCCCACGAGACACTTCACGAAACATCCCACGAGACAACTCACGAAACATTCCACGAGACACCTCACGAAACATTCCACGAGACACCCCGCGAAACATTCCACGAGACACCCCACGAAACATTCCACGACGACAGGCAACCACTCAACCAAGGCGGTGTGGTCGTGCTGGGGAGTGGTCGTGCTGAGGTGTGGTCGTGCTGGGGGGTGGTCGTGCTGGGGGGTGGTCGTGCTGGGGGGGTGGTCGTGCTGGGAGGTGGTCGTGCTGGGGAGTGGTCGTGCTGGGGCGTGGTCGTGCTGGGGCGTGATCGTGCTGGGGTGTGGTCGTGCTGTGGTGAGGTCGTGCTGGGGTGTGGTCGTGCTGGGGTGTGGTCTTGCTGCGGTGGGGTCCTGCTGGGATGTGGTCGTGCTGGGGTGTGGTCCTGCTGGGGTGTGGTCGTGCTGGGGTGGGGTCGTGCTTGGGTGGGGTCGGGCTGGGGTGTGGTCGTTCTGGGGTGTGGTCGTGCTGGGGTGTGGTCGTGCTGGGGGGGGGTCGTGCTGGGTCGGGGTCGTGCTGGAGTGTGGTCGTGCTGGGGTGTGGTCGTGTTGGGTGTGTCGTGCTGGGGCGTGGTCGTGCTGGGGTGGGGTCGTGCTGGGTGGGGTCGTGCTGGGGGTTGGTCGCGCTGGGTGGTCCCGCACCTGTGATTTATCGATAGGGGTAGTGCGGGTGTGGTCGTGTGGTGATGTGGGGTGGTAGTGCTGGGGTTGTTTGGGGGTGGCGTAGCTGGGGTGTGGTCGTGCTGGGGTTTGGTCGTGCTGGGGTGGGGTCGTGCTGGGGTGGGGTCGTGCTGGGGTCTGGTCGTGCTGGGGTGTGGTCGTGCTGGGTTCTGTGGCGTGCTGAAGTGTCCCGCCACATGTGGATTTATGAGGATCGTCGGTGATTTCAAAATACAAGCGTTTCGCTCGAGACCATCCTCAATTTTAATCGCCGGCCTCCCTTCGACCTCGATATTTATCAGGGAAAAAATCCGCCGGCCTCCTTCAAGTTGGCACCGGGGGACAGGTTTACCTACTAAAAGAGAACCCTGGGCCGGCGCCCTTTCCGGGAAAAACAAGCGTTTCGCTCGAGACATCCTCAAATTTTGATTCGCCGGCCCTCTTCCCACTCGTTATTTATCGCAAAAGAAATCAGCCGGCCCTCTTCCCGTCAAAACCGGGGGTAAACCTACTAAAAGAGAACCCTGGGCCTGAAGCCCTTTCCGGGAAAAACGTGATCGTCTTCGCGGCACGCATAGCATCCACGACGGCCCAATGGGTCTCCGAGACGCCCACCGAGGCCCCCCAGGAGCAGACGAGCGCGCCCCACTGCTCGCAGAGCGCCTGTTCACAATTGGCCTGGGCCCAGGCCCTCTCTGGAACATGATCGACCCACGAACCCGGAAAGGAATATAGAAATGTAGGGCATGGCAAACGTTGAACGGGCAACTTGATGGGCGACGGGGGCAGATGGCCAATGATGAATGTATCCGATTTTGATGTTACAGTGCCGAGAAGCTGTGCTGTGCTGCGCGTGTGGAACTGCGCGCCCCCCATGTGCCATGCCGCGAATGTGCTCTATAGCGTTGTGGATCGAGTCCTCCTTTGCATCCGAGTCCTGACCGAACTGATCTGGATCTTAAGCTCGAGCTGCCTCAGCACATAGTAGCTGCCTCAGAGCTAACTGACAGGGGAACATGCCAGGAGGACGCGCCGCGGAACGTCCCAAGGGACGCGCCAGGCGACGTGCCAAGGGACGTGCCACGAAGACGCACCGCGGAACGTGCCGAGGGGACGCGCTACGGAACGTGCCAATGGACGTGCCAATGGACGTGCCAGGAGACGCGCCGCGCGACGTGCCAGGGGGACTCGCCACGGGACGCGCAACGGAACGTGCCGAAGTTGCAATGCTGAGTGTATCGATCTTGATGTACCGTGCCGTGGGCTGTGCTGCGCTGCGCTGTGCTGAACTGCGACGTGCCATGCCGCGATTGTGCTCTATAGCGTTGTGGATCGAGTCCTCCTTTGCACACGAGTCCTGACCGAACCGACCTAGATCTTAAGCTCGAGCGGCCTCAGCACATAGTAGCTGCCCCATAGCTAATGGACAGGGGGACATGCCAGGAGGACGCGCCGCGGAACGTCCCAAGGGACGCGCCAGGCGACGTGCCAAGGGACGTGCCATGGGCACGCACCGCGGGACGTGCCAAGGGGACGCGCTACGGAACGAGCCAATGGACGTGCACCGCGCGACGTGCCAGGGGGACTCGCCACCGGACGCTCCGCGGAACGTGCCAGGCAACGTGCCAGGCTGCAATGCTAAGGGTATCGATATTGATGTACCGTGCCGAGGGCTGTGCTATGCCTGGGCGACCTGGACACGCGAAAACACGAGTTTCGCTCAAGACGTTCTCAGCACATCCTCATGCTAGACATCCGCCTGGACAACCTGGACACGCGCAAACAAACGTCTCGATCGAGACTTCCTCGACACCGCCTCATGCTAGACATCCGCCTGGGCAACTTGGACACGTGAAAACAAGCCTCTGGTTCGAGACATCCTCAACAAATCCTCATGCTAGACACCCGTCTGGACAACCTGGAGGCGTGAAACTAAGCGTCTCGCTCGAAACATCCTCAAAACCTGGGCACGTGAAAACAAGCATTTCACCTGAGAGATCCTCTGAATTCAGGTCCCCAGGAGAGCACAATATATAATACAAAACAAGCGTTTCGCTCGAGACATCCTCAACAAATTGTGAAAATCGAGCGTTTCGTTCGAGACATCCTCAAATTTTAATTCGCCGGCCCTACTCCCGCACGTAATTTATCGCAGAATAATTTCGCCGGCCCTCTTCCCGTCAAAACCGGGGGTAAACCTACTAAAAGATAACCCTGGGCTCGAGCCCTTTCCGGGAACATGATGGACCCACGAACCCGGAAAGGGATATAGACATGTGGAGCATGGACACGTTTTCATGATACCCAACTGGGCAACACCTCACGAAACATCCCACGAGACACCTCACGAAACAGCCCACGAGACACCTCACGAAACATTCCACGAGACACCTCACGAAACATTTCACGAGACACCCCGCGAAACATTCCACGAGACACCCCACGAAACATTCCACGACGACAGGCAACCACTCAACCAAGGCGGTGTGGTCGTGCTGGGGAGTGGTCGTGCTGGGGTGTGGTCGTGCTGGGGGGTGGTCGTGCTGGGGGGTGGTCGTGCTGGGGGGGTGGTCGTGCTGGGGGGTCGTGCTGGGGCGTGGTCGTGCTGGGGCGTGGTCGTGCTGGGGCGTGGTCGTGCTGGGGCGTGGTCGTGCTGGGGCGTGGTCGTGCTGGGGTGTGGTCGTGCTGTGGTAAGGTCGTGCTGGGGTGCGGTCGTGCTGGGGTGTGGTCTTGCTGGGGTGGGGTCGTGCTGGGGTGTGCTCGTGCTGGGGTGGGGTCGTGCTGGGGTGTGGTCGTGCTGGGGTGTGGTCGTGCTAGGGTGGGGTCGTGCTGGGGTGGGGTCGTGCTGGGGAGTGGTCGTGCTGGGGGGTGGTCGTGCTGGGGTGTGGTCGTGCTGGGGCGTGGTCGTGCTGGGGTGGGGTCGTGCTGGGGTGGGGTCGTGCTGGGGTGGGTTCGTGCTGGGGTGCTCCGCACCCTGTGATTTATCGATCGGGTCGTGCTGGGGTGTGGTCGTGCTGGGGTGTGGTCGTGCTGGGGTGTGGTCGTGCTGGGGTGTGGTCGTGCTGGGGTGTGGTCGTGCTGGGGAGTGGTCGTGCTGGGGTGTGGTCGTGCTGGGGGGTGGTCGTGCTGGGGCGTGGTCGTGCTGGGGGGTGGTCGTACTGGGGTGTGGTCGTGCTGGGGCGTGGGTCGTGCTGGGGCCGTGGTCGTGCTGGGGCGTGGTCGTGCTGGGGTGTGGTCGTGCTGTGGTGAGGTCGGCTGGGGTGTGGTCGTGCTGGGTGTGGTCTTGCTGGGGTAGGGTCGTGCTTGGGGTTCGGGTCGTGCTGGGGTGTGGTCGTGCTGGGGTATGGTCGTGCTGGGGTGGGGTCGTGCTGGGGTGGGGTCGTGCTGGGGTCTGGTCGTGCTGGGTTGTGGTCGTGCTGGGGTATGGTCGTGCTAGGGTGGGGTCGTGCATTTCGCTCGAGACATCCTGCCAAAATTCCAGGAAATCGGACAAAAACAAACGAATTAGTCGAGACATCATCGAAATTCCTTCGCGCGGGGCGCTTTTCCGCGTCGCGGTCGGCTCTGCAAAACAAGCGTTTCGCTCGAGACATCCTCGGCAAACTCTGCGGAGCAAGCGTTTCGCTCGATACATCCTCAACACACGAAAAAGTGGCCCGCACCCTGTGATTTATCGATCGGGATTTCAAAAACAAGCGTTTCGCTCGAGACATCCTCAATTTTTAATTCGCCGGCCTCCTTCGACCTCGTTATTTATCAGGGAAAAAATTCGCCGGCCTCCCTCAAGTTGGCACCGGGGGACAGGTTTACCACTAAAAGAGAACCCTGGGCCGGCGCCCTTCTCCGGAAACATGATGGACCCACGACCCCGGAAAGGGATATAGACATGTGGAGCATGGACACGTTTTCATGATACCCAACTGGGCAACACCTCACGAAACATCCCACGAGACACCTCACGAAACAGCCCACGAGACACCTCACGAAACATTCCACGAGACACCTCACGAAACATTTCACGAAACACCCCGCGAAACATTCCACGAGACACCCCACGAAACATTCCACGACGACAGGCAACCACTCAACCAAGGCGGTTTGGTCGTGCTGGGGAGTGGTCGTGCTGGGGTGTGGTCGTGCTGGGGGGTGGTCGTGCTGGGGGGTGGTCGTGCTGGGGGGGTGGTCGTGCTGGGGGGTGGTCGTGCTGGGCGTGGTGGTGGCTGGGGCGTTGGTCGTTCTGGGGGCGTGGTCCGTGTGCTGGGCGTGGTCGTGCTGGGGCGGGTTCCGTGGCTGGGTGTGGTCGTGCTGTTGTTAAGGTCCGTGCGTGGGGTGCGGTCGTGCGGGGGTGTGTTCTTGCTGGGGTGGGGTCGTGCTGGGGTGTGATCGTGCTGGGGTGGGGTCGTGCTGGGGTGTGGTCGTGCTGGGGTGTGGTCGTGCTAGGGTGGGGTCGTGCTGGGGTGGGGTCGTGCTGGGGAGTGGTCGTGCTGGGGGGTGGTCGTGCTGGGGTGTGGTCATGCTGGGGCGTGGTCGTGCTGGGGTGGGGTCGTGCTGGGGTGGGGTCGTGCTGGGGTGGGTTCGTGCTGGGGTGCTCCGCACCCTGTGATTTATCGATCGGGTCTTGCTGGGGTGTGGTCGTGCTGGGGTGTGGTCGTGCTGGGGTGTGGTCGTGCTGGGGTGTGGTCGTGCTGGGGTGTGGTCGTGCTGGGGAGTGGTCGTGCTGGGGTGTGGTCGTGCTGGGGGGTGGTCGTGCTCGGGGGTGGTCGTGCTGGGGGGGTGGTCGTGCTGGGGGGTGGTCGTGCTGGGGCGTGGTCGTGCTGGGGCGTGGTCGTGCTGAAGCGTGGTCGTGCTGGGGTGTGGTCGTGCTGTGGTGAGGTCGTGCTGGGGTGTGGTCGTGCTGGGGTGTGGTCTTGCTGGGGTAGGGTCGTGCTGGGTCGGGTCGTGCTGGGGTGTGGTCGTGCTGGGGTATGGTCGTGCTGGGGTGGGGTCGTGCTGGGGTGGGGTCGTGCTGGGTCTGGTCGTGCTGGGGTGTGGTCGTGCTGGGGTATGGTCGTGCTAGGGTGGGGTCGTGCATTTCGCTCGAGACATCCTGCCAAAATTCCAGGAAATCGTACAAAAACACACGAATTAGTCGAGACATCATCGAAATTCCTTCGCGCGGGGCGCTTTTCCGCGTCGCGGTCGGCTCTGCAAAACAAGCGTTTCGCTCGAGACATCCTCACCATTTTCTGAACATGATGGACCCACGAACCCGGAAAGGGATATAGACATGTGGAGCATGGACACGTTTTCATGATACCCAACTGGGCAACACCTCACGAAACATCCCACGAGACACCTCACGAAACAGCCCACGAGACACCTCACGAAACATTCCACGAGACAACTCACGAAACATTTCACGAGACACCCCGCGAAACATTCCACGAGACACCCCACGAAACATTCCACGACGACAGGCAACCACTCAACCAAGGCGGTGTGGTCGTGCTGGGGAGTGGTCGTGCTGGGGTGTGGTCGTGCTGGGGGGTGGGTCGTGCTGGGGGTGTGGTCCGTGCTGGGGGGTGGTCCGTGCGGGGGGTGGTTGTTCTGGGCGGTGGTCGTGCTGGGGCGTGTCGTGCTGGGGCGTGGTCGTGCTGGGTGTGGTCGTGCTTGGTGGAGGTCGTGCTGGGGTGTGGTCGGGCTGGGTGTGGGTCTTGCTTAGGTGTGGTCGTGCTGGGGTGTGGTCGTGCTGGGGTGTGGTCGTGCTGGGGTGTGGTCGTGCTGGGGGGTGGTCGTGCTGGGGCGTGGTCGTGCTGGGGCGTGGTCGTGCTGGGGTGTGGTCGTGCTGTGGTGAGGTCGTGCTGGGGTGTGGTCGTGCTGGGGTGTGGTCTTGCTGGGATAGGGTCGTGCTGGGGCGTGGTCGTGCTGGGGCGTGGTCGTGCTGGGGCGTGGTCGTGCTGGGGTGTGGTCGTGCTGTGGTGAGGTCGTGCTGGGGTGTGGTCGTGCTGGGGTGTGGTGAGGTCGGGATTTCAAAAACAAGCGTTTCGCTCGAGACATCCTCAAATTTTAATTCGCCGGCCTCAAAAACAAGCGTTTCGCTCGAGACATCCTCAAATTTTATTTCTCGGGCTCGTTATTTATCAGGGAAAAATTCGCCGGCCTCCTTCGACCTCGTTATTTATCAGGGAAAAAATTCGCCGGCCTCCTTCAAGCAGGCACCGGGGGACTAGGTTTACCTACTAAAAGAGAACCCTG
>CAUYUJ010005418.1:0-30310 GCA_963575745.1 Prorocentrum cordatum
ATGGCACAAGCACAGAAACTCGGAGGTCCGCGCGGAGTTCTCGGATCCGCGGCGGACCTCCCTCTCTGGCGCGCGGAGCGCACCAGGGGGGCCCGGCGCCGATCCGAGAAATCCGCGCGGACCTCCGAGCTTTTGTGCTTGTGTCACCGCTCGTTCCCCTAAACATGTCGGCGGACGTTGTTCTCCGAGGACCACAACATCGCCCCATAGGACCGACTGTTCCACAAGGAAGCCGCCCGGCGGCAGAGTCTGGTGCTGCGCGCACGATGGCCTGCAGGCCGCGCCGGCTGCCGCGCTACTCCGAGGGGAGCGGCGCCCGCAGGGCAGACGCCTCGAGTGCGAGGAAGGAACTTATCCATACCCACCGCCTGGGAATCGACATCCTGGTGCCCCAGCAGGCGGTGGATATGGATCTAAAGTGGAGGCCAGTCCACAAGAAACTTTCTACAAGAACCCAACCATGAGACCCCAGGACGTCCATTCATTTTTGGTGTGGGAACGTCACGCTTTCCATGGCAGAACCATCGAAACCCAAGAAACCCAGGGCACCTTGGAGGCAAGCAGGGTGTTTCTTGGCATGGGCCCCCAGTGCATTTTGGCCCCCGAGGGCCCGAAATCTATTCACATCCACCGATGCCCCAGGCGGCGGCTGCGGACACCTCCCGGCCTCGGCGCGAGCCCGGCCCGCGGCGACCGGCGAGGGTGGCACCGGGCCGAGGCGGGCCGGGCGGACGCCCCGCCGCCGCGCCGGCGGGCGCCTCGTCGTGCGCCGACAGGAGGGCGTAGACGAGCGCCACCTCCCGCAGGGGGGGGGGGGGGCGCGCGGCGCCTGCAGCAGGAGGTCCGAGCTCTTGGCAGGCGGACGGCTAGGGGAGCCGGCTGGCTCTCTCTCTGGAGCCGCGCGCGCGCTCGAGGATCGAGGAGGGAGGGGGGGGGTGGGGGGAGAGAGAGAGAGAGAGAGAGACAGAGGGCATAGCCATATGTACGGCAGAGATATAAAGATAGAGAGAGAGAGAGAGAAAACAAAACAAAAAAAAACATAATAGAAGCACAGAAACACACACACAACTAACAACAACACAAACCCCAAAAAGAAACTCCTGTGCTCCCGTGCACTGGCGCGGCACGGAGGGGAAGGGCGAGGGCGCCCACACATGGAAGCCCATGATTCCCTCATCAACACTCCTCTCTACTCTTAAGCCAGGCTTGGGTGGATCGACCTACACGCCCCTTGCTCTGCTGAGCTGTTGCTGGGCAATGGTAGGGAGGATCCCCCAGCTCCACCTCCATAAAGCACGCTCTCCACTCCTCCGCCTCCCCCAGAGATCAAGGGGCAAGGTAGGATGATGTCCAGGCCAAGCCAACACGCCATGGGCCCATTCAGATATGAAATTAGGGTTCCAGGAACTGCTCGCACAACTTAGGACGCTCTGCAAGCGCCTCGAGCCTGCCTCGCAAAATCTTTGGACTCGCTCCTCCCACCCACCATATGGTTCCCACGCTACTACCTCCCCCAGATGCCGCTGGCAACAGGAGGGTTGCCGCAAAGCTCCTGAGGACGGAGGGAACTAGGCAGGAGAGATAGGATTGAACGATCATGGGAGCAAGGTGCCGAGAAACAGCGTTGTGTTCGGTCGGGCATGTTCTCCTACAGGCGGATTTTGAAAGAATAATGAAAAATAGTACCAACAAAACTCAAAATAGTGGAACAGTGTAGAAAAATCGTCCCCTGACGATTGTTCACTATTCTTGAATTCTCCTCCTGTAAAGGAACATGCCCGACTTACGCGTTGGGCCGCACTGCCCCGACTCGCCTCCTCTGCGCGCTGCTGTAATCGGAAGTCCGCGCGGAGTTCTCGGATCATTCAGAAATCCAAGAAATCCGCACGGCCCTCCGAAAGTTCATGCTTGTGCCGATGTTTGCTCTTCGATCGACGGCACGTTCTGTGCGCCCCGCGGGCTGGCCGTGGGCCCGCGCCAGGCCGCGAGAGGGCCAAGGGCACAGAGGGCGGCCAGCGCTGGGCCCTGCGCCAGGAAAGTAGGCGTGCTCTCGGATCCCGCACCTGCGCCGGTCGGCTTACCTGCTCGGCGGCGCCGCGGATCCAAGTTGCGGCCGTGGCCACGGCGGTTGCGCCTTGGACGCAACGTGCGCCCGCGAGGCGGAGGGCGCCCGCACCAGCCGCTGCCCGCCGAGGTCCCCAGCGCAGGGCCGCGGGCCCCTGCCCACCGCCGCCCTCTCGCCTCGCTGTGGCCGCCGAGGCGCGCCCGCTGCAGCCTGGCCCGCCGGCGGCCGTGGCGGCCGCGGCCTCGGCGGGTCGTCCGTCGCCGTGCACCACCGCCGCCCTCGCGCCGCCCCGCGTGGCCACCGAGGCGCGCGAGGGGCGGCCGCCGCCCACCTCGGCGCGGCCGTGGCGCCCTCTGCGGGCGCTCGCCGCCCTCCGCCCGACGCCCTCGCGCCTCCGGCCACCGAGGCGCGAAGGGCGGCTGTCGCCCACCTCGGCGTGGCGGCCGCGGCCTCGGCGGGCGCCCGCCGCCCTCCGCCCGACGCCCTCGCGCCTCCTGCGGCCGTCGGGGCGCGCCGGCCGCTGCCGTCCCCGCCGCGTCGTCGTCGCCGCCACACGGACGCCGCCGCCGCCGCCGCCGCCGCCCCAGCCTGCGAGCCAACGCGGAGCCGGCGGAGCCCCAGGTGGCACTGTCGAGCACTGGGATTGATCGGATCGTGCTGCTGCTGATCGAGTCCGACAGGCTGATCGCACAAGCAACGCCAATGATGTGGCTTGACATACCGTCCACACTTGGTGCAATTCCACTGAACTCCCAGGCTGGCAGCACGAGCCATGGATGAGCGGAGACTTGCCAAGATGTCTGCAGCCTGCACTGCTCTAAGTAATAATCTGCCCTGCGCCAGTCTTGCACGTGCACGTCGATGCCAGCATTCCGCTTGTGTCAATGCAAGCGGGTGCAAAATGCGCGGCTTTGTGAAGAAAGTGCAAGGTGAACTAAGCACGCTTAAGGCTGGACCGAGTGGTTCAGTAAGAGAACGTTCTGGCTCTTGCCCAGAATGTCAGAAAGGTCTCGGACCAGATGCCTTCTCCTCCTCCTCCTCCTCCTCCTCCTTCACCTCATCCTCCTCCTTCACCTCCTCCTCCTCCTCCTCCTCCTCCTCATCATCATCATCATCATCATCATCATCATCATCATCAGCATCAACAAGAACAGCAAGTGACAATTTCCCCCTCCTCATCCTCAGCATCACCACCACCACCACCATCATTAGTATCATAGCCACCAAACCCTAAGCATCATCATACTTCTCACCTGCATCATCAGCAAACACAACAACAGCATCGACAACCTCATCATCACCGATACATTGCTCATCTGCATAACCATTATAATCATACTCCTCACCTCATCACCACCCTCATCATGAGTATCATCAACATCATCATCATCATCATCATCATCATCATCATCATCATCATCGTCATCATCATCATCATCAGCATCATCATCATATTCCTCATCATTAGCAGCAGCAGCAGCATGATCGGCATCATCATCAGCAGCAATATCATCATCATAATCATCATCATCAACATCATTACCAGCAGCATGAGCATCATCATCATCATCATCATCGTCATCATCATCGTCATCATCACCGTCATCGTCATCATCATCGTCCTCATAATTGTACTTCTCATCATTGTCGTCATCATGACCCTCCTCATCCTCCTCCTCCCCCTCCTCATCATCGTCAGTATCGTCATCACGATCACCAACATCACCATCACCATCATCATTGGCATCATCATGATAATGATAATCAGCAGCAGCATCATCATGAACGGCATCATCATCATCATCATCATCATCATCATCATCATCATCATCATCATTTTCAGATGCATCTTCATCTTCATATTCATCTTCATCCCCCTTGTATTTCTCCATGTTTTCCCCCCCTGCTCCTTCAGCATCATACTTCTCATAATATCCGCCTCCTCTTCACAATCCTCCAGAGACCAATCGAGAACGCAGAAGATAAGGCATGCTAAACACAACACACCACCCTTGGCACATGCCTCCTCTTCCTCCTCGTTATCACGTCCTCTTCCTCCTCGTTGTCACGTCCTCTTCCTCCTCCTCCTCTTCCTCCTCCTCCTCCCCATCATCCTCCTCCCCATCATCATCATCATCATCATCATCATCATCATCATCATCATCATCATCATCATCATCATCATCATCATCATCATCATCATCATCATCATCATCATCATCATCATCATCATCATCCTCTCTTGCACCCCGTGCACCACGGTAGTCATCGCCATGGAGAACCGGCTGAGTTCCGCCATGCGCTTCTGCTTGGAGCTCTTCTCCTGTGGATTGCGCTGGCAGTGTGGCAGCGACCCTCCGGGAGTGGGTGGGACAGCGGGAGAGGAGAGGGCGAGAGGGAGATCGGATCGACTCGGCAGAAGGGAACATCGATAACGCGAGAAGATGAGAAGGGAGGAGGGAGGTGAGTGGGGGGGGGGTCGAACGCGACGTATGCAGAGCTTGTGCAAGCGTCGTGCAGGCCCCCTGCAGCCTTAACGAGAAGGGGCCCGGTCGCAGACACTGTGCCTAGTTCTATGACCACAAGCGTGCGAGAGTGACAAGGTTCCCCCCTCATGGGGTGGCCGCAAAAGGAAGGAAGAGCGCAAAGAGCGGCCTGAATGAAGGAAGGAGGCGGGATGAGGGAGAGGCAGGAGGGAGGAGGGACGAGGGCGAAGGGAGAAGGGCGAAGGGAGGCAAGAGGAGAGAGGAGGGAGAAGCGAGGAGGGAGAAGGGAGAAGGGAGAGACAGTGGAGCAGGGAAAAAGAAGGAGCAGGAGCACGGGATGGGCACGGGGGGAGGTTTGCAGTATGGAGAGAGGAAGCAGCAGCAATGGCAGAAGGAAGTGAAAGCAAGTATCTGTCAACTGCGATTGGACTGAAGAGGCGGGGATGCTTCCCAAGCAATTTCGTATACGCGCGCGCGCTCGAATCACTATGATTCGATGACTGCATGCCTCCAGCGATGCCCCTCGCACGGCCCCTGTCGGAATCAGATCAACGATCAAGGCTCGCAGCGATCGAATGGGTTACAGACCGAAGGAGAATAAGGACGAGGGAAGGAGGAGAAGGAGGGGAATCCGAAGAGGAGGAAGAGGGGTAGGTTTCGGGGGACGGAGGGAACATGGAATGGGACGGAGGGAACATGGAATGGGACGGCAGACAAGCAGAAACCGGAGGCCCACCGAGCTCAGGGGCTGTCAGGCAGAGATCTTCTGGGAAGGTCCTGGAGAGTGCCCCAAAAAACTTGTCAACACAAGCGACCTTCCAAACCCGACCCCCTGTGCCCGAAAACTCTGCCATATGTTGACTTCACCATCTTGCCACGCGCTCAAAACGCGTCCACACCGACGCTCACAAACACACTCACGCGCGTATCCACAGTCGTGCGCACCGGCCCACACCCACACCCAGACTCAGACCCCCCTCGAGAAAAGGAGAGGGGAGAAAAGTATGTCATGAAGCAGAGGGGGAAAGTAGGGGGAAAGTGGAGCTCTGGGTTCGCGGTTGCCCGGCCCGCTGTCTGCTGGGATCTCCTGGATAACGTAGTTCCACGGGTTCGAGTGCGGCAGCGAGAGCATGGTCCGCCTGCGCCGCTCCGCGCCACCCACTGGACGACTGCCGCCGACCGATCACCATCCTGAAATAGATTAGGATGGTGCCAGCTATACACCTACACCTCCTCCTCCTCCTCCTCCTCCTCCTCCTCCTCCTCCTCCTCCTCCTCTTCCTCCTCCTCCTCCTTCTCCTCCACCTCCTCCTCCTCCTCCTCTTCCTCCTCCTCCGTCCCTCCCTCCCTCCCTCCCTCCCTCCTCCCCTCCTCCCTCCCTCCCTCCTCTCCCCTCTCCTCCTTCCTCCTCCTCCTCCTCCTCCTCCTCCTCTCCTCTTCCTCCTCCTCCTCCTCCTCCTCCTCCTCCCGCCCTCCTCCTCCTCCTCCTCCTCCTCCTCCGCCTCCTCCTCCTCTTCCTCCACTTCCTTCTCCTCCTCCTCCTCCTCCTCCTCCTCCTCCTCCTCCTCCTCCTCCTAAGAGGGCAGGAGGACGAGGAGGAGGAAAAGCAGGAGGACCAGGGAGGACAAGGAGGACGAGGAAAAAAAAGGAGGAGAAGGAGGGAGGCTCTTCCTGTACGTCGTCATTGCGCGAGGCACGCTAGGGTCGTGGACTTGCCCCTTCTAGAAAAGGGTCTCACACCAATGAAAATCCGCCGACCCTGTTGGCGTGTGAGAGGCTTTTCCGTGTTCGTCATCGTCGCCGCCGCCGCCGCCGCCGCCGCCGCCGTCGTCGTCGTCGTCGTCGTCGTCGTCGTCGTCGTCGTCGTCGTCGTCGTCGTCGTCGTCGTCGTCGTCGTCGTCGTCGTTGTCGTCAAGGTCGTCACTGTCACCGCTCCCCCCTGTCCTTGTCCGTGGGCCCTCCTGTTCAAACGTTCCAGCCAAAGGAATATCGAGCAACGTTATAATCGAGCCGAAGGGGAGCCCCTTCCCTTTGATCCATTCCCCGCCGGGAGGGGGGGTCCCAAGGGGATGAGAGGGTGGATCCCAGGGGCGGGGAGGAATCCCGAGGGGGTCCTGGAAGGGGTCCCGGGGGGGTAAAGGGAGGGTCTGGGGGTTGTGACCCCCCGCCCACGTGGGGAAGCACCCCTCCCTAGCAGAGGTTTTCCCCTTCGATCCCTTGCCTCCCAAACGCTTCCGTCTCCCTCTTCAGGGTCGGCGGCACCAGCCGTAAGGCCTTCACAGTATGGATGAAACTCTGGGCCCTGCAGACGGCTGACCAGACCACAGCGCTGCACGCGAACTGGGCACCGCGGAGGGGTGGATGACTACGGCGCTGCACACGAGCGCGCCATTCAGAGACACCAGAATCAACACGGCCACACGGCGCCTCTCGGCGGCAAGAGGGGTACGCTGCACTTCTTGCCATGTCCTCCTTGTCCCAGTGCTTGTCAACCAAGTCCTCGACCCCGCCCACTTGAATGGGACCCTCCTTCGTATATGTGGCCTCCTTCGAGTCGATGTTGGTAGCGGCCTGGGGCGGCATGGCGCGGCTTCGTGCAGCACCAGACGGCCTGGTCGAGAGCGAAGGCAGCATATCTTGCCGCCTGCTCTGGCGGCGTCTGCACAACGACGTCGGCGAGGAAACTTGAAACCACCGTCAGCCGGTGGTCGCGCAGTGTGGCCGAAGCGCCACGCTGCGGCCAGCGGGACCGGCGTTGTCTACCCGCCCTCACTGGTGGTGTGTCCAGTGCGTCGGCCGGCGGGGTCTCGAGCGGTCCTGGAGGTCTTTCGAGCTCCCAATCCGGCCGCACCACTCGTGGTGCCAAGCTGTCCGCGCGGGCGCACCGGACACTTCCACGGAAGCGACCTCGTCGGCGGTCGGGTCCTCGGCTCGGCAATCAGAAGGGCATCCAGCGTCACAACCGACAGCAGTGGTTCCACGGGCCTCCCTACGACGGGGAAGGCCGTTAGCTGGTCCACCAGCTGGGCCTTCGGCGCTTGCACCAGCAGCTGGGGAGAGCAAACGGGCGGCAGCACAAGCGGCTGTCCAGCTGGACCAACAACGGGTCCGAGATCAGCGGCACCGCGCACGGCTAGGACAAGAGGATCTCCGGCATCTGCAGCACGAAAACCGCGATGAAGCACTCGGGGATGAGCGTCAGGACTGAGAGGAGATTTCTGGCAATGGACCGAGGCCGCAAGCCTGCGCCTCAACTCGAACGCCAGCCGCGCAGGGACCGCGTCCAACTCTTAGCGGCGTAGCCGAGCCTCTGCACAGCGACGAAGACTCCTCGGCCTCGACCGGTACGGACCTGGCCGGACGCGAAGGTCGCGTACGCACGCGGGCAGCCGCCTGCCTGCGAGAGTGCCAGCGGCGGCGGCACGCATGAGGCTCGGCGGCTGGCATGTCGGGTGCAGCGCTCTGCGCGTGCGTGTCCAGGCCATCGCGCTGGCCAATGCTGCGCCGCAAAGGGGAGATGGAAAGGCTGCAGCCCGAAGGAGTAGGGGACGCTTCCCACCTCGGCCTTGAGGAGGGTTGTCTGGTTCGACCCAGGCTTCGCGAGCGCATGCCAGACGTAAGCAAGCGCGCTCTTAGGCGCAAGTGTGATAGACGCAGCCTGCCTGCGCAGGGGGTTTGGCCTTTTCCCAGCGGCACCCCTCGGACCGTCCGTTGGGCGGTGGGCAGGCGCCTATCTTGAAGGAAAAGAGGGGGAGGGCTGAGGGAGGAAGGAGGGAGGAGGAGGAGGAAGAGGAGGAGGAGGGTGGAAAGAGAAGGAGAAGGGAAAAAGGAGGAGGAGGAGGACGACGATGTGGGCGAGGACAGAGGAGGCCCTCGGCACGACGCTGTCAGAGAGTGGACGGGGCGAGGGGGAGGGCGCCGCCTGACTGTCCTGGCGGCCCTCGCGTCGCCTCGGGGCCGCCCGCGGGGGCATCGGCGGCGAGGCGCGCGAGGGGGCGCCGGAGGGGGGTGCGAGGAGAGTGCCGCGAGACTCCTGCTCGTCCCCCTCGTCCTCCTCCTCCTCCTCCTCCTCCTCCTCCTCCTCCTCCTCCTCCTCCTCCTCCTGCCTCCTCCTCCTCCTCCTCCTCCTCCTCCTCCTCCTCCTCCTCCTCCTCCTCCTCCTCCTCCTCCTCCTCCTCCTCCTCCTCCTCCTCCTCCTCCTGCTCCCATCTGCCTCCGCGTCCCCCATGCGCGGCCGCAGGCAGGCGGTGCCCAGCCCCGGCGCGCCAGCCCGTGCCAGCAGCCCGCGCCCAGACCGGCCATCCGAGGCGGGCGCACCGCAAGAGAGCCCGGGTGGGCCCAGTGCCTGGGCGAGAGCGGTCGTGGGCAAGAGCGACAGACAGGGGGTGAGAGTGACCTGTGGTGGGGCGCAGAAGGGAGGGACATGGTCGTACTGCAGCCCGGCCCGATCATACAGCACAACCATCTTGTGCCAGGTCGGTTTCCCGAACGGTGCGGCCAGAAAGCGCCCGCCGCGGAGCATCTACGATGAGATTTCTCAGCGCGCGCGTCGCCCCTGGGAGGGGGGCGACGCACACATAGCATTACGCCGATTTGGTGCGCGGCCTGCCCGTCGTTGCGGGCGATGCAGCAGTGGCGGCCTGCGTTCTCGGTGTTGGCCCCCCCCGCGGCTCCCGAATGCCGCGCACCAAAGTTCACTCCGGCGATGGGGTCACTCTTACGCGTAGCCGAACTTTGCACTTCTCACCCAGCCCAGCACCTCTGAGCACTTGGGTCCGAAGCTGGAGCTTCTGTGGCCTCCGCCTCCTCCTCGCTTGCACAGAGAGCCTGCGTGCCATGCAGTGCATCAGAGAGCTGATGCGCACCGCCAGCGGGTGTCATTGCACCGAGTCATTCCATCGCTAGCACAGCCCGTGTCATCAACGGCAGCATCGCCAGAAGCTCCGAAAAGATCCTCCAACGTGCCGTCAGCACTGAGAGGAGTCTCCTCGGGCCCCTTCCAAATCCTCAATATCGAAAACGTATGGCAAACAATATTTCAAGCCCTCCGACTTCCTATCCCCGGGCTTTCCTGGCGTTCCTGAGAATGAACGCGTGATTTCCCCCGAGGCCATGGACGCATTGCGAGAACCCCAAGCCTCCAAATCTCGCTGGAATGGTCCCGGGGGCCCATCCTGCTTGACGCCCGAGATGGGTACGGAAACAGTGGAACCCGACAGCAGCCACTGATGGGTAGGCGCCCTTCTTTCTCAAATGAACACCGCCCGCGCCGGCACCGACAGCGAGCCCTGTTCAAAATGGACGAAAACTGTTGTCAGTCTTCGCTGGAACTCTTTCCCATGGGTTCTCTTGGGAGTCTCTTGGGGCCTGCAGGCCAAGATCACTGAAGAGCGCACGGTTTGTGCATGACTCAAGCATTCGCGCCTTTTCGGTCTCAAGAGCGCCCAACATCGAACCGCCGAAAACGGCATCAGAGGCCCCCAAGATCGCCCCAAGGCGGCTGGTCCCCAAGCCCCCCAAAGGGGTCGAAGAGGCCCCAAAACGGCCTCAAGAGGGGACCGACAAGGGGACCCCGAAGGGCTCGAGAAGCCCTCTACCTCTCCTGCAGTAAGGTCAACAAGAGGGCCTCAAACTCAAGAAACCCTCCAACAGGCCCCCAGGGGCCCCCAAAGGCCCCCGGGAGGTCGCAAGAAGCCCCAAGAGACCCCCAAGAGATCCCCCAAGCGACACCAGGATACCCCAAGAGGCCTCTACGTAGCCTATGGTCCGCAACCTGGGCACGGTGGCGGAATGACCCGAAGGCCACAACACTGCCATCATTGAAATCAACAAACTCTGGATCAGACTCTTGTTCATGGTCACCATCAGCGTTGCAATCACCGCCCAATCGTCGGTCCTCGTCGTCGCCCTCCGCTGTATCGTCGGTACTACGGCCATTTGGCAACCACCACTTCGCATCCCAACCGTGTTACATACTCTGACGGGCATGGACACAAATCGCACACGCCCAACGACATGCAGTTCAAAACCCCCATAAATCAACGAGGCCCGGTATAGAATTGTAAATACATAATAACCTACATACATACATAAATAAATGCATACATACCTACATGCGTACCGACCTACCTACCTACCTGCCTGTCTGCCTGCCTGCCTGTATGCATGCATGCATGCATGCATGCATGCACACGTACATACAAACATACATGCGCATGTGCCTGCGGCCCCCTCCCACGCCAGACGAGGGACCTTTCTCTGTGCGAGGAAGGAAGAGGTAGGCCTCCGTTTCGAGCGAAGTGCCGAGCCGCAAGCATGCGATGAGGCCACGGGGGCCCGGCCTTCCACACAAACTCCAGAGCGCTGAAAGCGTTAAACAGGGCAGGACGAAAAGGGTGGGAAGGAAGGGAGAGAAGACTACGGAAGCACCCTCGCACGCTTGATGCGGTTCGGGCTGTGCGAGCAGATTCTTTCACGCGCGAGCACTTACATCTGCCTGCGGCCGCCTCCCACGACAGACGATGGACCTTCGCACGTGTGAGGGCGAAGAAGATGATCTCAGCTTCGAGCGAGGGGCCGAGCGCTGCAGGCCTACGGTGGGGCCGCCAGGGCCCAGCCCTCCAGACAAAATCCAAGTCCCTGGAAGCACTCGCGATGCCAGAATGACGACTGGCCTACTGGCCAAAATTATGCACGAGGGCTCTCCTTTGGGCAACGGCATCAACGAAGGATGCACACAGCTTTGGGTACAAGCGTTTGGCGCTTGGCTCAGCAACGCAAGTGCAACTTGTTCTCCGTGGGGCTTCGCAGCGCGAGTACAAACACAATTATAACAGCTGCGGCGCTTCTCAGCAGCAGACAGATCCACGAAATGACTTCAAAATCGGGCGCGCTTTCTCCAAAGCTTCGGGCCAGCTCCGCACTCTGAGAAAGAGGGCGAACCAGAGGCGAGTAGAGTCAGGGCTCTCACCAATTACTGGCACCCGAAGACATCTGCACAGGACGATGATCGACAAACCGAATTTCATCAGATGGCTGCCTTCCTGCATTTTGGCCTCATCCTTGAGCGACCACCTACGACGAATGCAATGCTGCGAAAAACAAGTGGGCCATTGCCGCCAGAACGACGGGCGGAAGACCAGCTGGCACACAGCAGCCATATCCTGACGGCTCTCGCCAAACTCAACATAGTCCTCGAGCGGCATACCGCACCAAGGCCGCGCCCCGCGCGCTCAGCGCGCCCAGCAATTGCTTCTCGACCTCGGCCCACCGCTCGAACACGCCCACCACCACGCTGGCACGGCGCCTGCACCAACCACGTCACCAAGCGCGCCTCCAGTAAGTCCCGCTGCTCGGCCGATCGGTACTGATCGACCTCGGCAGTTCGCGAACGCCTCTGGGCCGCTGGCTCGGCCCTGGCCCCCGCAGCCCGCGAGCTCCGCCCCGCCGGCGCCGGCGCCGGCGAAGAGCAGGGCGGGCGCTAACTGAGGGCTCCACGCGCAAGCGCTCGCCATCGGCACCGGCGCCCTCCGCGCCTCGCAACGCCGCAACATCGCCCGCGGGCGCGGCCGACGCCGGACAGGGTCGGGAGACGGAGAGCTGTCATGACGACCTGGCTCCCAGGCCAAGAAGCGGCGGGGAACCTAGAGAATGCTGAGAGCTTGGCGACGAGGCCGATGGTGGATCACAAAAACGAAATGGCTCATCCGCTGCACTTCGTTCGCCCATGATCCACCGCACGCTGGGCATCGCGCTCGTGGCCTGGCACAAGGCGCCTCATCGTCTACAGATTCGGTGAGCTCCAGCGCGTTGAGGAGCAGCTCACGGTGCCCATCCCCCCCAAGCGGAATTGCAATGCCGGCGTCCACCTCGAGCTTCGCGAAGCTTGGAACAGTGGCCAGCCTCACCTCCGGCAGGTCGGCGAAGTGCAGGTTGACCCACCTCGCGCCAATGACCCCCCTCTGCACGTTGTTTCTCTCGTCGGCGGCGAACGCGCCCAAGTCCTCGACGCGCTGCTTCTTGTACTCGATGAGTCCACGCGCCTCCGATCGCTTGATCCAGCTGGAGCATACGCGGAAACTACGGAGGCAAAAATATGGAATGCATCGGAATGAAGGACCCAACCATAAACACGAGAGTGTCGCGAGGCCGCCGGCATGAAAAATGGGGCAGCAACAGGGCTGCTGCGTGGATGGGGAAGAGACAAACTGACTTGAGCAACGCCACCGTGCGACCTGCGCCACTGGGGCCCGCGGTCGAGTTCACTGCGGGACCACGGAACGCGCGACAGGTGCGCAGGCATAGGGCGACGCCACCGTGCGAACTGCTCCACTGGGGCCTTCGGAAGAGCTCCCCGGTGGGCCAGGAAACGCGCGAGGAGTGCACTGAAACGGGCGCGACGCCGCCATGCGCACCGCGCCACCTGGGTTTTCGGAAGGGGCCCTCTGCGAGGCCGCGAAACGTGCGAAGGGCGTGCCGAACTAATGCGACGCCGCCATGCGATCCGCGCCACGGCGGCCTCCGGGGGAGCCCGCTCTGGGGCCCCAGAACGCGCGGGGTCGCGCCGACATGGAGGCGACGCCGAAATGCGAACTGCGCCACTGGGGTCTTCGGTGGAGCTCCACGCGGGGCCGCGAAACGAGCGAGGACCGCACCGAAATTGATGCGACGCCACCATGCCAACTGCGCCACGGGGGCCGTCGGCTGAGCAACTGCGGGGCCACGGAACGCGCGAAGGGCGCGCCGAACTAGGTGCGACGCCTGCATGCGAACAGCGCGAATGGCGCCTTCGATGAAGATCGCTGCGGGGCCACGAAACGCGCGACAGGCGTGCAGACATAAGGGCGACGCCACCACGCGAACTGCTCCACTGGGGCCTTCGGTGGAGCTTCCTAGTGGGCCACGAAACGCGCGGGGGCGTGCTCTGCCGAAGTCGGCGCGACGCCACCACGCGAACTGCGCCACGGAGGACAGTCGGTGGAACTCCTTGCGGGGCCACGGAACGCGCGAGGGGCGCGCCGACATGGACACGCGGAGGGCAGAGGCAAGGACGAGAGGAGGGAGGAGGGGGAGGGCGGGGAGGGGGAAGGAAGGAGTGACGCGGGCGCTGTCTCTGCAAAACGAGGACTCAACACAAAAACTCTTCACCCACGAGTCCCTCTCCCGCTGCCCCGCCATGTCTTTTGACAGAAGCTTCTCCTGAAGGACCCTTGGGACTTCCACGCCAGCTGGCCTGTCCAGTTCGACAAACGGAACAGTTCGACGTCCCCCTGTGGCAAGGACACTCGGTCAACTTCCAAGCTTGACCAGGGTCACGGGCTCGCCGTCGTAGCCCCCGCGGGTCGGCAGCTCGCGCAAGCCGTCCTGACCGGCAAGCCCAGGCTGGGGGCGACCCGCCTCCTGAGCGCAAGAAAAAGCCGGTCGAGCACAACATGCTGCCCCCGCGACACGGACACCCCTCGTTCACCGCGGCTGTGCGGCCCGGCACTCATCTCGCTGAGCGATCCCCCAGTATCGCTCGACCACTTCAACTTGCGCTGGCGAGGTTTGGGTCGTTGCTGCGATCGTCGCGACCAGGGCCGTCGGCATTTTGAGGAAAATTCGGCTTGACACTGGAAGACCTCAAGCAGAGGGAAGATGTCACGCTGACTGCCACTCCCACGAGCTGGACCAAAACTGCGAGGCGCATGTGAGCTGCGAGGCCCGGGGCGGAGGGGAGCGACAACGGCCCCCCGCAGGCGCCCGAATAGGCGGACACCTGGTCGGGCAGTCTTCTCGTAGACCTACTTGGAAGCCGCGGCCAGCTCCTCGCGGGCCTTGAGGACCTGTCTGAACACACTCGCGTCGCCTGCCACCTCCCCCGAAACGTAATTGAAGATGTCGGAGGCCACTATAATTCCCTCGAGCTCCTCGTGGCTTCCCTTGAAAATGTGGGCCTCGTCGTGTAAACCGGCGCGCAGGCCACCGCGGCCCTCGACCTTGTCATTATTTTTGTCCTTGTCGTTGTCAGTGCCTTCGGAATCCGCCGCAACCCGCACCACACATCTCCGAGCAGCTGCACTCTATAGGCTGGCTGGACCTTCCTCAACATCAGCTCGAGCGCGCCCAGATTGCCGATGTCCAAACCATCGTAGGTCAGCGCCAAATCAACCACCTCGCCGACGCTCCAGAAGTCTGACATCAAGCTTTGACTGTGAACACAGAACCGAGAGTTGTCGATGGCGCCGCCGCTTCGGCAGCCGATGAAGCTCAAGCACCGTCCACGAAACGTGGACCTGGTAGTGGATGTCCGTGAGAGCCACTTGCTGCACGGTGTCCACGGCCACACCGAAGAGGGCCTCGGTCCTCTGCACTATGGGGGGGCCCACGGGGCTGCCTGGCCCCGAGGGCCTTGCACCACGGCCTGGCCCGAGAGCACCACCATCGCCCCCTGCGTCAGCCTGACCCCAATCTCGATCGCGAACTAGCTGCCAGCCCTGGCCCCAGCCCCGGCTGGAGCCCTGGAGGTGGCTATAACGACTGCCGCAGCCGGTGGGCCCCCAGCGGCAGCGCCTGGCGCAGGCCCTGCGTCTGGCGGCGTGATGCTGCCCTCGACGAGGGTGGGAAGGGGGCCATGGTCGTAGTTCCACCGCGTTAGCATTCGCCTCCGCTGTCCAAGCGGCCACCCGCGCACGCGTAGGCTCTGCAGCGATCCTGTAGCACGTAGCCCGTGTCACGCAAGGCGGGCGGCCAGCGATACTTCAAGAAGCGGGTGTCGACTATGTCTGCATTCCGGGGGCCGAAGTTCTGGTCGTACGTCTGAAGTCGGGCGCCACCACGAGGTACCAAGTCACCGATGACGCCAGCACCCGAGCAGGACACGCTGGTACCACAGGGCATCCAGCGTCGCGTACCCCGAGTAAGCCCACGCCACGGCCGGCACTGCTGCCACCACCGGCCCCGGTGGACTCGGATTCTGAAGCGCCAGCATCGCTGGCGCGACGCCCGCAGCCGCCATTGCTCACCAGTGGACGGTCGACGTGATCACGGGACTGCTGCCACGCCAACAGCACGCCCAGAGCCAACAGACGCCGGCCCACGATGAGGCCATCAGTCTCCCGGGGCCCACACGTCGGCTCGGAGAGAGGCGGAGCGCCAGAGCACGCCGGCACCACGGGGCGCGGTGGGCAGGCGGGGCACGGCGGCACAGGCGGGCAGCCGCCAGCCCCAACGATCGCGGCCACCCCCCAGGGACCGAACAAGCTCGTGTGCAAGGTGCAGGCCCACGTCCACGTCCAGGACAGCCCTCGCTCGAGCCCAGAGGAGACTACGGCAGCGCTCTCGCATGCTCAGCGGCGCGCGCCTGCGAGGGCGCGCAGGGCGCTCGCGCAGCAGCCAGCTGGTATAACGCAGGGCCCCCCCATTGGGAGCCACGCTGCGCGGGGACTCACGGAGGAGGCATCTGGTATACACGCGCACACACACACACACACACAATCACGCACACACACACACACACACAAACGACGACGCCGTCGCTGGCGCCAAATTAGCCCGCACAAGCAGACGCGTTCACTGTACGCACATGTTTTGCGTCGGCGGGCCTCTGGATCGCTCAGCCGGCTGGTCAGAACATGCATCCGCTGATGCTGTTTGCACTCGAGAGGTGGAGGGAGCCCAGATAATCGACAGACCAGAGCCGATGTGCGGATGTGTGAACGGTGACTACCTGGCAGAATGACCAGAAGTGTTCCCACGGTATCGGTGTTGTTCTAGGGGCGCCTATCGACGAGCTCGCTCTGGATCGGGGCGCGCACTCTCGTTGTGAAAAAACTCGGGGGCATTCTGCGCAGGTCCAATGCCCTGTCCGGTTCTCTGATCATCACCGATATAGTCAGGTAGCCTCCTAGGTCCTAGTCCCAGTCAGTCGGAGGCAGACCTCACTGGACCGTGCGTATCAGTGACAGGTTGCTGGAGGGGTCGCACGGGTAGGCAGCAGCGGGGAGGCACAAGAGGAGCCAGCCAGCGTCGACGATGCGTACATCCTTTAGCAATCTACCCGAACTCGCCACTCTCCCACCAGTAGAACGTCAAGCTGCGGTAGCCAAATCACCACTAATGGAGCAGCATGTCTGGGAGGCTCCCGAGCAACGCAAGGTCAAAGATGGCGCAGGAGGAGGAAAAGGTGGAGGAGGGAGGAAGAGGCATGGACGGTCTCAAAGCGGCCCCGCGCGACTGCACCAGAGCCGTCCGTCCCAGGTGAAACGCGAAGGCACCATTTCACCACCACCATACCTGGCCAGGGCCAAGCAGGCGAGGCCAAGCAACCTTGTGGCCCAAAATGGCCCTGGCCAAGCATGATGTGTACGGCAGGTTCACGTCGCGGGGACCTCGGCACTGATTTCTGACACCGCGTGGATCGTTCAAACTTGCACAAGCGCGGCTTTCCGACAGCGCAGACTCGATATCGGCCGATCCCAGGCCACTGGCGGCGCTCAATCTTGAACGCCCGCGCTGAGGTCGCCGCCTTGACGACGCCGCCGCCGCCTCCGCCGACGACCACGACGACGACGACGACGACGACGACGACGACGACGACGACGACGACGACGACGACGACGGGACTTCCGAACCTTCTAAGAAGGCCTTCTCCTTCTCACTTCTCCCCCTCGCTTGTCGCTGAGGCAGGTCGGGGGCGACTACGCGCACGAGCGGCTGAGATCCGCCAGGAGAAGTCGGCCCCAGGACCCTGACCCAGAGACCCACCCCTGGCAAGTCTTCCGCCACGGGGCGACTTCTCGCGGCCCCAGCGTGCGGAAGGAGCCTCGAGCCTGGACGATCAACGGAATCCCCACCCCCACCAGAGAAACCTCGGCCCCGCTGGCCGACCTGCCCCCGCCCCCCTAGGTAGGAATGGGGACCCTCTACTTCGGATGTCGCGGCACCGATCCCCACCCGGAGGGAGTACGCTGGGAACGCTGACTTAGCCTGTCGCGGTGGGCGTGGGGATGGTTCTGGCGATGACGGCCAAGAGGCCGAGCTAAGCGCAGAGCGGCCTCAAGCCCCCGAGCCCCGATCGAGGGCGCGCGACGCGCGGACCCGCAGCAGGTGAGCTCCGAGGGAGCCCCGGGCCCATCCCGGGGTTCATCCTGGCCGGTTTCCCGCCCCCAGGCCGATTCCTGGCGACCCCAGCGTCCGAAACGGGAGGGGGGGAAAAAAAAAAAAAAAAAAGATGACCATGACCAGGACTAAACGCGGAAGCGTGGGTGCCGACTTGGCCATCGACCATCTTGGTCATCGCCTATTCGCGGATCGCCCTCGCGACTCGGCGACGACTGGCACGGACCATGGCCAGGGTCGGCATCGACAAGATCCCGCGACGTCATGGCCATGGCCATCGTGCTCCTTCCCTCGAGAATCGAGTCTCAAGGAGGAGGAGGAGGAGGAGGAGGAGGAGCAGGAGGAGCAGGAGGAGCAGGAGGAGCAGGAGGAGCAGGAGGAGCAGGAGGAGGGGGCAGGAGGAGCAGGAGGAGGAGGAAGGGATCAAGTCGCGCGCAGCCACTGCCCGCGCCGCCTCCCTCCTTACCCGCCCTTCCACTCTTCCACCCCGCACCCTCCTCCCCCCCCTCCGCCGATCGCCCCGCGCCCCTGCCTCGGCGGCCGCGTCTGCCGGCGACAGGCGCCACCCAGGACTTCGAGCACAACTTCGAGATGGAGACCGACGTGGACCCTGCCGCCGAGGAGACGGGGGTGGACGCCGGCGCAGGCCCTGGCGCTTTGCCGGCAGCGATGCAGGTCGACGCGAACCCTGGCGCTGCGCCGGCGGCGGTTGCAGGACGCCGGAGGCAGCGCCCGCCAAATGACGACGACGGAGCCTCAGCGGGAGGTGGGGCGTGGGTGATCTCCGCCCCCTCCTCGCGCACGCTTGCGATGTGCGCGAGCTGCCTGGAGGAAATCCCGGCCAGGGCACCGCGAGTGCGCCGGGGTGGGCCAGGCGCTCGCGTACACCACATCGGCTGCGCTGCGTCCCGGTGCGGGCCAGTCGAGCAGCTCACTGGATGGAGCCACTTGCGCCCAGAGAAGCAGGCGGAGGCGCAGGCCACTTTCGGAGCTGCCGGCGGCGTTGCCGCAGCTGCTGTTGGGCCCCTGACCAGTGCTGCTCCGGGGGCAGCAGCGGGAAGAGCAGAAAGACCAGGGAGGAGACATGAACCGAGGAGGGAGGAGGAGGTTCAGTACGGGGAGTTGCAGCGCATGGAGTTCTGGGACATGTTGCCCTGGGACCGCTTGCACGACCAAGTGCGGACGGTCCGCGTGGTCCCTGGGGCGGCCCAGTACGCAGTGGCCGACCTGCGCAAGGCCCTGTGCGACGCCATGCTCGCGGCCACCACGGAGCAAGAGCAGGCGCGGCTCCTCAAGGCGATCCTGTTCTCGGACCGCCTGCTCTTCGCCGCGGCACGCCGACGCCGAGGAGGGGCGCGGGGCCAGAGGGGCGAAACCCTGGCCCGGACCCTGGCGAGGCGCATCCGGCTGGCGTGGGAGGGCTCATGGGACATCCTTTGGCAGGAGTCCGAGTTCCCACAGGAAGGCCTCGGAGGAGCGACGCCGTCAGAGGCGCAGCAGCTGGCCCGAGACATCCAGAGTATCGAAGAAGCCCTGGCGGAGGAAGACATCCGGGAGGCCCTCAGAGTCGTGGACGGGCGGACCCAGATGGCTTCGGACAGCAAGGCCCAGAGGTGCCTTCCCAACCTCTTCCCGCGGGCGGCTTCGCAGCCAGAGCTGATGGCTGCAGACCCGGAGGAGGAGGACGTGGACCGCTTCCTGGCGGAGCTCCGGAAGGCCTACACACACGCACCGCGGAACAGAGGGGCGGGGCCAGGCGGCACTAGAAACGAACACTGGACGTGGATGCCCCGCCACGCGGCCGCGTGGGAGAGCTTCGAACGCGTTGTCCTGCGGCTGCAGCTCGGCCGGGTCCCTGGAGAGGTGCACGGGCCCTGGCTGTCAGCACGGATCCTTGCGGGGGACCAGGAGGGGCAGAACAAGGTGCGCCCCCTCGCGCTGGGAAACGTCCACAGGCGTGCCGCTTCGAAAGCCGTCAGCCGGGTGTTCACTGGCAGGGTGGCGGCGGCGCTGGGGCAGACCGAATACTCAGTGGGGAGCGCCCGGGGTGCGGAACGCATGCACAAGGCGGCCTTGCTCGACCTCGACAGCCGGCCGCGCTGCTGCAAACTCAGCCTGGACGTAAGCAACGCTCACAACGAGTTCGACCGGGCAGCCGCGGCGACAGCTGTGTCGACCATGGTTCCGGACCTGCTGCCTTGGGCTCGTTTGGGCCTGAGCACTGCTACCACGCACGTGCACGTGGCGCGCGACGGCACGCAGACCCCCCTCCCGAAGGAGCGCGGCGGGGACCAGGGAGACGCTCTCACCAACCAGGTGTTCCCTCTGAGCTACCTTGGGGTGGCCGGCGCCGTGGAGCAGGCAGCAGCCGCAGCGACAGAGCCGGCGCGGTGCTACTGCTACCAGGATGACCTGGACGTCATCTGTGACCCGCGCAGAGCTGAGGCCGCCGAGGGAGCCTTCGCCCGCGCCTGCGCCGCGGCCGGCCTCCGCGGCAACCCGGACAAGACGAAGCTGAGCCCGGGCCGGGAGGTCGACGTGGCGGCGCTCCCTGGGCAGCGCGAGCTGGAGCCTCGGGCCTTAGTGCTCCGCCACGGCGCACTGCCGCCCGTCCCAGCGGCCCCCGCCGCTGCGCCGGCCGCGGGGAGCCTCCTCGCCGCGGGCAGCCCCGAGGTGGCTGCGCTGCAGACGGCCGGCGGGCGGCTTTACCAGAGACTCCGCGCTCTCCGCGCGGCGGGCCTCGACAAGCACGTGGCGGTGACCCTCCTGCGCACCAGGACGGGCTCTGACTACACTTTCCTGGCGCGCACCTGCGGACTCCCGAGCGAGGAAGCGCGGGCTCTGGACCGGGCGCTGGCCGCAGAGTACGAGCACGCCCTGGGCGAGGCGCTGGGCGACACCGCTTGCCGGAAACTCTTCCTCGCTGGCGCGGCCGGGGGCGAAGGGCTGCAGAGCGCGGAGCTCACGGCCCCCGCGGCGCACGCCGCCTCTTGGCACCTCTGCTTGCCGCACTGCCTGCGGCGGCTGGGCCTGGAGAGCGCCAGCGCCTTGACCGCGGTGAGCCCCTGGGCGCGCCGCAGCCTGCCGGCGGCCACAGCGACGCTCCGGGCCGCTCTGGGAGACGACACCGCCCACGTGGGCGACGAGGCACTGGCAGCAACGCAGCACACTCTGGCTACGGCCCCCCTCGCTGCGGCTGCCCGCCTCGCTGCCGACGAAGCGGCCGCGGACCCCCTGGCGGCGGCCGCCCTGCGCTCCGCTGGGGGCCCCGGGGCGGGCGCGCTCCTGAAGGTGCCGACGCTGCCCTGCCACCGACTGACCAACGCGCAGTTCGACATTGCGCTGCGGCACCGGCTGCACCTCGACCTGCCGGGCTGCACAGGCCCCCCGCTGGAGGCGGGCGCAGCGGGGCCGCGACAGCCGAGGCTCTGCCAGCACCGGCACCCGCACGGCGGGATCTGCGGCGAGCCGCTGGACCCCAAGGGGCGGCACGCGCGCGGCTGCGCCGTGGGCGGGTGGCTGGTCCGCCGCCACGACGCTGGCTGCGCGGCTCTCGCGGAGTGGTGCGAGGAGCAGGGGTGCACCGTGCACCGCGAAGTCCTGCTCCCCCACGCTGCGCCCGCGAGCCCCGAGGCGCGGATGGACCTCGTCGTCCACGCCCCGCGCCTTGCTGAGCCGCTCATGGTCGACCTGACCGTGGTGAGCGCGCTCACGCAGGACGCGCTCGGGCTCGGCTCTGCGCGGCGGGACGGCGCGGCGGCGGCGGCTGCGGCGCGGCGCAAGCGGGCCCGCTACCCCGGGGTGGCCGTGGTGCCCTTCGTGGTCGAGGACCACGGCCGCCTGGGCGAGGAGGCGCTGGCCCTGACGCGGCTGCTGGCGCCCGCGCAAGACACGGAGCGCTCGGCGGCCATCCGGCGACTGCACCAGTCGCTCGGGTGCGTCCTCCAGCGCAACGCCGCCGACGCGGTGCTGGCGGCGACGCAAGCGCAGGGCTGGGCCGCCGGCGCCCGGCGCGGGAACCCCGGAGGGGGCTGAGCTGCCTGCTGACGGACCTGCGCTACGGGCGCCCCGCTGCCGCTGGGCAGGCCGCTGACGCCGTGGGCCACGCCCGAGCCGCGCGCGCGCAGGCGCCGAGCTGACGGCGCCGCCCGCCGGGCGTGCGGCGGCGCCGCGCTGGACCGACGGCGGGGCGCGGGCAGGGCGGCGCTGCGGCGGCCGCGCGGAGCTGAGCGCTCGACTGGCAGGGGCGCTGGCGGGCGCGGCGTTGCTGCCGCTGCTGCCCCCGCGGGGGGCGGCGCTGGGGAGACGCGTCGCCGCGGCTGGGGCGGACAGAGCTGGGTGCGCAGCGGCCGCGGGGCCCAAGGCGCCGAACCACCAGGGCCCGACGGCGGCCGGGGGGCGCAGAGCTGCGGACGGCGCCGGGGGCGGGCGACCGGCGCTCGCGCTCGGCCACGCCATGCTGTCCGTCGGCGCCAAGCTCCCGTGTAAGCGAGGTATAGGCCCCGGTCGGCGCACCCCCTCGGCTCTGAGGCTTGCATGCCGCTGAGCGGTGTGCTTGTCCTGGGGTTGGGGGGCTGCGCCGGCTCCCGGCCACAGTGCTTCCGGCGCGCGGCATACCCGCGTCCGCCGGAGGAGAAGGAGGAGGGGCAAGAGGAGGAGGAGGAGGAGGAGGAGGAGGCGGAGGAGGAGGAGGAGGAGGAGAAGAAAGAGCAGGAGGGTGAGAGCTGAAAACGGCGACGAGCCTCCTCGGACCTCGAGCGAGAGAGCGCGGCGCGAGCCCGCCGCAGAGGGAGGCGCCGCGGTGAGCGGGCGCGCGCGGCCGCGCCTGGAGCCAGGCCCTCGCCGAGCAGGCCCTGGTCACTCACCTCCCATGGACGAGGAAATATGTCGAGACCTTTCGAACTGCAACTGTGTAGCTCTCGCCGCCAACGCTCTCGGGCATCCCTCCTCCTCCTCCTCCGCCTTCTCCTCCTCCTCCTCCTCCTCCTCCTCCTCCTCCTCCTCCTCCTCCTCCTCCTCCTCCTCCTGCTCCTCCTCCTCCTCCGATCAGGATGGGGAGGAGCACGAAGGCGAGAAAGGAAATTCCGAAGACGAGGAAGGAGAGAAAGAAGGACGACGAAAACAAGACAACAAAAAAACGACGAGGGCGGGGAGGAAGGCCATGACAGACGAATTGCCCAAGCGGCGCGAAACTGGAAGCCCGAAAAGGTTACTACCGAACGTTCGCAAAATACCTTTTAACAGATGTGACAGTCAAGACGAGCATTGTCTTCATCATTGTTGCCGTCAATATATGGTCGACCATGCACGCATACGTGTGCGCACGTGCATCCAGGAAGTAGGTCAACCATGGCGTATGCCAAAGATGCCTTACTAAACCACCTCCGCTTGTTGCCATGCACATAGCCGCACTCAATGTACAAACCTAGCCGCGCTCCCGCGACATCGCGCATTCGCGGCTGTTTGACGCAACCTGCACTGGCGAGACAGATTTGTTTGTGTGAACAATATGAAACAACGGCCTGAACGCGCACACGAAGTACCCCATAAACTGCTGAAGCGCCCTGAGTTCACAACGTGTACTTGTAAGCTTGCGCGGACAGCCAGACAGAATGGGCAGCAAAGCCCCCATGCCAACATTCAGGCCCTGAGGAAAAGGTATGAATGGGCCAAGGTGAATTTGGAGTTGACCTATCACGGTGGCCTGATTGACCTTCTGGGTGTAAGCGCTGGTTTGGGCCGGACGCCACATGAACAAGAGCCTATCCACAAGCAGCTCTCATCATTGTCGCCCTCTCTCTGTTGCAGGCTTGCGGCATCGGCTTGGGAAATGAAATCGCTCGTGGGCGTCATTTGCTGCACACTGGTCCGGAAGCTCCGCTAAAGCTGAAACTTGCCGGCTCTATGTCTGCATTGCTCGCGAAACCCTGGGCATTCCACTCACACATGTCGAAACGATGGCCAATCCGCCCCGGCTGGCGCCTTGTTTCCGACGTTACATTTCTCGACCAATAGATGCACAAAAGTTTCTAGCCTGCGTTGAATACGCGGCTCGTTCACATGGGAAATGTCCAACATGATGCAGCATGAACGCCCACAACGTCGATCATATCATTATCACGTGTCGTTGATGATTGGCTTGTCGACGGTAACGAACTCTAGCAACAAATATCATGCCAAACCCGAAACTGCTCTTGTAAGTGCCGTCGCTCGGCTTCTTGATCCAAAAGCAATAATAAATCGGCATACGGAAAATGGGAACTGCCGCGGCTGTTGTGATCGCCCGCCGGATCTATCCCAAGCAAACAACCCTTATGCTCTGAGTGCCTGATGTACTTGGACCGCAAATCTGTTGCATGTGCCTCCGTTAGCTTGTCCAGAATTCAAACCAACGCAAGATGCCACCAGCCGTCTGCAGAGCGTAAAAGACCGCTTCGTACCTCTGGTGCACGTGAACTGATGCTCTGAATCCCCATCTTTTTGGGGACCACAGTTTGACATGTGACCGAGAAATTGCTTCATCATGATGTGCGCATCTGCAAAACAAGCCGACAAAGGTGACGCGTCGTCTCAATCTTTTCCTAGCGCAAAGAACCTTTTTCGAGAGGACCTTGTGCATGAAATGTCCCTTCCTGTTGACCGATGACATTGCGGCAGCGCGCGCGCGCGGATGCGTGCGCTCCCTTCTCCAACTACCGAAGCGCGACGCGCGGTCCGAAGTCTGCCTCGCCGACCACCTCCTCTCAGGTGCAAAAGACTTGAGCCAAACGGCCGCAGCAGCAGGCGGATGGGTGATAACACGACGCAGACACGACGCAGACAGGAGTGAACACTATCGACTAAGAGGGTATGAGCACGGCGTCACCCACCAACCCACACAAAAAACACTTGTTGAGCGGAAAACCAGTGGATGAGGCACCCAATGTCCTCGGATCGACAAATGCGGCGGCAGATGTGCATCCTCAGCAAAGCAAAGGATGCGCCAGAAGCCAGCCCTCTGGGACGACTGCACTCAGTCAACGACAACACCACACGCTCCCAGTGCCGAGAGGCCGTCGCCGTGGCCGCCGCCGAACGTCACCGTTGCGTTGTCACGACAGCAACGAAGTCGACGACGACGACGGCGCAAGATCGGTCAGCATCAATCGGAAATTGGAAAGTGGGTCTGACTGCATCGGGTACGGATTCAAAATCGAATCCGATCGGCTGCGCCATGATGCACAACAGCGCCATGCAAGCATCGGGCCGCGTCGGATCGTCCAAGCATCAGAATCGAATCGGATCGTGCCAGGGGAGATCGGCATCGGATCGGCCCGATTGAATCGACAAGGGCCCTCCCGTGTCGCCGTCGCGGCGACGACGTCGACAGCGACGAAGACGACGGCGACAGCGATGAAGACAACGTTGACGGCGGCGGCAGCGGCGGCGGCGGCGGCGGCGATCGGCGACATGCCCCGCCGACCGCGTGGGAGGTTACGTTGCTGCACTGCGCCTGCAACTGGTCCAGGGAGCCCTCGAGCAGGCACCTGCAGGGCGGGCGTCGCATGAGGCATGGGGAGGATGAGGGGAAGGAGGAAGGGGAGGACGAGGAGGAACGAGGAAGGGTAGAAGCGTTTGAGCGTTCTTGGCCCGCTGGGGCCTAAATGAGGAGGAGGATCGAGGAAGGATCCGAGCTGTTGAGCCTTCTTGGCCCTCCGGGGGGCATCTGGAGGCCTTTGGGGGCCTCCAGAAGTCAGGTCGGGCCACGCAAAGTGCGGAAAGGCAGCAGGAGCAGGCAGCGGCCAGGAGAGGGGAGGCCCCGCCCATCATCTCAAACTCGCAGCGGTCGGACTGGCAGCGGCAGCGCTGCGATGCAGGGAGGAGAGGAGAAGGAGGAGGAGGAGGAGGAGCAGGAGCAAGAGCAGGAGGAGGAGGAGGGGAAGGAGGAAGAGGAAGAGGAGGAGGAGGAGGAGGTAACGGGGAGGATACGGAAAAAGACAAGTCAGGAGGGTGAGGAGGTGGAAAGATGACGATGAAGGGGAAGAAGACCAGGAAACAAGAAAGAAGGAGGTTCAGGAATGGGGAGCCGCCCACTCCGCGTCATCTTCTTGTGCGCGTGAGTCTGGGCGGAACATAGTCTGCGTATGAGCGACGCAATATGGATGAATATGAGTATAAGCGGACATCGTATAACTGGGTATGACTATGAGTGAGTCTGGGTGGAAATACGTCTGAGTCTTCGCGAGTCTGGGTATAAGCGACTGGGTACTAGGGAGTCTGAATGCGAGTCTATATGGGCATGAGTGATTCGACTATGGGCGTCTGAGCACGAGTGGGTCTGAGTATGGGTGGGTGTGGGCAAGAATGAGTGCGGGCGCGGCCACGAATGAGCAGCGGGTGTAAGTGCCAGTGGGTCTGCGCACGTGTGGCTGAATTCAAACGAATTTGACTGCGAGATGGTTCGAATGTGAGTGGATGTGCGTATGAGCGACGTGGCCTCTCGGTAGTCCTGGGGCATCCATAGGCCACCTGGATGTCGTGCGATCTCCGAAAGTCTCCTGGGGCAGCCTGGGGCCTCATGAAATCTCGGATCCTCCCCGAGCCTGCTAGGGCTTTCTTCGGCCTCGGGCTTCTTGGGACGCCTGCATTACATGCTCGTTCTGTGGACCTTCCTGGAGCCATTCGCTACACACATGCGTCAAGTCTGCGTCGAACGTCCGTCGACTTGAGTCGAACGTGAGTCGAACTTCAGTCGAGCTGGAGTCGAACTAGAGCCAAACTAGAGTCGAACAGGTCCGTTAAACCTGGAGATTCTTGGGGCCACTCGGACTCCAGACGATGGGTACATCGATGTATACGCGCCTGCGTTCCCTCTTCTCCTCGCAGGCCAAAGCGGATTCGTGCGCACGTATAGCCCATTCTTTTCTGCGGAGGTCGCCGTTGAGACCCCACTGTTGCAAGACGCCGTACACGAAGTCATTTTTCTTTCAGTCTCACTCTTCTGTCTGGTAAGCGTACTTTCGCCAGCCAGTCCGGTGGTCGAGAATCAGATAGTTCTCCCATGTGGAATGGCGTTCCCATCCTTACTGGCGGTTGCTTTGTAGTCGCGCGCCGTCCTCGTCTAGGAACTGGCATGTGCTTCCCAGCGCACTGTTGATTCCTCATGTGACTTGCCACTCACTCTCTGTGTAAGAGTTACAGACTGCATTGACCCAGTGAGCCTGGGCTGGACGTGGCTGCTCGGACTCGGCTGGTTCAGGGGTCGGGTCGTAAAGATGGGAGCAAAACGATGGATATGGAATAATATAAACTCCATTACGCTCTTGTGACCGCTCTGCCTGTACAACTGTCCTGCCGATCGCGTGGCACGACGTGCGCAATCGATCCATTCCTCACAAGGCCGACGGTGCAAAAGAGCCCTGCGAAGCAGCAGACCGCATTCGAGATGGCCGAGCCGTTGGAATTAAAATTCTGATACGAACCATCCGTCAAAACCGTACAAAAGACACGGAACCACACAATCACTGCATTGGCGGTCATTGCGGGGAAGAACAGCACAGCGAAAGGCTGGCTCCGACTGGAAAAGGTTGATTGCTTTGTTGATGCGGTGGTCGATGGCGGCATTCGTGGATCCTGTATCGGAAATACACACGCCCAGCTGCACCGAAGATGACCCCCTGGACGCGACCATCTGGCCATTGCGGGGAGGGTCTCCGAAACCCATCGGTGGGAAGATGGCGTCAACCAGGATGCTCTCTGGGGCATGCGGGTCAGGAATGATGTACTCTACGGACCCCTCTTTCAAGCGCAGGACGTACGCAGACATCCTGGCCATGAGTTCCTGAAACATGATGTCAACATGTTCGGCACTGCCGCTGATGAGGAAAACGTTGTCTGCCCAACACAGGTGATTCCTCGTTTCGTCATGGAGGCGGATGCCCATGCCCCTGGACTTCCACGAGGGTGCCAAATCGACAAATATGCTTTGTGTGACAATATTCCATCTCACTGGTGCTTCTGGAATGCCCTGTGTTTCCCAAGCGTTTTGGGAGATCTACATAGGTATATATATATATATACACATATACATATGTCTTCCAAGATGCCGTCAAACATCACCCGAACTTCTCGGAGCAGTGCAGCGGCGACGCGGGGTGGCATGCGGCAGGCCCGAAGGGCTTTTGAGGCGGTTGACGGGTGCATGAAATCCAATGCCTTGCGCACGTCACCCACAATAAAGTGGGCTGGTAGCGGATCGGGCCACTCGAACGACGTACTAAGCAGAACGCGTAGAGCTTCGGTGATCTGTGCACATGCCATTCCTTGGGTCAATCCAAACATACATATGTTAAAAAAATTACGAGGCCCTTTCCTATCCCAGCACATGTGTAGCATGGAACCCGAATACAACTGTAGAATGATGCTGGTAAAACAAGACCACGAAACTGCTGATCGAAACCGCCCCAGAACACTTGGCCCAGAACAGAACCACCGAGCGACACCACTCCTGAATATGCTGCCCCACTCACCCCGCAAAACGTGCACGAAAGAAGCCCCCATCTTATGGACCACCTTCGCGGGGAGATTCTTCACCACTTCTTCCGTGACTTTATCCATTCCCCGGGTGCTACCAGCTTTCGAGGCGGACAGGCTGGCCAACACATCTGAGATGTTCATCTCCACATCCCTCGAAGAGTACGCTTGCTCCAAGAAGCCAGCGATGCAGTCAACGAAAGCGTCGTCCGACCAGTGCGGGTCCATGTACATGTTCGTGCAGTGCATGAATATGATACCGTACTACATGCTGTGATCGTAAATTTGGGTGCCATCGGGGCACTGCAAAGACATCAAATCAGGCTTCGTCAGTTTCGTCGTAGCCGATAGGGTGGAAGGGCGTAAAATGCTGCGTTTCCATTGCCGTAGGGCTTTCCGTAATGAGTTTGTTGCGGACTTCCTGCTGGCCATCGATCGTGCACGCACGCTCCTCAGCTTCCGACTGTTTCAAAATGGGAGGTTTTGTTTCCCGAATTTGACGGGATCTCGAAGAGGCTGTCGTGAAGGGGAGGCTCAGCGCACTGGAAGCAATCGCCTCGGATGCAGCCCCCATCTCGGCGACCCCATGGAAAGCGTCTTCGACGTGGAGGCGGTATGTCTCTAGATCTGCGTCCTCGACGGTCCGCCCCCGAACTCTGGGCTCCCTGAAGGCATAGCCGATATTGGTAGAGGAGCGAGGGATGACTGCCGTCAGCGGGAAGTGGTCGAAGCGACGGCCAGACGGGGTGGTGAGCTCGGCTGTGGCAGACCACACGGGATACCATTCGGGAGACCATAGGGCAGAGTATACGGAAGGCCAAACAGGAGAACAGACGGGAAATGCAGGAAACCAGAAGGGAGACCAGACGGGAGACATTACGGGAGAACATATCGTGTGGGAGACCATGCGGTAGACCATGCGGGAAATCATGCGGGATACCATGCGCGAGACAGGAAACCACCAGCCACCGATTCCGCATCCAAGGCCTCACACCCAGCCTTAGAAACATGATACAGGACCCTTACAGACAAGCTGTTTTGGAAAATACTACTCGGCGCTGTCATCCATAGATGTGCATGATTGTGCAAACAGGTTTCTAGCAAGCTTCCTTTCTGAGTTTATGAGATGAACGAGCGTGAGTGAAATTGGGTACGGTTGACTTGGTACAACTGGGCCTTAGAGTAAGTGTGCGTATGGGCATGACCGCGTCTCCCCTGGCAGATCCTCCGTGGGATACCCCAGTGCGATGCCTGCTACGACGCGGTGGTCATCGGGCTCCCGGAGGGGAAGCAGGGAAGCCAAAACCAGCGCTTCTCTTGAGATGTCCCCGCCATATGTGCGCGAACGGACCCCTGTCATCCCCTGGCGGCTCCCCCATTGCGGTTTCCGAATGCCCCCATGCCTGCAACGGTACCCTAGAAAGAGGAGCGCGATCCCCCGGAGGCTGCGGCCGCCGCGAGGCTCCTCATCCTCCTCCTCCCTCTCCCGCCTCCCCCTCCTCCTCCCCCTCCTCCTCCTCCTCCTCCTACTCCTCCTCCTCTTCCTCCTCCTCCGCCTCATCCGTACCCTACCCGTTCTCAAATTTCTTTCGATTCTCCCGGGCGCCGAGCGAGTTCCAGCAGGGTGTCGAAGCAGCAGATGACGACGCACCTGGCCAATCCGCAGCCCTGGCCACTTGGCCGCTGGCCCCCCGCCCGCCGCTTCTCCCGACCGACGAGACAGCTAATTGTCCTCCAAGGTGGAGAGCCCACGCCCCATCCAACGTCCTGCGTAAAATGAGCATCTTCAACGAAACAAGACGGATGTCGATCGCCATGCTCGACCTCCGGTGGCCGCTTCTCGGCCCCGTTGCCGTCCAAGCATGACACGGGCGTCGGGTCTCGGCACGCCCTCCTCCACTCCCCAGTCCGTGGCCCTCCCCCCTTGCGGCCTCTCTCTCTATGCGTCCTCTCTATGGGGCAGTGCCGTAGCACCGATCGGCTGGCCTTTACGCCAGGGAGGCGGCCAAAATTGACCAAGTACCCTGCTCCTCCTTACGCACTCTTCCTCCTGATCGTGTTCCTCCTCCTTGTTGTGTCTGCTCCTCCTCCTTTTCCTCCTCCTCCTCTCTCATCCTCCTCCTCCTCCTCCTCCTCCTCCCCCTTCTCC
>CAUYUJ010005418.1:30410-61540 GCA_963575745.1 Prorocentrum cordatum
ATTACTACTACTACTACTACTACTACTACTACTACTACTACTACTACTACTACTACTACTACTACTACTACTACTACTACTACTACTACTACTACTACTACTACTACTACTACTACTACTACTACTACCATGTAACGCCCCTCACGGGGGTAGAAACCAATTGGACCAAGTGTATTTGCTGGGGCGTCGCGCTGTCACCCTGCTCATCCTTTCCTCATCATGCTCGTCCTCCTCCTCATCCTTCTCCTCGTCCTCCTCCTCCTCCTCCTTTTCCTTGTCCTCCTCCTCCTCCTCCACGTCCTCCGTCTCCCCCTTCCCTACCTCGGGCGTGATGGACCATGGGACCTCATGGAGCCTCCTGGTAATCCCGGGGGCCTCCTGCGATAACAGCCTCTGGGGACTTCCTGCGGCCTCTTGAAACCTCCTGGGCTCTCCTAGGGTATCCACAGCCCTCCAGGGGCGTCCGCAGCGTTCTGGCACTTTTGGGTCGTTCAGGATACGCCCGGAGCGTGATGGGACCTCCTGGGGCCTTGCGGGACCTCGCGGGGCATCCTGGGACCTCCTGGAGCGTCCTGGAGCCTCCTTAGGATTCCCACGGCCTCCGGGGCCGTCCTGAAGCCTCCTGGAGCTTCCTGATGCCTCCTGAGACCTCCTGGGGCCTCTTGGCGGCTCTCTAAGAAGCCACGCGCGGGGCCTCAAAATTGGCGACAGTTTCACGGATGGGAGCCTCCCATTGAGAAAGAGGGCGCGGTGGACGCTGAAAAATGACGACAGTTACACACTTGAGGCCCAAAACCGTGCCAGGCGCCCCCCCCGCCATTCCCGGTCCTGCACAGTACGGTGCGATTTGCCCCCTCCCCGCTGTCCCGCTGGTCCCGGGCTAGTTATCTGGTTTTCGCTGGTAAGAAACACTTCCCCCCCCCCTCCCGGCGGTGACGGAGGGCAGGCGGCGGGGGAGAGCGGGTTGGCAGGGTGGCTGGTTGGGCACGGAGAGCAGGCGGAGGGGATCGGCTGGTTGGCGGGATGACGGGGTGGGCGGCTGGGCTGGTTGGCTGACGGGTTGGCTAGGTGGCGGGGTGGCTGGGTGGGCTGGCTGGCTGGTTGGACGGGTTGGCAGGTTGAGCTGGCTAGGGCAATTGGTTTCGACTACTACTACTACTACTACTACTACTACTACTACTACTACTACTACTACTACTACTACTACTACTACTACTACTACTACTACTACTACTACTACTACTACCTACTACTACTACTACTACTACTACTACTACTACTACTACTACTACTACACCGACTGGAAAACAACGATACCTAACACTACTCCTATACTGACTACTACTACTACTACTACTACTACTACTACTACTACTACTACTACTACTACTACTACTACTACTACTACTACTACTACTACTACAAGTACTAACACTACTACTACTACTACTGCTGCTGCTGCTGCTGCTGCTGCTGCTGCTACTACTACTACTACAACTGCTACGACGACTGTTACAACTACTGCTACTACTACTACTACTACTACACTTTCGACGACTAGTACTACTACGACTACAACTACAACTACTACTACTACTACTACTACTACGACGACATTTCGGCGAATACTACTACTACTACTACTACTACTACTACTACTACTACTACGACTACTACTACTACTACTGCTGCTGCTGCTGCTACTACTACTACTACTACTACGACTAGTACTACTAATAAAAACAAGACTACTACCACGACTACTCCACTCCTACTACGACTACGACTACGACGACGACTACACCTGCTACTACTACACCTACTACTACTACCACTACTACTCCTACCACTACAACTACTAAAACTACTACAACGACTACGACTACGACTACGACTACGACTACGACTACGACTACTACTACTACTACTACTACTACTACTACTACTACTACTACTACTACTACTACTTCTGCGACGACTACTACTACTACTACTACTACTACTACTACTACTACTACTACTACTACTACGACTGCTTCTAGTACCACTACTCCTAGCACTACTACAACCACAACCACCACCACTACTACTACTACTACTACTACTACTACTACTACTACTACTGCTAAACTACTACTACTAATAATACTACTAATACCTCTACTACCACTATTACTACTATTACTACTATTACTACCTCTGCCACGACTACTACTACTACTACTACTACTACTACTACTACTACTACTACTACTACGACGACTACGACTACTACGACTACTACTACTACTACTACTACTACTACTGACTACTACTACTGCTGCTACTACTACCACTACTACTACTACTACTACTACTACTACTACTACTACTACTACTACTACTACTACTGCTACTGCTACTACTACTTCTACTACTACTACTACTACTACTACTACCACTACTACTACTACTACTACTGCTACTACTACTACTACTACTACTACTACTACTACTACTACGACTACTACAAAAAGCCCACAGATCTCTCCTGGGTTCCATTTCGGCCGAAATTCCGAAAGAATTCGAGCCGTGGCGGAGGGGCCTTCACGAGCCCGAAATGAGCGAGAATACTACCAAAAAACTCTGGCCTCGATCCTGCCCTCCGCGTCGCCTTCAACTCCGCGAGGGGGAGCCCCCGCGCTCCCAAGGCCGTCCACGACGACAGCAAAACCGAAAGCCGACCGAACCGACCGCGAAACTGAAACCGACCGGCCGCAGCCTGGAAGGGCGCGGCGACGCCGCAACGACACGCTCAACCGACCAGACCGAATCGAGCGGACGCAACCGACCGCGACGCAGCCGCAAACGAAGGAACCGCAAACACCTATGCCCCCCCCCGGGGGCGCACCCGGCTGCGTAGAGGCGGAGCGGCTGCGCGCACCTGCAGGCGCTGTCGCACGCCCACTCCTGCGGGCGGGGCACGGGCGGGTGGTCGGAGAGCGACAGCGGGATCGACGCCACGCTTCTCGGGCGACCTCACGAGCGTGGTGCAGTCCTCGTGCTGCCACACGGAAGGCCGAAGGAGGAGCGGGAGGGTTTCCCTGGCCACGGCGGGCCTCGGCCACGACAAGGCTCCCCGACCCAGAGCTAAGGAACGGCCCCAAACCCAGAAGCCCCCCTTCAACTCGATGGTCCTCATATCAAGCCGTCCATCTCCTGTATCGTCGTCCCTTCCCCAATCCCCCATCCCCCCCTCAACCTCATTAGGCTTTGCATAAAAAACAGCGATCTGGTAATGCGCGCAGTCTGAGAGACGACGCGCGTGCCACGGATATCCTCCTCCTCACTCCCCAAAGGGCTAACCCTTTGGGAGGGGACCTGAGTTAGGAGGGCCGGATACATGTGGGAGAGGGGGCCTTTTCCTGCAGATGTACCAGGCCAAACCGCCCACATCTATCACCCCTAATCCCACCAGCCATTTGGGCGTGAGTGGTTTAGAGAGCCCGCTCTGTTCTCAACCCCCCTTCGTCCCCTTCGGGGAGGGGTTTACCCCTCCCCCTACCCCCTCCCCCTGGGCCTGGAGAGGTCCCTCCGCGGGTCGTCAGGGGGGTCATTTTCGACTCCTGCGAGGGCTAAAAAACGACACCCGTCACGAGGATTCTGGCCCCGACGGGGGGAGTCAGAAAAAATGCTCTCCTCTTCTTTGAAGCCAAAATCATTGACTTTACTACGGTTTTGGCCCCATTTTGGCCTTCTGAGGGGGCAGCGCTCCTTACAGCTCCCCTCATCTTTCAAGGCAAATTCATTGATTTTACAAAAGTTTTGGGCCCATTTTGCCCTTCTGAGGGGGCAGCGCTAATTAAAGCTCCCTTCTTCTTGGATCGATTTCCTCCAAGATGGCCCCAAGAGGCCCCAAGAGGCATCCCAGAGGCCCCCACGAGGCCCCCAAGAGGCCCCCAAGAGGCCCCAAGAGGCCCCCAAGAGGCCCCCAAGAGGCCCCCAAGAGGCCCCAAGAGGCTCCAAGAGGCCCCCAAGAGGCCCCCAAGAGGCCCCCAAGAGGCCCCAAGAGGCTCCAAGAGGCCCCCAAGAGGCCCCACGAGGAGCCCGAACGACTCACACCAGGACGAGGGGCCCGAACGACTCACACCACGAAGAGCCCGAACGACTCACACCAGAAGGAGGGGCCCGAACGACTCACACCAGGACGAGGCGCCCGAACGACTCACACCACGAGGAGCCCGAACGACTCACACCACGACGAGGGCCCCGAACGACTCACACCACGAGGAGCCCGAACGAGTCACACCAGGAGGAGGGGCCCGAACGACTCACACCAGGATGAGGGGCCCGAACAACTCACACCACGAGAAGCCCGAACGACTCACACCAGGACGAAGAGCCCGAACGACTCACACCACGAAGAGCCCGAACGACTCACACCAGGAAGAAGGGCCCGAACGACTCACACCAGGACGAGAAACCCCAAACGACTCAAACCACGAGGAGCGCTTTCTCTCCCTCCTCCTCCGCCTCGTCCTTCTCCCGCTCCCACCACAAGGAGGATGTACAAGGAGGCGGGAGGAAGGAGGAACAGGGGAGATATGCGGGGGCAGGCGGAAACACGCCTGAAAAACACGACTGTCGGCATGCTTCGCAAGAGTTGCTGTTTTGAGATGGGCTGGTGGGGATACGCGAAGCGTGAAGAATTTGAAAGCGGGGGCCTCAGTGAGGCCACGTCTTCGTCGTGCTATTAAAGTTAAGGGTGTTTTTGCTGTCAATGATCACCAGGCCCCGTGGCCGTCCACAAAATTGCACGAGAGGAGCAGCCAGGTCCCCAGGGAAGGGGTCGACCTCTCCAGAGCCCACACACAGAGAATCGGCCTCGAGAGTCTGGACGCGAGGCGGTCCCCTTCGAAGCTCGCGGGGGGAAGGGACTTCTTCTAGCGGGCGAAGAACGGTATAGCATAAGTGTTCTAGCCGCCCTGGGGAAGGCAGGCCCCCCCTGAAGGCAGAAAAGAGTATGTCATACCCTTCCTCGCCCACTAATTCTGGAAGGCTCTTCCTGCTTCTGAAAAGGCCGCTCAGAGGCTCCCGAACCCTTCCGCGAAGTCCCCTGGCCTTCTCAGACGGCCGCCCCCTCTTGCGCCGTCGTCCCCGTCTGCGCGCCGCCAATCCTCTGAGCCCCCGCCCGGGCGGGCAGGTGCAAGACACTGTTGCGTTTGTCCTCGACAGGTGCTACGGTCAGGAGTTTTTGCTTAGCACGTCGCGGCGCCGGCCCTGGCGACATGTCATGCCCTGCAAGCGGATGGCGCGTCGCTCCGCCCCGCGGAACAAACGATTTCGAATGATTATGGGCGCTGACGTTCAGGAACTGGGACGTGGTTGGCGCATCGCGCCGAAGAATGGTGGGCCAAAACCGGCGGCGCGACATGCTGAGCGAAAGATCCTAGCCGCGCAGCGGTGACTTTCGACTCTACGTGTTGCACCGTTTTCCAATTCGTATGCTGCTCGCCGATAGGTTGGGCCTAATTGTACACGTTGCCTTTGCGTGACTGCTAGCTTCGGTGGCACCAAGTCAATGTGCACACGGAACGCGCCAAAGGTTTCGACGACAGGTTCAACGCGGCGCATGCTGGGCTGCGCGGAAAGCAGCAACACGCTCTTGCCCAAAATACCCTCTCCCCTTTTATCGTTACTGTTGTCTCGCAGCTCATACGCCCCAACTCGAACACTCTCGAAACCCAGTGCAAGAAAGCTGATACCGCACAGTGAAAAGCGCTGCCTCCACGCCAGGAAGCACCAACGGAAAACCCGACTAAAAAATGGCAAGACACAGAGCACTAGAGCATGATAGGCACACAAGAGCTTGCTGAACTGATCAATCACAATCAGGGCAGGATGGGACGAGATGGGGCCAATCCCTCGAGAATCCGCGACGGGTGAATCGGCGCGCTCCTACAACAACAACAACAACAACAACAATAACAACAATAACAACAATAACAACAATAACAACGACAACGACAACGACAACGACAACGACAACGACAACAACAACAACAACAACAACAATCACTTTACCCGAACGCTCAGTGTTCTCACCAGTGCCAGGGTTTTCATGCGACGCCAGCCAATACCCCCACTTTGTGGGGGGGCAGTGCAAGCTCTACCAAATATCCACACGACTCTTCGCCACCACCCACACCCAGCTTCCCGCCCTATGACGTTCGGACACTTCACTTCGTGGCCTGCGGACGACCGTGGCTACTACACTGGCGTGGAGTACACACCCACAGAAGTTGTTAAGCCTACGTTCGTACACCCACAGAAGTTGTTAAGCCTTGTTAACCCACAGAAGTTGTTAAGCCTTCCACTGGTATCCATGACATTGCGATTCGTGTGATTTTATGATGCGCGGTGCTAAAATTCTTAAGAAGCCCAATGGTTTTTGGAGATTTCGGCGTGCGCGCGCGAAGAAAAAACGAATGTGTCCCGCATGGTATTATTTGACAGGGATGATGGCCCTGGCAGGTGCGCAACCGTTGTCGCAGAAGTTCGAAAAAGTTGCTCGCAAAAGCCCGTTTGACAGAAATGTTTAAAAAGTGTTGGGTTTCCTACGAATCCGCAAGAGCGCGCGGGATGAGATTTTGACATTTTTTTGTTGAAAAACCATTGGTTTTTTGATGTTTTTATGTTGAAATCGCTCCGAACACTAAGCTTTTGGAAGGATTTCGTCTTGCGCGCGCGAATGTCCACTTTACCTTATTTTTTGCAAGGGATTCTTGAAATTTGATTATATTAGAACAAGAAATGTCATTTTATAGTGTTTTTTGCAAGGGAAAGCGGGGGGGAACAAAACAACCGGATCTTGATCACATCGAATTACCTGAGGCTTCCTCACGAAAATGATGAAAATGTAGCTGCGGCCTAGGCGGCGCAGGGGGGCCGTGCACCAGGGGCCCCAACAATAATTATTCTTTAGAATTAATAATGTTCAACAACAACAACAACAACAACCACAACAACCACAACAACAACAACAACAACAACAGCAACAACAACAATCAGTTTAAGACTGTTCGCTCTTACTTGCCCGCGTGCCGTGCAACGTGTATACCCACGCCCTCGATACCCGCCCCCTTCGTCTTCGAGCGTACCCCCTTCTGGGGGGATTCTTTCTTTTTGCGGGGGCGGGCGGGCTTAGACAAGCGGGCGTGAACGGGCGGGGAATTATTCGGAGGATGGGGCACGCATCTCTTTGCCCACCATTGGAATTAGCGCGGGCCCTGCAAGAAGAGGAAGGGGGAGAACGAGGGAGAGTGGGAGGAAGGGAGGGGGAGGGACGAGGCTAAAGGGGAACACGCCAGGAGAGAGGGGGCGAGGAGGGGGGGGGGGACGATTGGAGATAGAGAGACAGAGGAGGGAGGAAGGAGGAGGCTGGAGAGGGGAGGGCGAAGAGAGGAGGGAGGAGGGTTATGGGAGGAGGGTGAGGGGAGAGAGGAAGAGGGAGGAGGAGGGTGGATATGAGGGAGAGGGGAGGGAGGAGGGAGGTTGGATGGGGAGGAAGGGGCAGGAGGGTAAGAGTGTGAACGTTCGAGGAAGTCCTAGGCGAGGGCGTATTCCTCAAGGAAGAGTTGGGCGGGAGCGGGGGTCCCGAGTACATTGTCGGACGTCTCAGGCGGGAGCGCCGGTCGGGCGGGCGGACCCTGACGGGCGGGTCGGGCGGGCGGGACATTCAAACGGGATTTTTGCGTAAATTGCGAGGAAGTATTAAGCGAGAGCGCGATTCCTAAGTAAATTGCGAGGGCGTCCTTGGCGCGAGCGTGGTTCCTGAGCGTCGAGAACGCGATGCTGCAATAAATTGCGAGGAAGTCCTAAGCGAGAGCGCCATTCCTGAGTAAATTATGAGGAAGTCTCGGGCGGGAGCAGGGGTCCTGATTAAGGAAGTCTCAAGCGGGAGCGCCGTTTCTGAGTAAAATGTGAGAAAGTCTGAAGCGGGAGCGCCCTTCCGGAGTAAATTTTGAGGAAGTCTCAGGCGGGAGCGGGGGTCCTGAGTAAATTGTGAGGAAGTCTCAGGCGGGAGCCGTTGTTGTTGTAGTCCGGGGCCCAACAACGCAATCTGATCCGCAAGGCTTTCCCTGTCAAAAAACAGGGTGCGAGCCCCGGAGGAAGCACTTCAATTGAAAAAAACAACGGGCACCGGACAGGGGGGATCAACAATAATTATTCTTCAGAAATGAGAGTTCAACATCAACAACAACAACAACAACAACAACAACAACAACAACAACAACAACAACAACAACAACAACAACAACAACAACAAATACGCTACCGAGGAACCCCACATACTTATAGTATGGCTGGAGTGATGATAGCTGAAGTGAAGCATGTGAGAATGATGTTGGTGGCCGTTCCCTGCGCACTCCCTGTGGTGTCGAGAAAGCGCCACGCCTGCTATGCCCTGCGCCGTGGTCCGCATAGAGGTCGCGCTTGGGGACCACCCCCTGCGCACCCCCTATGGTGTCGAGAAAGTGCCACGCCTGCAATGCCCTGCGCCATGGCCCGCATAGACGCCGCGCTCGGGGACCGCCCCCTGCGCACCCCCTATGGTGTCGAGAAAGTGCCACGCCTGCTATGCCCTGCGCCATGGCCCGCGTAGACGCCGCGCTTGGGGACCACCCCCTGCGCACCCCCTTATGGTGTCGAGAAAGTGCAACGCCTGATATGCCCTGCGCAATGGCCCGCATAGAGGTCGCGCTCCGGGACCACCCCCTGCGCACCCCCTACGGTGTCGAGAAAGTGTCACGCCTGCTATACCCTGCGCCATGGCCCTCATAGACGCCGCGGTCGGGGACCACCCCCTGCGCACCCCCTATGGTGTCGAGAAAGCGCCACGCCTGATATGCCCTGCGCCATGGCCCGCATGGACACCGCGCTCGGGGACCGCCCCCTGCGCACCCCCTATGGTGTCGAGAAAATGCCACGCCTGCTATGCCCTGCGCCATGGCCCGCATAGACGCCGCGCTCGGGGGCCACCCCCTGCGCACCCCCTATGGTGTCGAGAAAGTACCACGCCTGCTATGCCCTGCGCCATGGCCCGTATAGACGCCGCCTTCGGGGACCACCCCCTACGCACCCCGTATGGTGTCGAGAAAGCTCCACGCCTGCAATGCCCTGCGCCATGGCCCGCATAGACGCCGCGCTCGGGGACCGCCCCCTGCGCACCCCCTATGGTGTCGAGAAAGTGCCACGCCTGCTATGCCCTGCGCCATGGCCCGCATAGACGCCGCGCTCGGGGGCCACCCCGAGCTGTGGCTTATGTGCTGTGTGCGCTGCGTGCTGTGTGATGTGCTGTGCTGAGCTGTGCTGTGCTGTGCTGCGCTCTGCTGCGCTGTGGTGCGCTGTGCTGTCTTGCGCGGGCGGAGGTGAGGAGGAGGTGGTGTGACTGAGGAACACGGGTGACGCGGGTGAGAAGAAAACCAGAACCCCACGAAACATGTGAGGAACAACAACAACAACAACAACAACAACAACAACAACAACAACAACAACAACAACAACAACAACAACAACAACAACAACAACAACAACAACAACACAACACAACAACAACAACAACAACAACAACAACAACAACAACAACAACAACAACAACAACAACAACAACAACGACAACGACAACGACAACGACAACGACAACAACAGCAACAGCAACAGCAACAACATCATCAACAACAACAACAACAACAACAACAACAACGACACGTCGGCTGGTGACTGCCCGAAGCAATCCAAGCGAGCGGCACCGAGACGCCACTGAATAAGTCACCCAGGTCAGTGGCCGTCCCTCTTCTCGCCTTGCTATTCGGGCCCGCGATGGGGCGCCGGAGGTGGGCGTTCGACCACCCCCCGTGGGCCCTTCTCCTCAATGGACCGCTGCAGGTCCCGAGGAGCGCGAAAGCGGGAGGAAGGAGAGGAAGGAGAGGGATAGGAAGGCACCAACTATACACCAACACCGATCCTGGGCCAGGATCGGTGTTGGTGTATAGATTGGTGCCCTCCGAAGGGAGGGGGCGCAAGCTAGGGGCGCTCGCGCCGTATCTGACGTCCTACCTCTCCAACACATCCCTTCCCTCAACGCTGATTTCCTCTATCTGTCAATGGGTGTCGTAGCGGACCTCGAACTATCAAAAGTACACCGTCGTGTAATGCGCAGACAGACGAGGGGAACTGTATGCATTGGATGGGGCGGAGGAGGAACAGAAGGAGCCAGAGGGTGAGCAAGAGGACAAGAAGGAGGATGAGGAAATGGGAGTACGAGGGGAAAAGCAGGGGAACGCCCATGACGAGGCAAAGGAGGATATCAGCCCGCAGGGCGCGGGCACAGGCAATCATCTGCACCAGCAGCCTCGGCGCAGAGGGAAGACCGGAGGGGCGAGGCAGAAAAACGGGAGGCGAAGAGGCCAGAATGGGACAAGGCGACAGGGGAGAGTGCGGGGGAGAAGAGTGGGCGGCAGTGGGCGGGATGACAGGGAAGAAGGGGGAGCAGAGCGCGCTGACTCCGCCGGCCGGCCGGCGGGCCCCCTAGGAGCGATGCGGGAGGGCCGGGGCCAGTTTAATGCTCGTGGTGGGTAGAAGGCGCCTTGCCAACTGTCCCACCATATCTGGTCACGAACATCATCCAACCAAGGTTTGCTGATTCCCCCAGTGGTAGTGTATGTAAGCTGTGACGATGCGTGTCGCACACCAGTTTTTGTTGTCCACAATGCATGCGTTGTCTTGGTCGAAAGCACCGGATTTGGGGGTCCCACGCTGCCGAAAGTCTTGTCCATCTGTGGTGCGATTGTGTTGCCACTCGCTTTGCCCAACGCCAAGTTCGTCTGTAGTATACTGTCGTCCGCTCGTCGCGTTGAAAGCGGGTGGCGAGATCTGCAGCCGCATGTGTGGCTCTGCGAATGAACTCGTCCCAAGGCTCGAGTCCCGAATCGACTTTGACGTCACCGAAATCAAGGTTCCTTCTTGCGTCGACCGTGCTGTCGCTGGTGTTGTCGCCAGTTCGTGCAAGGTTGGAGTGGGCGTCGGCGGCGGTTGCTGCATTATGTTGGGTACTCTCCTGGCGTCTCGGAATGCTCACAATAAGTCGTAACATGCGTCGCTGTGCACGCCGTAGCGTCAAGAGCACGTCTGTGGTAAGAGGCCACGAAGTGCAGCCCTACATGACTCTCGGTGTCACGGCGCCGCTGAACAGCTGGTGTCTGCTGTGGATCAGGCACCGTTTGTCCGTTGATTCGTCGCGCCTGTTTGGGGGAAGTTGCGCCGTCAACCCATTGCGACTCTGTCGGCGAGCTCGGTGTGGTGGTAGCCATGGCACGTAACCTTCTGGCCAAGGTACTTCGTGCTCTCCTCGTCGTTGAGGAGTTCGCCTTTGCCGTCTTCGATGTCCACGTGAGTAGCTGTTCGCCCCTGTCGCCGGCTAGTGTTCGTGAAGATCTTCGTCTCGTATGGGTGCAGCCCGTGCACACATTCTCAAACTGCTCATTTAAGATTGCGGAAAATACACTTCAATTGTTTTAGGCTTGGTGCGAGTGGAAGGACGCCGACGGTACAGCGCAAGTTGGTATGAAGTGTGGATTCGCAATGCCCCGATGTAATACAAAAACCCTTTCCTGTCCAGGTTGCTTGCTTGGCTCGAATTTCCGCAGCACGTACTCGACCACATACGGCGAGAGAGCCGCAATGTTTGCAACCCCGTTCACTGCTGAATCCCCTGCTGTCGACGTCGGTCCACACCGTCGCATTCTGCTCGCTGGAATATTTGTGGAACAAGGTGACGTAGGGTTCTGGCACACCCTGATCGCGTGGCGCTCAACAGAGGCAGCGGCGGTATACGCAATCGATCGCTTTCTTGCAGTCGACCGCCGATGCCCACAAATCCATCTGCCACTCATTGGAGCATTCGTATCACATCGTCGGGGTGAAAAGATGGTCCTCTGTGCAGAAGCCCTTGCAGAAGCCGGCTTGGCCAGGTGATTGTTGTGAACCGATATGCATCTCAAGTCTGTTGCAAAGCTGCGGGACCATCAGCTTGTACAGCAAGGGTATCATGGCAGTTGGCCTGTAGTTATTGGTAAGCTGTGGATCACCAGACTTGTGTACGACGCTGATGGTGGTGCGTCTCCATTGCTCGGGCGGTGCCTGCTCGGGCGCCAAGATGTCGTTGAAGAGCTTCAATACATGCTGTTCGATCGTGCGCCCCCTTGTTTTCGAAAGCTCTGCGGTAAAACCTGCCATGTCATTACACTTCCGCTTTTGAATTGAGTCGCTGCTTGGTGTAGTTCGTCGTCGGTGGACGGTGAACGGCGGAATGCTGCGCAAAATGTGAGCCGTCGGGTTGTCATTGACGTGGAAGGCTGCGCTTTCCTGCGCGGGCGAATGACCCACGGGGGGAAAACCCGTACAACTTTTCGCAGAAATCCGCAAAGACGTCAGCAATCTCACGTCAGTCTGTCTCGTGGACGCCGTCTGCCGTTGTCATGGCTGGCACGAAGTCCTCTTTCATGCTGGATGTGATGTAAGATATTTTGCTGAGGCCGCGGAAATTGATTATGATCTCGTTCAGCGCCGCTTGCCGTTGAGCTCTCTTGATGGCCTGGTGCTGCAATATAATACGTTCGCTGTGAGTTGTTCTCGTGGCTGTGTCGCTGTGCGGCGTGTACTGGCGTTGCGTGATGAGTGCTTGTTCGTGTCGCCAGGCTTCGTCGTCGAAACAAGGCGGCTGTTGCGCGGTTCACGACGGTGTCGACCCTCGTCCTGTTGTTGATGCTCCACGCAGGCTGGCCTGAGTGCCTCCTCGGTGCGTGTGCAAGCGTCTTGGGGGCCGCTTGGCGAATCGTTGCTCGTCGGGCTTTTTCCTTGCATAGTTCTGACAATCGGGGTCGTTACGTCGCGACGCCGTGCCTGCGGCGCGGTCGTCGCTTCCGCCGCCGTGGTCGTCCGCACGTCGGGCCGCCCTCGTGCCAGTCGGAGGTGCGCGGCCTGGTGGTCGGAGCCGCGGTCAGCGCAAGTCGTGGCGACTGCGTCGAGCGCCATTTTCAGGTCGGGCCTGCAGAAAGACTCACAACAAAAAAAAAAAAAAATGTTCAAAAATAGTCCAACGATCGTCCCCAGGCTATTGTTTGACTGTTTTTGAATCTCCTTCCTGTCGAGGGACAGGCCCGACTAAACACTAGGTGCCCGGCCTTCCAGTCCACGAGTATATAATCTATGTGCTTGTGTGCGTGTGTCTGGAGCCTGCGTGCGAGTACGTGGGGATATTATGCGGGTGCTTGCAGGACATCGTGTTTGGTATGATGAATTTCTGTACGCAGGCCCCCGATCATAGCTGGATCCCGAGCTGGTTGCACATGCCCAGACCGTACCTTCCGAGAGTGTGCCGATCCTCGTCGTTGGCGTTGCCGTCGTCGCCGTCGTCGCACGGTCTGTCAACTTGCGCATTGAAGTCTCCTACAAATATGATCGTTAACTTGTGCTGCTGGGCGTCGGCGACGATTTCCGTGAGCACGTCGTACACGGTCTGCACGTGCTGACCGTCGCAAAAGCCATGTGGAAAGCAAGCTGCCATGATCCGGAGTGAGTGCTCCCGATGCCCGATGCCAAGGTCGATGTATGCCATCCGTTCGCTCAGAGCTTTGAATGTACGCTGCGTTACGCGTGTCGCTTGTGAGCAAGAAAAGCAACACCACGAGTTGGAGAGTCGTGCCCTGAGGCTGCAAACATGTGCCCACCACGACACGTGACGTGACCTGATATTCCCGTTATTCTGTCCTCCGTTTTTTATTAAGTGCCACGACGTCCTACTGTACGTCCGAGAGCTCTTGCACATCAGGGGGGATCGGAGAGGATGGGGGAGGGAGGGGGGACCACGTCCTCCAAGACGAAACCCCTCTTATCCATCAGTCTTCGGCGGGCTTCAGCGGGCTTTCGCCGCAGAAGCTGACGGTCGGGCTTGGCAACGGGCCCAATCATCGAGCACCCAGGGGACGGCTGCACGGAAGAGGAGGGCGGGAGACAGGGGCAGGGCAGGGCAAGGAGGGAAGACAGCACGCGTGGCCCCGCCCCGGGCGCCATCGGAATGGGGGAGGGAGGCGAGGCAGGGAGGGCGCGCGGGCGGGTCGGACTCGAGGGCGGGCGGCGGTCCCACTTTGCAGGGAACGCGGCGGCGATGAACACCAAGTCGGACACGAGGATGGCGACCTGGGAGGCCGGCACGGGCGGCCGACGAGAGGCGGCCTCATGGCCCACATCCTCCACCTCCTCCACCTTCTCATCATATCTCGCCATCAACCTCGTCCTATCTCTGCACATCCTTCTCATCCTCCCGCCTCATCCTCGTCCCTCCAACTTCCTTCAACTTCCTTTTCCCACCTACCCCTCCTCTTCCTCCCCCACAAGCGGCTCCCTGCATCCCTCTGTGCCTGCCTCCCACCCTCTGTCCCTTCCTCCCATCCCTTCCTCCGTCCTCCCAGATCTGTTCCAGCCTTCCATCTTACATCCTCCCTCGTCCCACATCCATCCTCCCTCCTACCTCCCGAACCCTCTCCCATCCTCAGATTACTCCTCCTCATCATGCTCATCCTGACCCTGAGCCTGTTCCCTATCATTCGTCTGTTCCTCCTGCCATTCATACTATTCCTCATCCCCCTCGCCCTTCTTATCGTGATCCCCCTCCGCCCTCTGTTGTCTTCCAGATGCGCGCCTATGTCTTGTGGGCGGTAGCATGACTGCTGATACCGCCAATGTGACGATATTATGTGCACATGCGTTCCGTGTACATATGAGTTCTGGATCCACTCTTTAAATCATCGCTTTCATCATGAGTTAGCTGAACGCCCGATCATGTGCTCGTCTTCGTGAGGTCGTTCCTCGCTTCTCCTCGTGCCTGCTTCCTTGGCCCGATGTATCTTCTGGCTGTCATTGCCGAGGCTTGCCTCGTGCAGCCATGACTTCGCCGCCGTGCTCGCGCCTGCCTGCCGCCCTCCACTACGACGCGACGTACTTCGGCTGTCGCTTCAGGGACACGCGCAAATGTGACCTGATTACGTGGCATGGGGCTCCAGCAGATGGACAATAGATTCGAACCCTTACACATTAGAAGGAAATTCTAAATCACCCCCACGCCCCGGACATCAATGTTGATCTCAGTAGAAACGGCGCTTTGGGGTTCGAATATTTCTGTCCACTTACGCCCCCCCCGGCGTCACGCCTTCAATATCAATTTCGAGGAGTCTGGAGGGCATCTTGGGACACAGGGTTCGAATATCATGTCCATGTACGGTCCTTCAGGGCAGACTCTCATTCCCTGCACCTTGCCCTGAGAAACCCAGGCCCAGACTGTGACCAATACACGTGGCTGCCTCTGGACACGTCTAGACTTCAAGTGATGCAGGCTGGCTGGGAGGATCTGCGCGGGAATGGCACGGAGGCGACGTCTGCGTGGGTGGTGAAACTTTCTGGCTGACGTGGGGCGCGCACACGCTTCCCCCACGTTCCTCCAGGCCCCTGCCGCCCAAACCGAGCGTTCGGCCAGCGCCTCGTGTTCTCCCTGTGCGCGCCTCCTCATTACTCAAATTCGGCCCCGGGAGGCAGTGCGAGAATCCTGTGCTCGAGTATGTGGCGCATCCTGGCGATCGTCAACGACACCGTCGTCGTCAGCCTCATCGTCGTCGTCATCGTCGACATATCCACCGTCATCTCGGAGGTGGCCTTCAAGCAGAACTCCACCATCTCGGTCGATATGTTCTGAATCCGTGAGAGCGCCGCGGAGGCGACGCCCATGGCATCGGCTGCAGCGAGGGGGGGGGGGCTCTGAGAGGGGCGCCGGAGCGGCAGGAGGAAGGAGAGCGAGCAGGGAGGACAGAGGCGGAGGGAGCGGATTGCCAGAAGGCAGAGAACGGACGGGTGGTAAACCTGAGCCCAACAGGAACATGCTAAACAAGCAGAAGCAAACAGGCGACCAGTGAGCTCAGTGAGCACTGCGCGACTCCTAGCACTGCCAGCCAGGTAGAATGCGCATGCGTTCTGCTTCCCCGAAAGAGAACCAACAAATATCAAAAATAAAAATAAAACAACAACAAAAAACAAAAAAAAAAAAAAACATGTCAGCTGCAATAGGGAATGCTCCTCCTCCTCCTCCTCCTCCTCCTCATCCTCATCATCATCATCATCATCATCATCATCATCATCATCATCATCATCATCATACTCATCATCATCACCAGCATCATCAAGAACATCATCATCATCAGCAGCAGCATCATCATCAACAACAAAAACAGCACAAACAACAACGACGACAGCAACACCATCAACAACGACAGCAACAATATCATCATCATCAGCATCATCAACAATATCAGCAGCAGCACCCATCGTCGGCATCAGAATCCTTGTCGTCATCGTCATCGTCGTCATCGTCAGCATCATCATCATCATCAACAACAGCATCATCATCGTCCTCATCATAATCATCAGCAGCAGCAGCACCATCATCATCATCATCATCATCATCATCATCATCATCATCAACATCATCATCAGACTCATCAGACTCATCATCATCAGCAGCAGCATCATCAGCATCGTCATCAGCATCATCATCGTCATCGTCATCATCATCATCATCATCATCATCATCATCATCATCATCATCATCATCATCATCATCATCATCCGCATCGGGTAGCGAGATGGCATCGCGGCGCAGCGGACTCACGAGAACGCAGGCTGCCAGCATCATGTATCAAGCGAGGTATCAGCGGTGTCGGGGGGTCTCTGGATGTTTATCCGAAAGCGCCCGAGGCCTCCTGAGACCCCGAAGACACAAAAAAAGCCAGAAACGTCGAAGAACCTCAATACTCAAGCTTCGACCCTCGAACCTCCCCAGAGCGCACGGTCCGAACAAGGAAAAGCCCCCCTTTGCCTAGCGATCGCGCACATCGGGGGCCAAGAGCGGCATTGAGTGTCTCACGCGGGGGGGTCGCCCAACTCGCCCTCGCCGATCCGAGCAGGGCGGGCGGGGGTAGGCGGAGAGGAGCCAGAAGCTCAGAGGGAGGGAGAGAAGTGACTAATTACAGGGGGAAGGGGGGAGGGGGAGGGGGAGAAGCCTTCCCCCCTACCCCTAGCTTCTGAGAAGCCTTCCCCCTACCCCTAGGGAGGGAGGGAAGGAGGGAGGGAGGGAGGGAAAGAAGTGACAGGGTCACCCAAATTACACTAGTTCGAAGGTCGAGCTTCGAGGATCGAGACTTCTGCACGTTCTTGGCCCTTTTTGGACCTCTGGAGGCGTCTGGAGGCCGCCGGGAACCTATGAGAAGGAGGAGAGAGAAGAAGGAGGAGGAGGAGGAGGAGGAGGAGGAAGAGGAGGAGGAGGAAGAGGGAGAGGAGAAGGATAATTAAGCAGGAGAGGGGGGGAGAAAAAAGGAATAGAGGGTGGAAGGAGGCTGGAGGACGGCGCGGGTGGTGCCGGGTACCGATGCCTGGCTGGCCCCCTGGACACACGACAGCACGAGCTTGCTGAAATGAGCAACCTCATCGGAGAGCCAGGTGCCGCACGAACGAGACGAGCTCCGAAACATTCCCTTCGCGCGTGCTCTTCCGGCGGTGCCAAACATGGGACGCCGGCAGGTGCTCAAACGGGAGCGGCGGCAGTGGCGCACGGCCGCACCCCGCGGCCCAGACGCAGAGAAGGGGGCGTCGCCGTGGGTGAGGGTGCGTGGCGTGCTCCTGGGCCAAGCCACGAGGTAGGAGGACGCCGTCTATACAGTCAACCCGTGTAGCAAGGATGCGCGATGAGGATGTAAGGGCCTTGGACGCCAGTTTCGAAGCTGTTCGAGCGGGGCGCGGCCAACGAAAGTGGCCGAGGCTGGACCGAGGAGGCAAGGATGCAAGGGTACCCTTGGGAAGGTTGCCCATCCTTACTATGCGGGTTGACTGTACACCTGTATCGATCCTGGCCAGGCTCATCCTGGGCCCAGGATTGGTGTGTGGCCCACCTGGCTGAGGCATGAAGGCACATACGCCGATCCTGGGCCCACGATCGGCCTGGCCAGGATCGTTGTGTGTGTACAGCTGATGCCCTCCGACAGGGGCGGTCGAGTCGGCGTCCTGGGGGATGTTTCGGCGGTCGAGCTCTCGGGTGTTGCTCAAGCCTCGGAGAGCACGCTCGGGAAGACACCAGTGTTCACAGGATGCTACCAGAGAGGTGCCCTTGGCACCTCATGCGATTAATCACTCCCAGTCTCTCCTCCACCTCGTCCTCCTACACCTCATCCTCCTCCTCCTGCTCCTCCTCCTCCTCCTCCTCGTCCTGCTCCTCCTCCTGCTCCTCCTCCCTCCTCCTCCTCCTCCTCCTCCTACTCTTCCTCCTCCTCCTCTCCTCCTCCTCCTCCTCCTCCTCCTCCTCCTCCTCCTCCTCCTCCTCCTCCTCCTCCCTCCTCCTCCTCCTCCTCCTCTCCTCCTCCCCTCCTCCTCCTCCTCCTCCTCCTCCCCTCCCTCCTCCTCCTCCTCCTCCTCCTCCCCCTTCCCTCCTCCCCTCCTCTCCTCCCTCCTCCCTCCTCCCTCCTCCCTCCTCCCTCCTCCCTCCTCCCTCCCACTCCTCCCTCCTCCTCCCTCCTCCCTCCTCCTCCTCCTCCCTCCTCTCCTCCCTCCTCCCTCCTCCCTCCTCCCTCCTCCCTCCTCCCTCCCCCTCCTCCTCCCTCCTCCCTCCTCCCTCCTCCCATCCTCCCTCCTCCCTCCTCCCTCCTCCCTCCTCCTCCTCCTCCTCCTCCGCCTCATCCTCCTCCTCCGCCTCCCTCCTCCTCCTCCTCCTCCGCCTCCTCCTCCTCTCCTCCTGCACCTCTGCATATTCCACCTCTTTCTCTTCCTCCTGGAAAGGACAGAAGGCACAGCCACCCAACGCCCAGACAACCCGAATCCCCACGGTCACCCGCATCACCGTACCGAGGGAGTACACCAAGCTACGCCTGAATGGTCGGCTCTCACTGCGAAGCCTCCGACGCCGATACCAGTGGACCTAAACCTGCAACCAGCGCGCACCAACCACGATAGGCGTCCAAGTCCACTCGACTAGCCAAGTCGGGAAGCAAGATGACCTCGATACTGAAGTCGAACGAATGCAGGAGGGACATACCAAGTTACCTGCACAAGAACGACTCCGAGAAAATGTAAAATAACCCCGTTCCTGCCTGAGGACAAGAGGAAGAAAAAAGAGGCACAGGGAAACATATTTATGGATATGCGAGAAACGCCGAAAAGGGAGAAGTGAACAAAGATGTCAAATGAGAACACGAGGGTCAAGAGACGAAGTATGCAAAGTGGAGATGGAAAGCAGGCGAGTGGAATGAAGATGCCCGCCAAAGGTCATTTGCCCCATAGGCATTGCAGAGCAATACGCCTCCCTTCCCACCCCATGTGCTGGACATCAATCCACGGTGCTTCTCGCAACTCCACTCCTTTTTCTTTTAATCCCCTGTAATCTACAACGTCCGCCTCGGCCCCACGCCAAGCCACCAATGATCACAGCACATTGGGACCTGCGGAAACTAGCCGATGCATCGTGGGGAACTTCAGCGAGACCCGCCCCTTTGGCGAATCCGACTGGCCCAGACCCGCAGCTGGCCCTTACTCGACTCCTAGTGGCACATCGAAAGACGACTCATTGCACCGCAGCACAGGAAAGTCACAACATCTCTGTGGCTACCAGACCCAGTGTTCCAGGCGAGCGACGCACACTGCTGATGATGAAGACCTTGCCCTTAAGACCGGCCGATGATGTTTGAAACTTTTCCTATGGGACCAGAACTAGTTGCGGAACGATCAAGATGCGTGCGATACTACGTAGCGCCAATGTGCTGATCCTGCGGTGGGGTGCGATACTCATGGCGATATAGGCTGCAGTCGGGGAACTTCCGTCGCCCTGCAACACACTGATCCAGTGGAAATCCTGCTGCATCCCTCACGACACGCCGCATGCCTGCACTGGCTTTGTGCCAGCTCCTGCAGGGACACGATGTAACGCTTGTGTGCCGCATCCTAGGCAGACGCGTCTTTGCCAATGTTCGTCCTGCACTCATGGGAAGATGGGGAATTCTCTAAGAATTCTAAAGCTCAACATCAACTTCATAAAGGAGGTCTGACATTAGACCGATAACTGGATCTATAAACAAGCCTGCTTCAGAGAAGATCTGCGTCAAATGCCAACGCGGCGAAAACGTCCGAATCCCTGTCGATCAGAAACCGTGTTCTTCAACAGGCACTCGTCACTGCAAGCTGCCACCGACACATAGCTGCCACAACACCCACAGCAGCTCTCTCATCTGTCACTGTCTCACCATCTGCAATGATTTCGGCCCGTACTCGCAGTGGACTGGAAAAACAATCAACAGATTCACCCTACATCGCTACATGCATGAACAAATCCATCATCGACATCATCAACACGACCACCCTTACAATGATTATACATCATAGTCGTCGTCATCCAGACCAACATAAATGACTATGGTCATTGCAATCATGATTAGCATCATCCCCAGAAAGGTGATTCACATCTGCACTAGCGTTTCCATTAGTATACAATCGGCGTTGCCCTGTGCACTGCCGGTTGAGAACAATCAGCGCGAAACAAACGAAAGTGCTCATGGGAAACGACGCGCTACCTAGAAACAGTCGGCACCGAAAAGTAACAAAACAAGCGATCGCCTACCTGCCCTACACGCTTGCTCTCCCTCCAGCGGCTTCCTCACCCGCCCCGCCCTTCGACTACAGGGTTTGGAGACCCATGGCGCGCATGCTTGAGATCGGCACATGGCAGCGGTTTCAAGGTCTTGCGAGCGGACCCCTCCAACCAACCCTCGGCAAGGCTGCGCTGCCTGGGAAGCACCTCACTTCTGCCACTGGTTAAATCAGTGAGCGCTGGCATCGCCAGCTGATTTGACTCGCACACAACATTCAGAATGGGTCGCCAAAACATATGTGCACACGTATGCCCTTTGTCAAACAAGACCGCTGCGCATATAATCGTGATATATGTACCCATACATGCATAAATGCATACATGCATAAATGCATACATACATACATACATACATACATACACACACATACATACATACATACATACATACATACATACATGCATGCATACATACATACATACATACATACGTACATACATACATACATGCATGCATGCATGCATGCATGCATGCATGCATGCATACATACATACATACATACATAGATGTGCATGTGTATATAAAAAGTGCCTGTAGTTGAGGAGTAATACTTATGTCACTAAACAATTGATTGGGTCAGGCGAGGACTCTGCACGGTGCCGCCCGTGGCCACCTTGTGGCCGCCTCGTGCGCTGGGCGGGTCCAGCGAGGTTTCGCCACGTTGACGCCAGTTGCTGCCTCGTGGCCGCCTCGTGCGCTGGGCGGATCCAGCGAGGTTTCGCCACGTTGCCACCTGTGGCCGGCTCGTGGCCGCCTCGTGCGCTGGATGGGTCCGACGAATTTTCGCCTCATTGCCGCCCGTGGCCGGCTCATGGCGGCCTCGTGCGCTGGAAGGATCCGACGAGGCTTCGCCACGTTGACGCCAGTGGCCGCCTCGAGGCCACCTCGTGCGCTGGGTAGGTCCGACGAGGTTTCGCCTCATTGCCGCCCGTGGCCGCCTCGTGGCCGCCTCGTGCGCTGGGTGGGTCTGACGAGGCTTCGCCACGTTGACGCCAGTGGCCGCCTCGTGGCCTCCTCGTGCGCTGGGTGGGTCCAGCGAAGCTTCGCCTCATTGCTCCCGTGGCCGCCTCGTGGCCGCCTCGTGCGCTGGGTAGGTCCGGCGAGGTGTCGCCCCATTGCCGCCCGTGGCCGCCTCGTGGCGGCCTCGTGCGCTGGATGGGTCCGACGAGGCTTCGCCACATTGACGTCAGTGGCCGCCTCGGGATGGCCTCCTGCGCTGGGTGGGTCGGGCGAAGTTTCGCCACGTTGCCGCCCGTGGCCACCTCGAGGCCGCCTCGTGCGCTGGGTGGGTCCGACGAGGTTTCACCACCTTGCGGCCCGTTGCCGCCTCGTGGGCTTGGACGCCTCGCGCATACACTACATAGCTCACACCACATAGAACGCACCACACAACTTGAATTTCGTAGCCCATACTTTATGAAATTTAATAGCTTCTACGACATAGCTCACAACTCACAGATCACACCATGTGTATTGCCCACATGGCTTACATCACATAGCTCACACCACATAGATTGCACTGCATGTATTGCACCACTTAGATTACACAGCATAGCTCGCACAACGTAGCTTGCACCACATATATTGCACCACTTGTATTGCAAGACAAGGTTACCACTACATAGCTCATACCACATATCATGCACCATATATGTAGATATATACACATATACATATACACTACTTCGCATAGCTCACACCACGTAGATTGCACCAAATGTGTTGCGCCATATAGCTTACACATCACAGTCCAAACTACATCGCAAAGCGGTCAGAGCGTCGACGATGGTCCTGGATGACCCGAATATAGCCCTAGATAGCCCAAGGTGGCGCAAGATGCTCCATGTAAGCTCAACATTGTCTCCAGCATGCATGCAAAAGGCCCCGAGATGGCCGCAAAACGGCCGGAGGCGGCAACGGAGACCGCAAGGATACCCCATAAAGGTCAAAAAGCGTTCGGCCTCCAGAGTTGTTCAACGCGTCAGTGATTTAGTGAAGGTCACCCACAGATGGCCCAAGAGAGCCCCACGAGAGGCCCAGACTGACACCGATTTGGCCCCAAGCGAACCCAAAGAGAGCTTCAAGATCCTCCCAAAGGGGCCAAAATATAGCCCGAAGGGGCATTCAAGAGGCTCCCTCTCAGCTTCCCGTGGAAAGACCCGCGAAAGCCTGTACGGTCGACTCCTGAATGCTTCGTGCCTCTCCGTTGTCAGCCTCTGATAGAGAGGAATGTGAAAACGATCGGTCTTCTGCCCCCTCATTCGTGTCACTTCATGCTACTGGAAAACCGCGATCACGGTACCTCGCATGGGGATCGCTTCTGGATGGACTAGCGACGATACTTACGCGCGCGAATCAAACATCCAGACTGGTTGGGAGAAGGCCTGGCTACAGCATGAGAGCACTCGATTTATGCGTCGCACTTGCTTCGTCGCAAACTCTCGCCAGAGCAAATAAGTTGAAGCCCCCTGGAAACATCAGAAGCAGAACGGATCACTGCATGCAACAAACATGAGGGCGTCGCTTGGAAGAAGCAGACACAGCCTCCTGGAGATACGGGGAACCCCCTTCTGACCTTTGACGCGACTGCTTGCTGAAACGATATCCCTTCCAAGAACAGCGTCTTGAAGAGATACGTTATATCATGCTTCGTACTGGAGCCGCAACAAAGAAAGTGAACTAACGTCTCCCGACGCCTGGGCCTATCCTGGGACGCTCGCGGCCGACACCACACATAAATTGCCTTACGGATGAAGTCGGCGCAGAAATTGGAATGAAGGTGGGCCGAGGGAAACGCGTCGATGGCTCCTCTGGCCAGCAAAGGAGCAGGCAAAGCCAAATTAATTATGAAAGAGCGGCAAGCGTTCTCGCCGAGGACCACCGATGCCGGCAAGGCGCCCACGATCGAGACAACGATCACAATGCAAACCAAGACCCCAAACTCCCCGCAAAAGCCCAGACGACCTCAAGCGAACCTTACACTTGCGCGCCCACGTTTCAAAAGTCTTTGCGGGAGTCCGGAATCAGGTTGAGGTATGCGGGCCACGCGAACCTCGGCAGGGTCGACCACCCCTGTTGTAGTGGATCCGCACGGCAGGGTTCGAGTCTGTGGCCGCATGCCTGCACCCCTTGGAACAGGGCATGGCGACACAACCACAACCACCACCCGCGAGACGCGCCAGGGAGGGCCATCCTGGTTTGGTCCCCCCTGCGCTCGAGAGACTCCACATCCCCAGCTCGGGGAGGCATGGTGGACCCTCGCTGGAGGTGGCCCACCTGGTGGCAATGGTGTCGGCTCTCTTTCCTCCGTCTCCTCGTCCTCCTCCTCCTCTACCTCCGCTTCGCCTCCTCCTGCTCCTGCTCCTGCTCCTCCTGCTCCTCCTCCTCCTCCTCCTCCTCCTCCTCCTCCTCCTCCTCCTCCTCCTCCTCCTCCTCCTCCTCCACCCCTCCTCATCCTCCTCCTCCTCCTCTTCTTCCTCCTCCTCGGCCCCCTCCTCCTCGCATGTTCCCAAGAGGTGTCGCGAGCGTGAGGGCCAGCGCGATTTCTGTGGTTCGGCGCACCCCGTCGTATCCTTCGCCGCCGCGCTGGCCTGGCGACAGCTCCCTGCTGAACCCGGGACCGCGGCAGCCTAGGGCGCTCAAGCGCGAGCGGGCGTCCACTCGCAGGCGGGGGAGGCAAGCACTGGGGCGCAAAAGGACACACAACAAAAATGAGATCCTCCTTGAGGCGCACGTCCGAAACAGACATACGATCAAATATATCATAAAATGTCGCTACCCAAGCGGTACGGCCAGAAAGCGCCCGCCACTGACCAAATACTACCAAATCTCTGAGCGCGCACGTGGTCCCCGGGGAACCGACGCACACATGACATAAACATATTTGGGGAATGCGGCCGATCGGAATCCCCTCCCCAAGGCCGACCCTGGGCCCAGGGTTCGTGTGTGCACCTGCTGACAGAGAACCCTTGGCCCCTGAAGTCACAAACAAAAAACTGAAAACCTGAGCCACGCCTGCGAAATACATGCCTTGCTCTACGCGACCTCACGGCGAATAAGCAGTGGAACAACATGAGCATGTACGCAGCACGCAAATGCATTTCGAATTTCCGCACAAGACTCCCCGGCCTCGGCGCGCCAGCACCCGAACTAAATGAATCGTTCACTGAAACCATGAGAGTGGATGCCTGTGAGTCGCGCGAACACAGGTGAAATCACATGGAGACAAGAACACTGGGGCCTGGGGCAATTCGCCGACCCTGCCAGCGCTCGTGAAGGGTTTTTCCGTTTGAATTGTCGTCGTGGCCGTTCCCCTCCCTTGATGCTTGCCCATTTGAATCGTCGTTGTCGCCATCGTCGTCAACGCCGTCTCCACTCCCCCCATGTCCTTGGCCCTCCTCCTCAAACGTTCTAGCCAAAGAAAAATCCGGCAACGTCCCTTTGATTCCTCCCTTGCCAATGAAAGGAGAGTTCAGAATGGAAGTTCCAAGTCGGATGCCGAGGACAGTAGGGGGGGAGTCCCGAACGGGTCCGGAGATGGCCCCCGTGGTTGTGACCCCGTGCAGGGGGTGAGCACACCTACCTGGAAAAAGCTTTCCCCTTCGATTTCTTGCCTCTCAAACGTGTCGAAACACATGCACCGTGGTTTGCCCAAAAGAACCCTGGAATAACCAAGATGGGTCCAAGACAACCTAAGATACCCTCAAGGCGGCGGCCTCAGAAAGACACCCAAAGAGAACTCCAAGAAGAAAATCAGCGCCCACGAACCTCCCAAAAAGCTCAGACAACCCAAAATGATTGATTAATTCGCTCAATCTCTTGAATCATTTGTCGTTACCGAGATGCCGTCTTCGTTCCTGGTAACGTCGACAGATTCGGCCGTGAGGCCTTCGCAATCAAATTCGAACAAAACATCGGGCCTCGGGCAGTTGGGAATACTACCAACCGAAGAATTAGCACCAACGCGAAACAGCACCAAGGCCAGGGACATGAACAAGAACGTGGGGGCGTGAACGGTTTTTGTTTTATGTGTAGTGTGTTTCACGTTTCAGTTATATGATTTATGTGCTTCAATGCTATTTATATTTTTAAAATATGATATTAATTCACCTTGTATTTAAATACAAAAATTGTTTCATGTGTCCCCCCCCCCAATTGCTTAGTGGGGTTATGGTTTTCTTCCCTCCCGCGCCCCACCCGCGACGCTCACACCTCACCTCCCTCTTCCCCCCCTCCTCCCCATTCCTCTCCTCACCCACGCGCGACACATGCACAGCACGTACATGAAACACGCGGCTACATACAGCCGCACGCATGCATAACACAGACGCATACACACACACACACAAACACACACACACACACACACACACACACATATACACACACACTAACAACGCCAGGGCACGCCTGGCGTTTTCACTGCATCATACACCCACACATACTGGACACCCGCATGGGACTCGCGCCTACATGCAGCCGCACACGCATCATACACATGACACGCACATTCGGGCTTGCAAAGCGTAGCAGGCGTGGCACTCCCTCGACACCACAGGGAATGCGCTGGGGGTGGTCTGCCTTCCGTTTCGGGCTCGCAAAGCGTGGCTGGCGTGGCATTTCCTCGACACCACAAGGCGTGCGCTGGGGATGGTTTCCCTCTCCGCTTCGGGCACGCAAAGCCTGGCAGACGTGGCACTTCCTCGACACCACAAGGTGAATAATGCAGCTGGTTGCCGAATGATGCAAGTTCTACAATCTGAGTCTGTGTCGAATTATCGTGTAATCTCATCATGGAGGGAAGAGAGGTATGGATGATGGACATATACACTTTTTCCCCTGCCCATGCCCTACCGGCGTCTGCCGTGGATTCGTTACTTCGATTCAATATTCCATTGATTCTTGAGGGGCGAAATCAGAAAATTGTTGCTTCCGTTGATCTCTCGTTGCCGCAGTTCTGCCCCTGACCCGTTGAATGTATGGCGCGGGGGGCTGAGCTCTGGGAGGCCGATGATCTCCGGGATGCCTTCCGACGCCGTGAATTTCGAAAAACTTTATTTGGTAATGCAATGCTCTCTAAAACTAATTTTGGAATGTGGAAACACAATTCTCGAGGAGAGGAACGAACGTGTTTTATTAGCCCATCGATCCAAGATTTCCTACTCCAGAAACGTTCATTTCCATTTTCAGAAGCGACCGTGAAATATGATATTTCGTTTCATTCCTTGCATGGAGCAGTGTAATATTTCCATAACTAAATGTCGAACAGAAGGATAATCTCGCTTGAAGGGCTGGTATATGTATACGCACAATCAAAAATATGAAACTCTTGATTTTTTCTTTTCACACAAATGTTTATAGAAGAAAGAAACATATGCTTATATAGCATCATCACCAACAAAATGAAATAAAAAACATCCCACCAAAAATGTTGTTTTTTGGGATGGCAGACCCTCGCTTCTTCGTCGACAGAGTTTATTCGAATATGGCTTGGAAATTTGACGCTGCAGCGAAATATTTGAAGAACAAGTCGACATGATACAAAGATGCAAAATGAGCGTTGCTCAGATTAGATCCGCTTCGTCCGAGCTGGCAGAATCGAGGATTTTTTGGGTTGTCCATTCTCATTCAGCCTTTGGCATGGACAAACGTCAATGCAACGGCAGATTTTTTGCTTCATTGGCGCCACTCCTATTCACAATCTGCTACCGCGGTATAACATACGTGCTCGTACGGTTCCGGCCTTCCAGAAGAGACTAGAGCAGATGAAAGATCAAACCAGGGCCAGACTTCGACGACTGGGCGGCCAACCCTGTCGCCTCTGGCGTCACGCCCCCTCAGAGGGTACAGCGTACCCACTGTGGTGTCGAAAAAGTGCCACGCTTGCCACGTTTTGCGGGCCCGAAACAGGTAGGGAAACCACCCCCAGCGCACTCCATTCCACTCGCACCTTCGGTCTGCTGCGTTGGACAAGACAGAACTTGAGGACGACGCTCACCAATTTCAAGGGAACCTTCTTTCAACAGCATGTCAATGAACCAAAAACTACAAATGACTCTTCTTGCAAATCCGGACCCCTCCCCCTCGAGAAGAACGAGCAAAAAAAAAGATATTGAGGGAGTGGCGCAAAACGTCGCCCGTTCCGCATTTACGGAACACGGGCACCATCAGCTCATACTACATTAGGTTAAATCGAACCAATGCGTTCGCGACTCCAAACAACGCATCCTCCGAACCAATCACCTTGCAATGGAATTAAGAATGTCCGGACAAATTATAAAAATGCGAAGATTGCCGAAAACATAATACATATTGTTTTTCGGAAGGGCGAAAGAAAAAAAAAACAAAAAAAAAGAATTTATCGGGGCAACTGTGAATTTCACTGGATTCTGAACGAGCGCGACAAGCAATTGAGCAACGCATAGAAATACGCCCAAATCACCAAGAAGGGGAAAACATAAGGCTTTCATGGGGTTCAAGCAAAGCGCTTGTTAATGAATACGTTGCCACTGGAAAATTGAGCATGTTTCTGGAGGGTTCATCTGCAGGCACAAGTCAGTAAAAAATCTAAAAAAATGAAACCTGGCAGAATCCTCGCACATCATGTCCCTCATGGGAACGGAATGACCCTTGGCCTCTCACTACTAGGCGGATGGTCCGTGGGAGCAGCCAACTGGCAACATTTTTTTTCTATCGGACCTCTGCAGTACACCACGGCACCATTCGGCGATTCAAACATTAAAATTCAGGGACAAGACAAAAAACTCATTCATCGGGCTGCCAAGAAAAATAATTACGAAGGCTGTGCGAAGCCATCGGCACACGCCAACTGAAAAGCTGTGGCCAAGACGACCTTTCGGCAGAATCGGCACGAAGCAATTTGCAGAGAAGGCGCTGAAACAATTTGTCATTGTCAGCAGAGATGATTGAGTCAGGAAGAAGGTTGTACACTCTCGTGCCACCCAATGCGGAACGCACAAGGTAGTCAGGGGCACGGAGAGAACACGGGTCACGCAAGTGACGGAAGTGGCGACGAGGGGAGCGGGGAGGAGGAGGGGAGGAGTCAACGGAGAAAAAAGCACCGAAGCACGGAGGGCTGAGACCGAGTACAGTGCGGTGAATAAGGCCCAAGTTGGCTATATCTCTGCGGGCAGAAAGTGGGGCAAGATTAAAATTGCGCAAAGCTTCGTACTCAGTTATGCCCAGGGTTCGTAAAAAACCAGTCTGGACACGGTCAAGCGGCAACAATACAGAATTCGAAGCGCGTGAGAAGGCTGGCGTGCGGTATTCTATGAACGAAAGAATGTGCGCTTTATATAAGACAACAAGCTCGGCGACAGTGTGGTAGCGCCGCGAGCGAAGCAAGGCCTGAAGTCGCCAACCACATTCGTGCACACACTCAGATACCGCATCTGACATGACAAGCTTGCAATCAAAAGATACACCGATAATTTTAAAGTTGCCACCAGAAGGGCGGCTACGTGAAATAATGTGCCGGCTCTCCTTCGAAGCTTCAAACACAACAGCATTGGCACGGCCCCATTCGTGCAGACACGACTGGCACTGCCCAATAGTGGCAAAAATCTCGTCGTCAGAAGAGGAGGGGAGGAAAGGACGGAAGGCGTTGAGATCGTCGGCATAAACAACTTCTTGAAAGTGTAACCTGGCAATTGCTTCGCTGGCATCACCGAAAAAGATGTTCCAAAAGGGCGGGCCCAAAACGGTCCCTTGAAACACCATGTTGGTCATGCAAATGAGACGCGAGAAGGCACCGCCAACTGTAATGCGGGCCTTCCGGGCCTCCAGCCAGCTAGAAAAGACTGCGCACAGAGCCAGGGGGATACCCCAAGCGCGTAGCTTCGCGAGCAGGCGGTCCGAATTCACACGGTCAAAGGCGCCGGACACGTCGGAACAGTACAAACCGATCCGCGCTCCCTCTGCGAGAAGGCCAAGCCATGTTAGCAAGAAATAAGATCGCGTCTCTGGCGCCGCGCCCAGGGCAATACGCAAATTGAAAAGAACCATAACACAAAGAGCGGGACACACGAGGAGACAAGAAAGAAAGAAGAATACGTTCGGCGCACTTGGACAGCTGAGAAGTAAGATGAATTCCACGATAATTCACAGGATCATGCAAAGACCTCCGCTTGTGGAGGGGGCAGATATGATGCAAGCGCCAAGGCTCCGGCCATCTGCCTGTGCGAATGATAGACCTAATCAAAATAGCAAGCGGCAAGGCGAGAGAGGCAGAACAGGCGACAAGAATGCGAACAGGAATCTCGTCAGGCCCTGTAGCGGAATCGCGTTTGAGCTGTGTAAGCACGTTAAAGACGTGTCTCACCCGGACGGGGAAAAAGTCAGTCTGCTCCACTGGAAGGCGCTGAGGAATGTCAGAAAAACAATTCCTCTCCACAGCTGGGATGGACCAGCGATCAGAAAACGAATTCGCGAAAAAATCTGCCTTCTCGTCAGCTCTGACGACCCACGCGCCATTGGCACGGCGAAGAGCAGGCGAAGATGACTTGACGGTCTTGCCGAACAGCTGGTTTGAAAGCCTCCACCAAGCTTTCGAACCACGCTGCAAAGAACGAAGCTTCAAACGAATTCTGTTACAATACGAATTAAAAGAATCTAAAAGAATTCTGCTGCAATCCTGAACTGCAAACGGAAACTCTGGGGAATCTGCAGCCGCGGCTTTGCGAGCGACAGCGTCGAAACATTCCTGCGTCAGCCAAGGATGGCTCCACCGGACCGGCACAGAGACTTTGCGAACGTGACGCTCCGCAGCATTCAAAATATTCTCCGTCAGAAACTGTGCTCCAAAATCTGGGTCCCCGTTAAGGCAACTCCAATCTTTACAATTGAGCTCACGAGAGACGCACTTCAAATTCGAAGCATTAAACTGCCAACACATTCTCGTGCAAGGAAACGGACAAAGGGGGAAAGAGGAGAGACAAGGAGACGACCCGATGATCAGCAATTCTCGGTAGGACTGACACTTCGGCAAACTCGTGCAAATCTGTCAAAATTAAATCAATTAAATATAGCTCTCTGGCAGGTTCGCGAACGATTTGTTCAAGACCATGATAAGCACACAATCGTGCAGCTTCGATTCCCTCTGGAGTCTGTCTGTTAGAATGTCGAAGCCAAATGGGATTGTGGACGTTAAAATCGCCGATTAGAAATACGCCTATGGCTGAAGATAGGTGCGTTTCCATCTCTGCAAACACACTTTGCAAAGAAACTACTTCGGCGTAGAGAGGAGGACGGTAGAAATTGCCAAACAAAACAGGCCCGCAATCGAAATGAAATACAAACCAACAACACTCGGCAGAAACAGAATTAGCGAGAGGGGAA
>CAUYUJ010005419.1:0-61530 GCA_963575745.1 Prorocentrum cordatum
CCTCCTCCTCCTCCTCCTCCTCCTCCTCCTCCTCCTCCTCCTCCTCCTCCTCCTCCCTCTTTCTCCTCCTCCTCCTATTCCTCCTCCTCCTCCTCCTCCTCCTCCTCGCTTCCCCCCTTCGCTCGCCGCCGATGTACAGCCGGCCCGGATTAGGAGGTCGGCCCTGCCAGCTCAAGGGGTGCCCTGGACCATCAATCTGCTGCTGAACAGAGGCCTGAATGTCACGAACACGATCTTCTAAATTCACAGTCGGGAGCCCGATGAACGCAATCTGCAGATTCGAAATATCCAACGATTTCAGAAGGGCAAGCTGCTGCTTCGACCAAGCAGATCCGGATGCAGGACGCTGCTCGCGCGTCCTGCGCCCCGCGACGCGTGCCTTCGTTCACTCCTGTGGCGATGCGGCCCTCCGGAAGGGTCTCGTGTCCTCTCGCGCGCGCTCTCTCCGGTCGAGAGTCCGACTGTACGTCAGTGTCTGTTTCCCGGTCCCTATCCTTCCTGATATCCTTCTCCCGGTAGGCGTGTGCAGCCACAAATACTGAAATTGTAGTACCAAGAACTACTTGGCGCACCTCACCACAAATCGATCTGCTCTGCCACCTGATGCACAGAAATGGTGTCAACAAATCCCTCCTAGAACCTCCTAGAACCTCCCCATACAGAGAGAGAGAGAGAGAGAGAGAGAAAAACAAAACAAATCAAGAGAGAGACAAACAGAAGGAAGCAAGGCCAGCCTGAGGGAAACGCAGACAAACAGCAGGAAGCACGGCCAACCAGAGGGAGACGGCGAAAAACAAACAGAAGGAGGGAGGTGAGAACACTAATCTCCTGAGGTTAGGGTTTCCTACCGCCCAGAACCTCGCCATACAGAAGGAGAAACAGAGACAAACGCACGGAAACAAGGCCAACCATTAGGAAACAGTGACAAGCAGAGAGAAGAGGGAGGCTAGAACACTAACGTCCGAAGGTTTGGAAGCTATGGTTTCCAAGCTCCCAGAGCCCCCCGAGACAGAGGGAGAAACATAGACAAACATAAGGAAGCAAGACCAACCAGTGTGAAACAGCGAAGACCAGAGAGAAAGCACGAGGTTAGCAGGACCTCCCCGTACAAAGAGAGAGAGAGAGAGAGAGGGAGAGCAACAAAAAAAATAGACAAACAGAAGGAAACAAGGTCAACCTGAGGGAAACAGAGGCAACCATACGGAAACAAGGGTTCAAGAACCTCCCCAGACAGAGGGAGATTCAGAGACATACATAAGGAAGCAAGGCCAACCAGAGGGAAACAGCGAAAAGCAGAGACAGAGGGAGGTGAGAACACTAATCTCTTGAGGTTAGGGTTTCCTACCGCCCAGAACCTCGCCATACAGATGGAGAAACAGAGACAAACGTAAGAAAACAAGGCCAACCAGAGAGAATCATCGAGAATCAGAGAGAAAGAGGGAGGTTAGAACACAACCTCCGGAGATCATGGTTTCCTACCTCCCAGAACCTCCCCATACAGGGTGAGAAGTGGAGACAAACAGAAGGAAGCAAGGCCAACCAGAGGGAAACAGCAAGAAACATAGGGAACGCGGGGAGGTTAGAACACAAGCCTCCGGAGGCTCGGACTTCGTACCTCCCAGGACCTCCCCAGAGAGGGAGAAACAGAGGGAGGAGGAGGAGGAGGAGGAGGAGGAGGAGGAGGAGGCGGAGGCGGAGGCGGAGGCGGAGGCGGAGGCGGAGGCGGAGGAGGAGGATGAGGAGGAGGAGGAGGAGGAGGAGGAGGAAGAGGAAGAGGAGGAGGAGGAGGAGGAGGAGGTTGGAATACGAACCTCCGGAGGTCAGGGCTTCCCCTGACTGCGGGCCGTGCCCTGTTCGGCGCCGCGAGAGAGCTGTGCCGCGCCTCCCCCGCGCCGTGCCATGCCCTGGCGTTCGGAACGCGAAACACAAAATCATGCCGTGCTGTGCCGTGCCCTGCGTGGTCGACGGCCACGGCGACGGCGACGTTGATGGTTTCGTCTGACGGCGACGACGACGACGACGACGACGACGACGACGACGATGACGACGACGGCGGCGGCGGCGGCGGCGGCGGCCGCGCCGCGGCGGCGGCGGCGGCGGCGACGACGACGACGACGACGACGGCGTTAGCGACGAGTTCGACGACCACGACGGCGACGACGAGGACGTCGGCCACGAGGACGAGAGGTTCTGCGCTCTAGCTCCTCCGCCGGCCAAAGACTGGTTCTGTTGCCGCTTCGGCTGGTCGTTCGGCTTCTCAGTGCGGTTGAAGGTCACCGACTGGTTCGTTGTGCGTGAGACTTCGGGCGCGGCAGGGCGTTTGTTCCGCCGTTTTCAAACAAGTGCTTAGTGAAAGTGGAAGCGATAAAATTCACGGCGGCCGGAAACGGCAAAAAGGCGGCTCCGGGACTGGAGGTGGGACCTGAACCGGGAAAACAGGTGACGGAACGGGCCAACAAAAGGTACAACGGAACCGGTAATCATTCGGCCTTGTGGTTTCCAGGGCCCGCTAAGCGCCGTTGTGGTCGGCGCTGAAGGCTTCGCGGAAATGTCAAACAGTACGAGACGCGCGCTTCGGGTTTCGATGCGCTTTGAGTCCCTCGTGGAACTCGTGGGGGCGCTCGGTGTTGGGGATCGCGCGGCCATTTGATGCCATGTGACACGCGCGGATGAGCTCGGCGCCGAAGGTTTCGTTGTATTTCGAATTGTCGTGCGACTGCGTGAAATGCGTGATTGGGTTCGGCGTTGTGAGACTGTGTGAGGTGCGTGGATGAGCTCGGCGCCGATGGGTTCGGGGCACTTTAACACCGCTTGGGGCCGCCATCGGGAATCACTGGGGAGGTCGAGGAGGAGGAGGTCGATGAGGAGGAAGAGGAGGAGCAGGAGGGGAAGGAGGAGGAGGAGGAGGACGCCGAGGAGGAGAAGGTCGAGGAGGAGGGAGGAGCACGGGACGACCTGGCGATCGGGCAGCCGCATGCCGTTCGGCACTGCACGATCCACGGGGCGTCAGATGTTAATGCCTTGGCCCTCGCCGCGCCAGCCCAGAGCAGCCGCCTCGCTGCCGCGCGCCTCTGCACTGACGGGCGAGGCCTCCGACTTCCGCGCGCGCCTGCTTCAGATCGACCTCCCCCCGCAGGTGCTATAGCGTTTTGCAAAACGTCGCCGTCAACCTCCGCGGCGCGCCGGCGGGGGAGACGTCGCCGCTCGTGCCTCCGCGTGAGGTGGGGCCTCCAGCGCTGGGGCGCAGTGGGCCGCCGCGGGGCGGTCCAGGTGTTCTCGGGAACTGGGCGTCTCGGCCGGGCCCTGCGCCGGGAAGGAGTGACAACTGATGCCCTTGGCGGAGCGTCCCGGCTCGCCTATAGCCCCACCAAGCTTTGTTCTAAGAACCTTTTTGCGGTATGCACGACATGTTTATGGTTGAGACTGTCTCGGTGAACACATCGGGTTCATGGTCTAAGAACATTGTTTTTGTCCTTACAACATTTCTGGGTTCTGAGAACATTTCGTGGTACGACTCTAGGAATGCCGGGACGGTTGGTCCCTGCTCAGGCCCTGCCGCCGCGCCCCGCCCGGGCCGCAGCCGCACAGGTGTACTTCTTGTACGAGGGCCAGTGCACGGCCTTCATGCACGGGGAGCACGGCGAGGTCGAGGCGCCCCTGCCCCCGCTCCCGCGGGGGCAGCATCGGGGGTGTCCTTCGGGGCAGGGCTCGGTGCCCTGGCGATCTCGTGGACCGTCTTCGTTTTGAGATCGTTTCGCAAGGAGGAGGAGGCGGAGGAGGAGGAGGAGGCGGAGGAGGAGGAGGAGGAGGAGGAGGAGGAGGGGGAGGGGGAGGAGGAGGAGGAGGCGGAAGAGGAGGAGGAGGAGCGCACCGCCGATCTATCGGCGATGTGTCGCCGATTCCAGGTCGATGTCACGCGTATGTCGGGCATCTCCGTCAGGAAGAGTCAAGCATAGTCAAAGTATCGTTTGGGGACGATCTTTGACTACGTTTGAGTATGTTTGGCTACTTTTTTGATTGTTCTGTCGGAATCCGACCGTCGGGAGGTCATGCCCGACCTGATGTTACCCGCCTGAGCTAGTCCCCTCATTGTTCCCCCCTGCTCAATTCCGCGGACGACTTGCTCGCACCGTACGGTAGGTTCGTGTCATGTCGACTGGCGGCGACCCCGCCCGCTGCGCTCAACTTGGAACGCCGCGGGCGACCCAGAACCGTTCGATGCGGCACGATTTGGACGTTCCGGAATCGGCCGATCGTTCAGTGTCGAACGATCCCCGCGGTGTCGGATACCAACGCCGAGGTCGGCACGACACGAACCTGACGCTCCGCGTCGGTCTCCTCCGAGGCGTCGTCGGCCCCCGGCCCGGCAGGGGCACGGTGCACGGCGCGCCTTGGCCCCCAGGGCCGAGAGCAGCACCATTATTTCGGGGGTGGACAGAACCCCCAATAGTGACACGTCGATTAGTGAATTGTCCGTTTTCGGTTTTCGAGAGGGCGCCGTGGCCGTTATTTTCCAGGCTTGCGCCCGCCAGGTTTGGGCCCGAAGTCGTTTTCACTAAACCACGTTTTACTAAAGGGAGGTCTGTCCATCCCCGATTATTACGGCGTGCAGCTCCGGAGCTGGCTCCGCAGGGGGTCCACCGATGACGCGGTGCATGGGCGACGCTCTCGCATCTTGCTGCGCCACGACGGGGCGCCATGACAGGCCGACCCCGCGCGAAGAATAAAGAAACGCCGAGAGACGTGGCCTCTGGGGCTCCAGTCGCGCTGTGCCGCGATGCTACAACGTGTTCGACGTCGGATCTCAGGGGAGCCTGTGTCGTGGCGCAGCAAGATGCGATAGGGGAACAACAAGTGACATAAACATAAAAACTCGGAGGTCCGCGCAGATTCCTCGGATCGGCGCTGGGGCCCCCCGGCGGCGCCTCCGGCAGGGGGGTCCGCGCGCCAGGCAGGGGGCCCAGCGCCGATTCGAGAAATCTGCGCGGACCTCCGAGTATTTATGTTTATATCACTTGTTGCTCCCCTATCGAATCTTGCTTAGGCACGACACAGGCTCCCCTGAGATCCGACGTCGAACACATTGTAGCATCGTGGCACAGCGCGACTGGAGCCCTAGAGACCACGTCTTTCGGCGTGTTTTTCGCGCGCGGTCGACCTGCGATGGCGCCCCGGGGTGCCCGAAACTGGGCGCAGGAACGGTCGGAGGGACACATGGGACGACGTGATCTCGAGCTCAGACGTTTGGTGCCTTGGTGTTTTCCATCCGCTGTCCCTGGAAGCCCCGACCTTTTCCCCGTGGCAAATTTTCTCCTCCTGATGGGCCGATTTTCCACCACCACAGGTAAGAGGGAGGAGGCGGAGGAGGACCTTCTATCCTCCCTTCTCCCCCGCTACTACCTCTGGTAGTGGTGGTGGAACACATTCCCCCCTTTCCTCCCGAGCCGTTTCTTGACGGTCCGGTCCCCCCTGGGGGCTCCCCGGCCCCAGGGGCCGCCAGAAGCTGCTCAGAGCTTCCCCGCCGTTACGTTTCTTGGTCCCAGCGCGGGCATGCCCGGGACCTGCCCGAAAGCTTCCCCGGCCACGGCGTCGGAGCGGCCGGGGGAAGGCGGTCCAGTGTCGACCTGCCAGGCAGTGGGACGGAGCGGAGGGCTTGGCCGCCCCCGCGGGCGACTCGGCGCTCGTGCGTCGGCGGGCCTGGGGCCTATGGGCACCCCTCCTCTGCGCCGTCGTGGCTTGGCCTGGACTGGGCGCGGTGTCTGAGGAGGCAGAGGTTTTAGGCTTAAGTCGGGCGTGTCCCTCTACAGGAGGAATATTGAAAAATTGTTTAAAAATAGTATGGGCACGATTTTCTGCGTATTTTTCATTTCTTCAGAATATTTCATGACTATCCTGGATTTTTCGTCCAAGCCCCCTGTAGGGGGACATGCCCGACCTAATTCTAGGCCTCCCAGCTGGGGTCCGAGCAGAGTGTGTCGGAGGATCGCGCCGCATCGCCGATGCGTCGGCGATGCGGCTCGAAGTGGAGCCTACTTTTCGCCACGCCGACGGCTGCGCTGCCTCGCCGACGCGTCGCCGATGCATCGGCGACGCATCGCCGATGCGGCGCAGTCCTCCCACCCCATCTGTTCGGATCCCGTCTAGGAGGCCTTTGGAGATTCGGGCACCGCTGCCCTTGCCCGGCTGGCGCCCTGTCGGGCCTCCCGGGGGGCACTCGTCGCCCCCCCTGGGCTCATTGGCCTCGAGGTTGTGGTCTCAGAGCCCACCCCGGGAGAGGTCCGAAGAGTTGCGGCATCGGCATCCTGTCGGGGGTTGAGGAGGAGGAGGAGGAGGAGGAGGAGGAGGAGGAGGAGGAGGAGGGAGGGGAGGAGGAGGAGGAGGAGGAGGAGGAGGAGGAGGAGGAAGGAGGAGGAGGAGGAGGAGGAGGAGGAGGAGGAGAGAGGAGGAGGAGGAGGAGGGAGAGGGGAGGAGGAGGAGGAAGGGGAGGAGGAGGAGAAGAGAGGAGGAGGAGGAAAAGGAGGAGGAGGAGAGGAGAGGAGGAGGAGGAGGAGGAGGAGGAGGAGGAGGAGGAGGAGGAGGAGGAGGAGGAGGGCGGAGGAGGAGGAAGGGGAGGAGGAGGGGAAGAGGAGGAGGAAGAGGAGGAGGAGGAGGAGGAGGAGGTGGAGGAGGAGGAGCAGCAGCGTCGACTCGCAGGAGCGAGCCAGCAGGGCGTGGGAGGCCCCCGCGGGCTGCCGCAGCAGGCGGCGGGGGGGGGGCAGGACGAGAGGCGAGGAGGGCCCGCGGAGGTGATGCGGTACACGACGCCCGGCCAGTACTTCGGGGAGCGCCCCGCCCGGGGCCGAGACCTCCAAAACAACGCGAAGATCGGGATAAAATCGGATCGGGATAACTCGAAATCTCTGAGAATCGGCGGGTTTGGAGGATGTATTGGGCGCCGCGGCCGCTCCAGAGCGTTCGGGAACGCTCTGAGAGCGCTCCGGAACGCTCTGGAGCGATTTATTCACTTGTCCCGATCCTAGCCCTGTTTTAACCTCGTGCCGCGCCGCCGCCCCCCGCCCGTCCGTGCCCTCCCCCCCCCTTTGCGGTGCCCTTGCCTGTCGTCCACGTGTTTGAGTCGGGACTGCTCCTTCAGAGGGAGAGAATTCAGAACTTGTCAAGGGGAGTATTTTTGGAGTTTTTTTGTTATATATATATATATATTGGAGTATTCTTCGAGTATTTTTCATTTCCGTCGAAGATCCCCCTGTAGGGGGACACGCCCGACTTAACCATGTGTGCGTGTGTGTGCGTGTGTGTGTGTGTTTGTGTGGGTTTGTGTGTGTGTGTGCGTGCGTGTGTGCGTGTGTGTGTGTGTGTGCGTGTGTGTGCGTGTGTGTGTGTGTGTGTGTTTGTGTGACGTCCCGCGCGTCTGGTGCCAGAGGTGTCGCGCGGGCCGGCCGCCCCGGCCGCTCCGCGGCGACGCGCCCCGCCATGCAGATGCCCTCCCCCCTCCTCCTCTCCTCTCGTGGCCGCTTCTGCCTGTTTTCCCCTCCTGCCGCCAGTTCGTTTGCGCCTTCCGCTGCCCGGGCTGCCAGAGCGCGCGCGCGGACTGCAACTGCCGCGCAGCGAACGACGCAAAAAAGTGTTTGGCGCCCCCTCCCCCTTCTCCTCCCCTCCTCACTCCCTCCCTCTGCTCAGGGGGGACCGGGTAATTAGCAAGACTGAATCTTCACTTGTTCTCATTGTCATTTTCCCGTTCCCCCTCTTTCCTCTCCCCGTTCCCGCTCCTCCGCCTACGCCTCCCCCCTCTATCTACGCTTCGCTTCCCCCTGTCCAAGCCCCTACCTCCCGGACATTCCTTCCCTCCTGTTCCTGCCGTCCTCCTCTTCACTTTCCTCCCCTTCCCTTGTCTTCGTCCCTGCCTTCAGCCTGCGTCTGCCATGAACTGCCAAGCGTAATCACGGGTGGACGAAGGGTGCCAGGTTGGGGTGGGATCTCGCATGCCGCTGTGGTTACCCTTGCCGTTTCACTCGTTGCTGTTTCTCCCACCTCTTCCATGAGCTATCCCGTCCCCCTCCTCATTGCTTACCTCCTCCGTGCCCCCTTCTGCCCTCCCCCGTCCCCCGCTGCTCGCCACCCTTCCTCCTTCCTCTCCCATTCATCGTTTTGCCCCTCCTCCCTCGCCCATTGTTCTGCCCGCCCCCCTTCCTCAGCCATCCCCATTTCCTGCGCCTTCATCCTCCCCTATCTCTGGAGGGGATGCGAATAGGGAGGCGAGTGGCGACGAGGAATAAGGGAGGAAGGGGTTGACGAGACAAGATGGCGAGGGATGAGGGCGGAAGTACAAGGCGCGATGGTGGAGGACGGAGAGAGGAGGAAGCAGAAGGGTATACGTAGATATAAACATATAGATATACATATATTTCTACGCATATCTATGTTTACGTATAGACTGCCAGCGAGATAGAGAGAGAGAGAGGCAGAGAACGAGACAGAAATAGAGAAAGAGAGAGAGAGAGAGACAGAGAAACATACATTGAGAGAGAGAGAGAGCGAGAGAGAAACACATTGAGACAAACAACAAACCACTATTGTTGGGTGGGAGGGGGAAGGGAGGAACGACCAGCAAGGATTGATGAAGGGAAGGAGGACGTGGAGGCTGAGGCGGATGAGGAGGATTGAGTGGAGTGGAAGGCGGAGGTGGGGCGGGGGTACGAGAGGAGGAGGAGAGGAGGAGGAGGAGGAGGAGGACAAGGAGGGCAAGCGGGAAGAGGTGGGGGAGCCGAGTGATGATGATGCTGATGATGATGCTGATGACGATGTTGCTGACGCTGATGATAATGCTGATGCTGATGCTGGTGCTGATGATGCTGATGATGCTGCTGCTGATGATGATGATGCTGATGCTGATGCTGATGCTGATGCTAATGCTGATGATGATGCTGATGATGATGGTGGTGGTGGTGGTGATGACGATGACGATGATGATGATGGTGGTGGTGGTGGTGATGATCATGCTGATGATGCTGATGATGATGATGATGATGATGATGATGATGATGATGATGATGATGATGATGATGATGATGATGGTGATGATGATGATAACGAGGAGGAGGAGGAGGAGGAGGAGGAGGAGGAGGAGGAGGAGGAGGAGGGGAGGAGGAGAGGGAGGAGGAGGAGGAGGAGGAGGAGGAGGAGGAAGAGGTTTCGAAGGAGGCGGAGAAAGAGGCGGAGGAGGAGGCGGAGGCAGGGGAGAAGCAGGGGAGAAGCTGGCCGTGCCCACCCCCCCTCTCAGAGCAGGAGGTGGCCCTGGTCTACAGCGAGCCCCGCAGGGCCACGGTGCGCGCCACCGGCGAGTGCACCGTGCTCGCCCTGAAGCGCCAGGACGACGGCAAACCGCTGCCGCCGTCGCCGCCGGCAGTGCTGCCGCCGTCCGCGCGGGCGCCGCCGCCGCCGCCTCCTCCTCCTCCTCCTCCTCCTCCTCCTCCTCCTCGCTCCTCCTCCTCCCTCCCTCCCTCCTCCTCCTCGCTCCCTCCCTCCTCCTGGCGCCGTCATCGCCGCCCCCGACGCCGACGTCGGCAGCGCTGCCGCCGGCGTCGCCACCACCGTCGCCGCTGCCGCCGCAGGCGAGAGCAGCCTCGCCGCCGCCGACGCCGCCGCTGCGCCGCCGCTGCGCCGCCGGCGGCGCCGTCGCCGCCGTCGCCGTCGGCGGCGGTGGCGAGGCTCTTCTCGTCGGCGGCGGCGGCGGGAGGACGTGAACCTGTCGGTCGGGGACCTGCGGGCACGCCTGGTCGCGAACATCGAGGCCTATCCTCAGTACGAGGCCGCCCGAGGGGGCACGTGGCGGCGGAGCGGAGGCCCTCAGAGCTGGTTTGTCGCGGGAGAGCCGCGACGGGCCCGGCGGGGCGGAGGGCCTTCTCGGGGGTCACCCGCAGGGGCGCGACGGCGGTCTGGCTCCGCCCCCGTCTCGCTTCTCGGGGGACAAATTCGGACTCCCTCCGGGAGGGTAGGAGACATGCAAGACAGCAGGATCTCATAGAGCAGTCTCGGCTGGACACCGTAAAGACATGAGGGAAGTCGGCGGGCTGCTGACATCAGACTCGTGGCCTCAACGAGCGTGACATGTGAAAGAAGAGCAAGGGAGGCCAAGCCCGTGAACAAATTTAGGGTGGAGGGGGCGGGTGTCGGATACCGACACCAAAGAAGGCAAACACAAAAATACATGATTTTGGCAACATGCAACAGATCTTACAATATGTAACAGCAGGGGGGGGATAGGACAAGATACAGGAGCCCCTGGAATGATTGGGAGACGTCTTGGGTACCCAAAGGATTTCTCAAGGAATGTGCAAGAATCGCTTAGAACCATTACGGATTCCGGAGGAATCGTATGCACCTTTGGGAAATGCGTGAAAATCCGCAGGAATCCCTCAGGGATCCGCAGGGCACCTGTGCGAAACCATGAGAATTATGTGAGCAGCTGTAAGAATACATGCCTCCTTCACAAAGAACCCTGGAATTGGCATGGGCGCCACGTCATGCCCCAATCGTCATCGAACAAGTGGCCAGGGGTCGCTGCTGAGTGGGGGCCTCAGTGCGCTTGCAGATTTCCGGGAAGACCCCGATGTTGGTTCTGCTGACCCGGTAACAGCCTCTGCCAGCGGAAGGGATCCACGAACTCTCGGTTTATGATGCTCCAACCTGCTTTAGCCTTGATCACCAGAGAGAATTTCGAGCGCCAGCAAAAGTACCGAAACTCCAGGGTTTTCACGTGTCGGGCCCTGGGAGACGCTCGCCCGACACTGCTTCGACACTGTTTCGGCACTCGTTTGACACTCTTCCGTCCGGGTGCTCGAAATTAATTCTGGGATTTGGTCCTTAAGTAGGATGGGAAGAGCAGAACTCTCGGTACGAGCTCGCCAGGAGCTGGAGCTCGCTCGAGCCCGAGACTCCGTGCGCAGGGGCGACGTCCCAGGGCCGCGGGCCCCTTGCGCCTTGCCCCCCGCGGGTCGGCCTCCCTGGCAGGACACGGCGCGCCTCGCGGCGCCTCGCCTCGCCGCCTCCTCGTCGCGCGTCTCGATGTCGTTGTCGCTCTCGTCGGCGTCGTCACCGTCGTCTTCGTGATCGTCGTCGTCGTCGTCGTCAACGTCGTCGTCTGCATCGTCGCCGTCCTCGTCATCGGACTCGTCCTCTGCGTCGTCCTCGTCGCCGTCATCGGCGTCGATGTTGTCGTCTGTTTCATCGGTGTCGGCATTGTCGGTATCGTGGTCGTTTTTGTTGTCATCGTCGACATGTCGCATCCTCGTCGTCGTCGTTGTCGTCGTCCTAGTCGTCGGTGTCGGTCATGGCATCGCCATTGTGTCCGCCGTCGTCGTCATCGGCGTTGCTTCGTCGGCGTCGTCGTCCTCGCTGCCGTCGTCGTCATCCATGTCGTTGCCTGCGTAATGAATGTTTCGTCGGCGTTGTCATCATTGTCGTCGTTGCCGCCGTCGTCGTCGCCCAGGACGTCCTTTTCGTCGCCGTCGTACACCTTGTCGGATTCGCCTGCAACAGCGCTGTTGCTTTCGCTTTTGCCGTCGTTGTTGTCAGCCTCGTCGCCGTCGTCTTCGTCATCGTCGTCGTCGTGGTCGTCGTTGTTCTGTTCGTCAGTTTCGTCGTCGTCGTCGACGTCATTGTGATCGTTTTCTCATTCATTGTTTTGCCGAACGGCGCGGGCCCTCGCGCCCCCTCCCTCCCCCCCCTCCCCAGGAGTAGATTTTGGCCGTGTTGGGCACGTGTTTCAAGGAGGCGGGGTCTTCCCCATGGGACGCACGATTGCAAAACAATCGCATGAAGCAGAGGTCTGGAGCCAGATTCCCCCCTCCCTTCCGCCCAGTGTGGAAACGCCGAATAAGAAAACGTTTGCATTGTCGTCGTGGTCGTCGTCCCCATCGTCATCGTCGCCCTCCTGATGGTCGACGCCGTCGTAGTCGTGGTCGCCGTCCTCGTCCTCGCTGTTTTTGCCCCCCTCGTCATTTAATTTGTGGCTGTCCTAGTAGTTGAATTGTATATCCGTAAGGGCTTCGCCCCATGCCGCCGGACCCCTGTCTCGGATAATGGGAGATGCAAAAGCTAAATCATGGGGTCTGGGCGCCGCCGTGAAGTGGTGTCGGGACCTGTTTGTTTGTCGTCCCTGACCCTGCGGATCTGCGTCACGGGTGCCACCGGACTTCAGAAATGTAGCAAATCCCTTCTGTTTTTGGACCCTGACCTTACGGATCTGCGTGAGGGGTGCCGCCAGATTTCAGAAATTTGGCAAGTCCCCTGTGTTTTTGGACCCTGACCCTGCCGACCTGCGTGAGGTGTGCCATCGAATTTGAGAAATGTGGCAAATCCCATGTGTGTTTTGGACCCTGACCCTGCCGATCTGCGTGAGGTGTGCCACCGAATTTCAGAACTGTGGCAAATCCTATATGTTTTTGGACCCTGACCTTTTCGATCCGCGTGAGGGGTGCCACCGAATGTTAGAAATGTTGACAATCCTTTGGGTTTTCGGATCCTGAGCCCGCCGATCTGCGTGAGGGGTGCCATCGAATTTCAGAAATCTGGCAAATCCCATGTGTGTTTTGGATCCTGAGCCCGCCGATCTGCGTGAGGGGTGCCAGCAAATTTCAGAAATGTGGCAAATCCTTTTTGTTCATCACTCTGACCCCGCCGATATGCGTGAGGGGTGCCACCGAATATCAGAAATGTGGCAAATCCCATGTGTTTTTTGGACCCTGACCCCGCCGATATGCTGCGTGAGGGGTGCCAGCAAATTTTTGTAATGTGGCAAATCCCATGTGTTTTTGGACCCTGACCCCGCCGATATGCTTCGTGAGGGGCGCCAGCAAATTTTAGAAATGTGGCAAATCCCATGTGTTGTTGGACCCTGACCTTACGGATCTGCGTGAGGGGTGTTACTTTTTACCCACCCCAGGAATTCAGACAACACGCTCAGGGCGTGCTAAACCTGCCCGTTTGGGCCTCTCCCCCCTCGCGCGGTCCGTCCCCAAGGAACAGCAAGCAGCAAGAGGCAGAACTGTAACGGTTGAAACCGGAAGCTGCAATTGGCACAGGAAACTGCGAACCTTCGGCCTACAGCCTGGTGGCCCCACAAGGGGGCCGGCGGATCACTTCAAGTGTCGTCTGGCCCGACCCACTCGTTAGGGTACGCCCGCCCCACCCGCCTGTTGTTGTACGGGACGTGAAAATGACCACAGCCACTGCTTTTCTTTGTTGCCGCCTTCCAGCCAGCAGAAACAAAGCAGTGGTTGTGGTCATCAAGGGCTCCCTCGAGGGCGCGAAGTTATTCGCGCTTCGCGCTTCGCGGTCCTCGTTCCTTCTCCCCCTCCTCCTCGTCCTCCTATTCTCCCTTTGGGAGGGCGGCGCGAGAGCGCGAAGTTATTCGCGCTTCGCGCTTCGCGCAGCGCGAAGCGCGAAGTTGGGAGCCCTAGGTCATTTTCGTTGAGGTTGGCACCAGGGAAATGACCACAACCACTGCTTCTTTTTCGGCCGGCTGGAAGGCGGCGCAAACAAGAAGCAGTGGCTGTGGTCATTTGCCCGTCCCGCATGGTGTTAGGTAGCGTCCCGACCCGCTCGTTAGGGGGCGCCCGCCCAGCCCTCCCGTCCGGGCCATCGTCGGTGCTCGTCGCAGTCGGCGCCCTCGTCGCCGCCGTCGGCGTCGCACTCGTCGGCATCAGCGTCGTCCCCGTGGTCAGCGTCGTCGTCGTCGTCGTCGTCGTCGTCGTTGTCAGCGACCTGGTCGGCATCGCCCCCATCGCCGTCGTCCGTGTCGATCAGGTCGTCGACACCGCAGTCGACGTCACGTCCATTTTAGTCGCTCGTGTCATCCATAGTGTCGCTCGATGTAGGGCCTCGGACGCGCCCCTGCGCCCCCGTGGATGCGGGGAGGCGGCCGCCCATCGGAGGAGGAAGAGGCACGCACACCGCGACACCTGCCCCGATTTCGCCTTTTCAGTCCTCCTGGGGGGCCCTCGTCGCCACGGCTGGATTCGCCTCGGGATCCTGCTCAGAACGAGCCCGGGGAGAGGTCTGGCGAGTAGCGGTAGTGGTACGTTTTCGTTTTCCCGGCCTGCGGACGCCCGAATGTTTTTGTGCATGCGTACGGCCGTGGGTAAGGCTTCGGGTTGCTCATATACATTTTTGATTCGCGGGTCGAGAGCGCACCCCTTCCGGTCGAAACTAAGCGGGCCGCGCAGAGCTTGAATTACGCAGAGAAGGTTGCTCACATACAGCCCTCCTATGTATTCCCGGCTGGCCTCGTTGGGACCGCTCCGGACTACTCGGGGGTCGTGCTGAGGCCAGTCGGGACTACTCGGGGGGGCTCGATGAGGCAAGCCAGGATTGCCTGCTGGGGCCTGCGGGGGACTAGCTGGGTGGGCTATCTCTGCTTAACCCGAAGCCTTCCCAACGGACGCCCGAAAGTTTCTGTGTCTACCGCTTGCTTTCCGCAGGCCATGGAGATCGGGCGCCCGACTGTTTTTTGTCTGAGAGCTTAGCTTAGGGCTTCTGACGTCCGACGTGGGTCGTGTGACGTGCGAAGGCCTATTTCAGACAGGGTCCTCTGTCCGCAAGGGAGACCCCTTCGGAGGAGGGGGGAGGAATCGAATAGGAGGGAGGAGGAGGCGGAGGAGGAGGAGGAAGAAACGAGTAGAAGTGGGACGAGGAGGAGGAGGAGGAGGAGGAGGAGGAGTAGGAGTAGGAGTAGGAGTCAAGCTAGCCAGCTCGAGCGAGTCAAGCATGGCATGCCCAGTCCCACCCGCCCTCCCACAACATAAGAAGCAAAGCTGGCACAACTGGGGGCCGAAGTCACACCGGCCAGCCGGTTTGGTACAGCTGATGCGGCCGCGATGGCGGTTGCCGACGGGAACTGGCGAGCGCGTGTTGAATGCCGCGCACGCATTGCCAGACGAGTCGAGAATGGCCCGGTACACCGCAGGAAGCCAGAGGTGGCCGGAGGAAGCCCGACGGTCTGACAGGACACCCCAAAGCATTTTTGTGAAAAAGCATTGGGTTTTTGATGTTTTTATGTTGAAATGCTTGCAAACACACGGTGTTCGGTAGGATTCTGACATGAACGCGCGAGTGTGCTCTTTGTGGTATTTTTTGCACAGGATTCGCGGCCTGGGTGCATGACAGAGCATCGCGAGTGCACCGCGCGATGACGTGAAATCGCTGGATTTGACAGAATTCTTAAGATTCCTATGGTTTTCCTATGATTTCAGCAAGAGAGCCCGGGCGGGAAATTTGTACAATTTTTGTGAAAAAAGCATTGGGTTTTGATGTTTTTATGTTGAAATGCTTGCAAACACACGGTGTTCGGTAGGATTCTGACATGAACGCGCGCGTGTGCTCTTTGTGGTATTTTTTGCAATGGATTATCGCCGTGGACGACAGGACGTCCATGTCGAGAGGAAAAAATAAGAAACATGTTGATTTTGTATTGTTTTTTACAGGTTAGGATGGGACCACCCGGATGCGCCCGCTATCTGCCGGCCTGAGGGGGGAGTAGGAGTATATTCTAATAAGGAATAAGGATAGGAGTAGGAGGAGGAGGAGGAGGAGGAGGAGGAGGAGGAGGAGGAGGAGGAGGAGGAGGAGGAGGAGGGAGGAGGAGGAGGAGGAAGAGAGGAGGAGGAGGAGGAGGAGGAGGAGGAAAAGGAGGATCGGGGAGGAGGAGGAGGATGGGGAGGAGGAGGAGAAGGAGGCGGAGATCCCTTCCGCTCGCCGCCCCCCATGCCTCCGACGTCGTGATCGGCAGTCAGCAGCGTGGGGGGACCGCGGGGGGGTGACCAGTGCTTCGTCCCTTCTGTTTTTCCCATCGAGGGCGAGGACGGCCAAAGACAGTATTCGGAGGTTGATAGACCTCCTACCGTGACACGTCGATTAAGGAATTGGCCGTTTTCGGTTTGCGAGAGGACGTCGCGGCCGTCATTTTTGCGGGTCCAGGTCCGCCGGTTTCGGTCCCAGGCCGTTTTCACAAAGGGGAGGTTTACTAAAGGGAGGTTTGTCCACCGCCGAAGTGTCCTTTTTGCGTTTGTCCCCACATCCTAAGCCTGGGCATCTTTCCCCCCCGACCGCGCCCAGTGTTCACCAACACCTTCGTTCTCGTCCCCTCTCTTCCCTCACACTCACACGCTCGACGATGATGCTGATGATGACGATGACGATGACGATGACGATGACGATGATGATGGTGATGATGATGATGATGACGATGATGATGATGATGTTGATGATGATGATGATGATGATGAGGATGATGATGATGACGATGATGAGGCTGATGATGATGATGCTGATGATGATGATGATGATGATGCTGATGCTCACGCTGAGGCTGTTGATAATGACGACGATGATAATGCCGATGCTGACCCTGAGTATGATGATGATAATGATGCTGTTGCTGATCATGATGATGCTGATGGTACTGTTGATGGTGATGGTGATGGCGCTGGTGATGATGATGATGATGATGATGATGATGATGATGATGATGATGATGATGATGATGATGATGATGATACTGAAGATGATACTGATGATGGTGATAATGCGATGTTGATACCGAATGTGATGAAGACGATGCTGATGCGATGCCAGTGCCGATGATGATGTTGATGAAGATAATGATGATGACGATGATGATGACGATGATGATGATGATGATGGTGAACAGGCTGATTGTGTTGACGATGGGGATGCTGGCAACACTGATGATGATGCTCAGAGTTTCCCATACTCAGAGTCACACTCAGGGCCACCTGTGAGAAGATGCTGATGCCGATGCTGATGACGGTGATGATGATGAGGAATATGAGGATGTGGTTGGTGTTGTTGATGATGATTCTGATGTTGGTGCTGCTGTTAATGATGATCATGATACTGCTGGTGATGCTCATGACGATGATGATGATGATGTTGGTGGTGATGTTGATGTTGATGCTGATGACTGTGCGGCTACTCATGCTGCTGCTGAACATGATGCTGATGTGGGTAAGGATTCTGATGCTCATGCTGATGCTGCTGATGATGATAAGATGCTGATGCTGTGGCTGTTGATGATGACGATGATGATGATGATGCTGATGATGAAGGCGATGATGATGGTGGTGGCGGTGGTGGTGGAGATGATGATGATGATGATACTGATGCTGTTGCTGATGATGAGTATGATGATGATTATGCGGCTGATGCTGATATGATTATGGTGAGGATGCTGATGCTGATGATGATGATTACGATTATGATGATGTTGGCATTGATTATGCTGCTGTTGCTGCTGCTGATGATGATGATGATGCTGATGATGATGGTGATGATGATGATGATGATGATGATGATGATGATGATGGAGCAGGTTTTGAAGGAGGTTTCGGGCGTGGCGTTGGTTTCAGCACCTCCAGGGGGGGTCGAAGGGGGCGTTTCAATCCTTTGTTCGCGCCCAGATTGCGTGTGGATGTCTCAGCGCTTTGCCTGCTCACCGACGCAGCATCCCCTGCTTTCGGAGCAGATGGTGCGGATGTCTCGGGCGAGGCGCTTTTTGTCGCACCCCAAGGGCGTCAGAGTGCGAAGACTTCTCGAGCGGTTGCTTGTTTTGGTGGTCAGACTTGTCTGCGTTCAGAGCAGAGTCTGAGGATGCCTCGGGCGAGGCGCTGGCTTCAGCACCCCAATAGGGGGCCGTCAGAGTGTATTTTATTTATCCCTTCGCGCTCAGATTGCGGGGACGGCTCGAGCGGTTTGTTAGTTCTTTTGCGGGTTCAGCATCCTCCGCTTTCGGAGCCGGTGCTGAGAATGTCTCGGGCGAGGCGCTTGTTTTCGCACCCCATTGGGGGCCCAACATGCGAGGATTTCTCTAGCGGTCTGCCTGTGTTGGTGGCCAGGCTCGTCTGCGCTCGGTCGAATCATTCGTGCTGTAATGTGTCATTACAGCATGCCATTCTCGCTGTCGTCGTCGATTACGGCGGGCCTACGTAGCACCCCTCCCATGGATGGGGTATCTGCAGTGCGTCGTCGTCCGTCGTCGCTGCCGTCGCCGTCGGCTACTAATGCGGGCCTACGCAACACCCCCCCGCCCACCCATGAGGCATCCGCAGTGCGTCGTCGTCGTCGTCGCCGTCGCCGTCGCCCGTCGTCGTCGTCGTCGTCGTCGTCCACAGCGGCCCTGTGCCCCCCCCTTTCCCATGGGACATCCGCAGCGCACCCGCGCGTCCTCGGTCGTCCTGTCGTCGACACTGTCGCCATCACCGTCGTCGCCAGCTAGTCCACGCAGCTCCCCCCCGCATAGGGCATCCTGTACCGGAAAGGGGAGCGGAGTGGACTGGAACCCGTTGGGGAAGGCAAGTGGCCTATGATGAACACCGCCCTCCTTTTTCTTTTTCTTGTTTGTACCCGTGCGGCACCGCGCCACATTTGAGGCGCGTTTGTTCCTTCCTTTTTTTCCTTCCCCATATGTAGCCGTTTTGGGCCCACGGCCCGGCGGAAACGCTGCTGTCATCCGCGCTGAAGCGGTGCCGCTCGCGGCGCGCTCGTCGCCCTCCAGGCGGCCTTGTGTCGGCGCTAATCACCGGCGCCGCCGTGGTGCATGTTCCATTTGACGGGCGTCCCTTCCCACGGCCTCGCCCGCGCAGGGAATTTCAATCACGCGTCTGGCTTGTTTCTGTTAGTCTCATGAGGAAAAAACAGACACACACACACATCATCGTCGATCCCCAAGAAAATAGTGGAAATATGGGGAGTGGAGTGGAAGAAGAACAGCAAGACACATGAGAAACCTGGTGGGCATCTTGGGATTTGTGTGCATGTCTCCCTGTGCGGTCGTGGTGGCCGCACGCCCTCGCGCAAGGGCCCGGCCACGTCGCCTGTCTCCGGTGCGGCGCCAGTGCTGCGACGCCGGCAGAGATGCTCGGGAGTGCATGCCCAGGGTGGAGGAACGGCTGCCGGCGCGGGGGTAGGCCCTGTTCCTGCTGCACGACGTGCGCTGCGCCGGGGGCAGCGTGTCCGAATTCGCGGCGCTGGCGGCGCGGCGTATAGCACAGCTCCCCAAGGTGTCTGACAGACCGGCGCCTTCCCGGGCGCCCGCGGCTGCGCGGGGCGCTTGCTGTCCGCTCGCCAAGAAAAAAACATGTCTCCGTGTGCCCCCCGGGCCCCTCCTGACCACAAGCCGACGTTCCGACGACGCCCTTGGCCTCCACGGCGACGACGACGACGACGACGACCGCGCGTCGCTGGGCGGCGGCGCGGGCGGCTGCCCACCCGGCGCAGGCGATGCTGCCGACGGGCGACGAGCCGTGACTTCGGCCGCCGCGCCCGCTGTCTGCGTAGGGCTGCGGCCCGCCCAAATGCCGGGTCGGGCGACGGGGGGGACCTCAAGGGCGCCCTCGAGGGGCGCGAAGTTTTTCTCGCTTCGCGCTTCGCGGTTCGGCTCCGATTCCTCCTCGTCCTCCTCTTCTCCCCTGGGAGGCGGCGCGAGAGCGCGAAGTTCTTCGCACTTCGCGCTTCGCGCAGCGAAGTTGGGAGCCCTTGGACCTTCGGGGCTCCAGAGGCGGGGGCCGGTGCAAACATTCCAGCGCCCCGAGCGCGCGGGGCCCTCGCCGCCCCCGCGGCGAGGCCGCTGCGCCCCCCCGTGGCCGGGGATCCCTCATCATCATCCTCCTCCTTCCTCCTCCTTCTTCCCCTGCTCCTCCTCCTCCTCCTGCTCCTCCTCCTCCTCCTCTTCCTCCTCCTCCTCCTCCTCCTCATCTTCGGGTTCCAGGGTCCTGCACTGGGCCCAGGATCCATCAAGGGCTCTGGTTGGGGCTTAAGGGACAGGGCTCGGGTCCCTTACCAGGCCCAGGGGTCATTGAATATGCATCCAGGACGAAAGCCACCCCCGGGGACGGGGGGCGGGACCTGGTCGGTGCTCAAGGACGGGGCTCGGTTCAAACGGTGGGCAGTCCGAACGCCGAATCTGGCAAGATCCTGCAGGGCCATGGCGCACCTACTCGGGCTTGGGTGCAGGATCCTGCACGACCTGCAAGGCTTAAGTCGGGCGTGTCCCTCTACAGGAGGAGTATCCAAAAATAGTAAAATTATCCCAGTGCTACCCTACCTAGGAGTTGGAACCCCTAGGAAAGCAGCATTGGTAGTAACAGTAACGCTAAGCTAAAGCTAAGCAGAAGCTAAGCTAAAGCTAAACTAAAGCTAAGATAAAGCTAAGCCGCAGCTAAGCTAAAGCTGAGCTAAAGCAAAGCTAAAGCTGAGCTAAAGCTAAGCTAAAGCTAAGCTAAGCCTGAGCAGCATCTAAGCTAAAGCTAAGCTACAGCTAAGCCCAAGCTAAGCTAAAGCTAAGCTAGAGCTAAGCTACAGCTAAGCCCAAGCTAAGCTAAAGCTAAGCTAAAGCTAAGCTAAACGCTAAGCGAAACGCTAAACAAAACGCTAAACTAAAGCTAAGCTACAGCTAAGCTAAAGCTAAGCTAAAGCTAAGCGAAAAGCTAAAGCTAAAGCTAAAGCTAAAGCTAAAGCTAAAGCTCCCAGGGGACTGGGGGGAACCGCTCCCAGGGGACTGGGGGGAACCGCCCGGGGCGCTTTCCACTGCCCGGCCCCTTTAAGCTAGAGAGTAAGAACCCTTCTAGGCAGAGCCTAGGTAGGGAATAATCAGGGGACATTTTTTTGGGCATGTTTTGAATATGCTTGAACATTTTGCGACTATGTTTGATTTTTCGCCCAGAGTCCGCCTGTAGGGGGTCATGCCCGACCGAATGCAAGGTCTCACCGACCCTGGCCTGGATTGGCCCCGGGTCGGGAGGTTCTCGAGGCCTGTTCGCGGGTGGCGCACGCTGTACAGTGCCGCTTTTAATGCATGCTCCGCGTGCGGATCATGTATTACGAATGCAGGGATCTAGTATTAAAAACAACGATGAGTTCATGCATGAATGTATTCCTAAATTAATTCATGAATTAACCATGGAACATGAATGAAGCATACATTTATGCATGAATTCACCATTAAACATCCTGTGCATTAAAAACTGCCCTGTACATTCAGTGGGCGAGTGAGCTGAGGGTGCAGGTCCGTGGGGGTCTGGGCTGCGGGCCCTCGGCCGGCCGCGCCTTCCGCCGCGGCGGCCGCGGGACCTCCTGCGACGAGGAGGAAGAGGAGGAGGAGGAGGAGGAAGGAGGAGGAGGAGGAGGAGGAGGGGGAGGAGGAGGAGGAGGAGGAGGAGGAGGAGGAGGAGGAGGAGGAGGAGGAGGAGGAGGAGGAGGAGGGGGAGGAGGAGGAGGAGGGAGGATGGGGGGGAGGAGGAGGAGGAGGAGGAGGAGGAGGAGGAGAGGAGGTGGGGAGGAGGAGGAGGATGGGGGAGGATGGGGGAGGAGGAGGAGGATGGGGGAGGATGGGGGAGGATGGGGGAGGATAGATAGGGGAAGAGGAGGAGGAGGAGGAGGAGGAGGAGGAGGAGGATCAAGGCGTTGACCCCGGATCGTCCAGCCATCGCCGAGGGGGGTCTGCTGTGGTTCTGCGGCTCTTGGTGTCGCTGCGCCGCTGCTCGTCGCCCAGGCAGGCCTCGTAAAAAAACCTAACCCTAATAACATCGAGGATCAAACACTCGAGGCCTAACCCTAACCCCTAACATCGAGGATACAAAAACCCTAGCCCCAACCCTAACGTGCCTAATTTTAATCATCGAGGATAGAAGACCCTAACCCTACTATCATGGTGAAGACGTGGCCTCACCTAGGTCCCCGTCCTCTACCAGGGATAGTAACTCTCAGCAGTTGGTTCGAAACATCTGCAGAACACACCCCTATCCCTGATGTTTTTGGCCCTCCTCACTTAGCTCCCCTCGCAAAGGGTTAGGGATCCTTTTTCGTTTACTCATCGAGTGGCTGTTTCTCCGTATTTATTTTGCTAGTGCTCTGTATGATTCAGCTTCGGTAGCAAATCATGGGAGCCTGGTCTACCCTCTTAATTGCATCCTTAGCGTCGGCTAGCGTCGATCAGCGTCCGGGAGTCGATACCATAGCGCCGATTTAGCGTCGGCTGGCGTCGACTCGCGTCGACTTTGCGTCGAGTAGCGTCGATCCGCAAGAGCCGACACGACGGGACGGGAGGCTCCCATGAGTTGCCGCCGACTTTCTGAACAGCCACGAACCGTCACATGTTTGTCGCCCTTCTGCCAGATGTGCACGACACCGCGCCGAAGATTTCCCACCCGGGCGCGCTTCCACCCTCCCTCCCTCGCCGCCCGCCCCCATCTCGGGGACCGCTCTCCCCTGGGAGCCGGCATGCTGGGGCTGCACCTCGCCCGGAACCCTGCAGATGCGCTGTCGAGAGCAGGCGGCTGAGAGACCAGAGCGATGTGTTCCCGCGGCGCGGAGCCCGTCCCTCCGAAGAAGGACAGACCTCTGAAACTGGAACATTGACAGTGCCAGTAGCGGGCCGTATCTCAATCCCAGGACTTGTTGAGGGTCGGGGACGACGCTGGGGCGGTGTGGTGTATACTTTTTTCCTCGATGTCCCGGGGAAGCAACGAAGAATGTGTACACCAGGGTCACGTATACACCAGGATCCGCTCCCCAGTTCAAATTTCAATGCAGGGCCGGAAAAAGCGTCGGTGTATAGAGTTCGATTCCCTAAAGCCGCATCCGCATAATTTTTTGGCGCTCCGCGCGGATCTCCTGGATCCGCGCTGGGCCCCCCCGGCGGCGCCTCCGGCGGCGCCTCCGGCGCGCTCCGCGCGCCAGGGGGGGGTCCGAGAAGTCCGCGCGGAGCGCCACAAGGAGATGTTTCTGTGTTTTTTCTTCTTCTGGTCCCCCCCCCCATCCTTGACGTTGGGTCTTCGGGGGACCTCCCAGGAGGAGAAGAAACACACAGACACGATGAATCGTCGATGTCCCAGAAGATATGGGAACACATGGGAAGTGGGGGGGAAGACAGAAGCCCAGAAAATAGGGGGAACTATGGGGAATCTTTCTATCTGTGTGTATTTGTTTGTGTGTCCTTGGGCCCCTTCGACCTCGCCTCTCCCCGAAGGTGGGTGTCTTCCCCTGTACGTGCCCGACGCTGGCTCGATGTGCGGGCTCTGCTCGGATATTTGGCGTGGAGCCGACGCGGATTCGACGCGGATCCGACGCGCCCGACATGACTTCGACGCGTGCGGGCAATAGTTATATCCACATCCAGTGCGTCTTGGATTCTCGGGCTCTCCTCTCCAGAATTCGTAGACGCACTGGATATGGATACAAATCTGGCCCCAAGAGGCTTGATTCTGTCCATATCCAGTGCCCTCGACGCTGCGGCACCTCTTCCCCAAAGGTCCACGACGCTCTGGATATGGATATAAGTACTGCCCGCAGACGCGGACCCAATGCGGATAGGGCCGCGGCGGGGGAGCAGCTAACTATGCTCGCCGCCCTTGCGCCGTGGAGGGAGCGGGGGGAAGGGGGGGAGGAGGAGGAGGAGGAGGAGGAGGAGGAGGAGAGGAGGAGAGGAGGAGGAGGGGAGGAGGAGAGGAGGGGAGGAGGGAGGGAGAGGAGCAGGAGAAAGAGGAGGAAGACGAGGAGAGGAGGAGGAGGAGAGGAGGAGAGAAGAGGAGGAGGAGGGGAGGGGGGGGGGGGGGGGGCAGGCGTGGAGGGCAGGCCCATGGGCGAGGGCACCCCCGTCCCCCCCGAGGGCTCCGGGGGCGCCCTCGCCTCGCTCGGCAGCGACCGCGGCGCCCGAGAGAGAGAGAGACTCTCCGAGCCCCGCCGGCTGTCCGAGGGGCCGAGGCGTGCCTCGGCCCGATCTGCCCTCGTCCCCAAGGGGGGCGCCCTCGAGGGGCGCGAAGCTGATTCTCGCTCCGCGCTCCGCGCTTCGGCGCCGATGCCTCCTCGTCCTCCTCCTCACCTCCTCCGGGAGGCGGCGCGAGGGCGCGCAGTCATTCGCACGTCGCGCTTCGCGCAGCGCGAAGCGCGAAGTTGGGAGCCCTTGCATCCCGCCTTCGCTCTGAGGGTTCCGTCATCGGCCGATGGGCATCCGGCTTCGGGCCCGCAGCCGGGGCGTCCCCTTCGACGTGAACGAGGCCTCAAGCAGTGCTGCAGCGTCTTGGCTCGCCTATAGCCCTACCGATCACTGTTCTAAGAACCTGTCGTGTTTTCCACGACATGTTACAGCATTTCTGGCTGGGACTGCCTTCTTTGAGCACATTGGGTTTATGTTCTAAGAACATTGCTTATGTTCTGAGAGCATGATTTTTGTTCTGAGAACATTTTTGGGTTCTCAGAACATTTCGTGGTAGGGCTATAGGAATGCCGGGACGGTCGGTCCCTGCTCCAAGGCTGCTTACCGGCGCGGGGAGGTCTTGGGAAAACCAGCATAACCTGCGCTGATTCGCCTTATCCGCGGACGACTTGTGTGCAGCATTGTCGTGCTGGCATTTCCAAAGGCGTCGTCGGTCTTCCACCCAGGAAGGAGACGTTGCATAAATAGTTGTTGTTGCCCTCAGAGCCGACACGCTATGCACCGCACTCCGTTGGTTCGGTGCCCAAAGGGAGTCCAAACATGGTACGGTGCATGGGTGCCGTTTTCGTAGTGCACCCTTCCGTCTGCTATTTCGGTAGCTCGGTAGCACATCAGGGAGCCTGGGGTATACCCTCTTACTTCCGTCTTTGGCGTCCATTAGCGTCGATTGGCGTCTGGGAGTCCGTCAGATTGCGCCGATTTGGCGCCGACTCAGCGTCGCTGTGCGCCGATTTAGAGATGCTGTGGGAGTCGGAGGTGGATAGACCTCCTACCTTGACCCGTCGATTAGTGAATTGGCCGTTTTCGGTTCGCGAGAGGGCGTCGCGGCCGTCATTTTTGCGGGTCCAGGTCCGCCGGTTTCGGTCCCAGGCCGTTTTCACGAAGGGGAGGTTAGCTAAAGGGAGGTTTGCCCGCCGCCGAGGGAGGCTCCCGTGAGCTGCCGCCGAGTGATGTTCCCCCCCTCTCGTCCGACCTGGGTATGGGCTCCGCCGCCCGAGCGGGCTTGGAGCACGGCAGGCTGCTGCGGCGTCGGCGCGGCGGCGACGCTGGCAGCCAGGCGCGGGCGTTCCAGCCGTCGGAGGCCCCCCCCCCCCTGGGGAAACCCGCATTGGCGCCCGGGGCACGCAGGAGGCAGGTCGTTTGGGCGTTGCGTAATGGGGGGGTCATAAATGGGGGGGCGGCGAGGGCGGTCCGAAAAGGTACCCAAACGGTACCTAAACGAGCCCCCTGGGGCTCCAGAGGGGCCCGAAAGGGGCACGAAAGGGGACCGTTTCTGACCCCCCCATTTATGACCCCCCTATTAAGCCACGCCCAATCGTGGCGCGGAGCCCCTGCGAGAAAGAGGGGCTCGACAGCCTCCAGGGCCTCCTGGCGGAGGCGGTCGCAGAGGTCCGCGCGGCGTCGGAAGCCGGGGCCCGTCTCGGAGGAGGAAGAGGTCCCCTTTACCTCTACCCCATATCGCCCGTTTTCCCCTCTGTGGGGCCTCCGGAGAGGCCCTCGTCGCCACTGCTGGATTCGCCTCGAGATCCTGGTCAGAACGTGCCCCGGCAGAGGTCTGGGGAGTAGCGGTATCGGTACCTCTCGGTCTCCCCACCGTCGTCATGGCAGCAACCTGCCGCAGATGGGGTCGGAGCATCGCGCCGCACCGCGGCGGAGGCGCGGGGTGCCGCGAGCAGCGCCAGTGCCCCTGTCTTTTAGCGCTGTGTCTGCGGAGGGGTCGCCATCGTCCCCTCGCGCTCAGTCTGTCTCTCACACGGCCGGGCGCGCGTGCGGCATGAATCAACTAGCACTGCTTCCCGCAAGGCCCTTCGTGACCAGCCTCAAGATGCTTCAGCGAGGTCCCCGAGGAGGCCCCAGTGCCCTAAACCCGAGCATACGCGTGGTATGGTCGAGGGGGAGAAGTTAACGTCGCCCTTCTTCGCACGCGTACGCGCTCGTTCTGCGGTCGAAGCCGCACGGTCGGCAGAACCCTTGGCGGGACTCCTGGCCCAGATCGGGCGGGGAGGAGCCAGAATAGGCTCGCGCTTCCGAACGTGTGTGTGTGTGTGTGCAGAGCCATGACAGCATGGAGCGGGAAGGAGCAGGGGAAGGAGAAGGACCAGTTTAAACTCAAGCCGCAGCAACGATGTTGCAATTCACCCTCCCTCCAAGTTCCCTCTTCATAGGTCCGTACCAGAGTTTCTGCTCATTGCGGGAAGTGCCCCATTGGAAGACAACCGTCTGAGAATCCGCAATCGCGCCAAAGTGCCGTCCCTGGGGCCTCGCGTCGCGAGTCAAATTGAGTGTCGCACTGCGGTGTACACTGGCTTTGTGGCGCACACAACTGTCGTTGCAGCAGCTGTGGTGTACGTAGGCACAGTGGGTGTGCGCAATCATCGTGGTGTGCACATCACAAGCCATTTGGTGTACACAAGCGCCGTGATGTACACAATCGCTGTAGTGCTCAAAGTCGCTATGATGTAAGCGTGCGTTGTGGGCTATGATGCTCCCGCGCATCTCTTCCTACTTCTTCCTCGTCCTCCCTCTTCATTTTCGTCCTCTTCGTCGTCGTCCTGCTCGCGCATACGGGACGCGGGCATAGTGGTGTACACAAACAGAGTGGTGCACACAGGCCTTGTGGTGCACGTAGGCGTTGCGGTTCGCATTCGCTGTGGGCTCAAACTGTCCGAGCGTTCTCCGGGCCAGAAAGCCAATCATCACAATCAGATTACATTTTACAGCCAGCGGTTTCCCCGACTTTGACCCCGTCGGGGCCGTAGAGGTGCACATGCTGTTAGATAATGGCGTGCATCTTGGCAGTGCTCTTGGAAAAAAAAACGCGGGCCCCGAGTTGTCGACCCCATCGTGGGGTTCCTTTTGTTCCTCCTGCTCCTCCTGCTGGTGCTGCTGTTCCTGATGTTTTCCTGCGTGTATTCCCTCGGCTGTCGCCGCCCCGCGCGCCCCCGAGCCGCGTGGAGTTCTCGGGCGCCGTGGCGCGCGCAGTTGCCACGACGTGCACAGGCGCTACGGCGTGCACAGGCGCCGTGGGCCCCTAGCCTTCCGAGCGTTTTCTTGGAACAGAGAAACAAATATAAAACAAATAATCACAATCAGCTCACATTTGGATTGTCATATGGAACAGAGAAACAAATAGAAAACAACATAAAAAAACACATTGTCACAATCAGCTCACACATGGACTGTCATACGTGCGGCCCCCAACGTTTCTTTTCGGAGTTTGGCTCCGCCGGCGCCTTCAAGTGTACACGAACTCTGTGGTGTACGCGGGCGCGGTGGTGCACAAGGGGGGCTGGAACAGCACCTGCGGTGCACGCGGGCGCCGTGGTGTGCACAAACAGTGTGATGCACAAAGACGCTGTGGTGCACGCGGTTGTTATATTGTGTATGCAGTCGCCGTGGTTCACGCACCTACCATGTCTGCAGCAGTTCTAGTGCACAAAAGCAATGTGGTGTACAGAGCCCGTACGAAGACGACGACGACGGCGACGGCGACGACGGCGACGTAAGCGGCGCGCCTCGGGGGGTGCGCGCCGCGGCCCCCGTTATCGTTACCCCCCCGCCCCTCTCCCGCCCCCCCCGCAAAAGAAACAATGATTACAAATCTTCCGACGCAGACCTCCCATTAGTGGCCTTTTAAGTCTCGGGAGACCTTGATTAATGGTTGAGTTTCCGCGTGTCCTCACCAGCCTGGTTCTCGTCCCCCTGGATCGCGGGGGTGATCGCCCTCAGTGCAGCTCCTCCGTGGATTCCCCTGCCTCGCTGGCGATGTTCATCCCCGCCAGCCTGGCCTTTCACATTCAGCGCATCAGTCGGCGATCTTTGTGCAGCTGATGGAGGGGCTGGCCCTTAGGGTGCTCCTCAGGGCCTTTCCCCTGGACCCTTCCCATCCATCAAGCAGGTTTGCGACGTCACTCGGCAGTTCAGCCCACCTAGCTCGCACACGCCGTTGGGACGGCCCTGGGCCTGGCGCCCCACCAGGCATGATGGACACGTGCACATCTGCGCACACGTCCTCGCGCTGTCTGACTGGGTTATGCCTCCCGGCATACACCGAATTTCCTTGCATTTTGCCAGGCTATACGTGCCTGACCTTCCCTGGATGCCCTCAGCCCGTCAGCTTTCCCGCGCAGCCCCGCTGCTGCTTGGTGACTGTGCCGGCCGGCCTGCGGCGCGCTAGTAGCTAATTAGGCCGTTATCGTGTCCCGGAACGTTTCTGACTCCGCCTGCGCTCTCGCTCGCGGACGCGACCAAAAAAGTATCCCCGCCAACCCATCCAGAAACGATCCCCAGGGGAGTTCAGGTGATCATGGAATTGGGGGAGCATGCAGAGGAACAAAGAGCGTGGCACATCGTCCGGTACCCGAAGAGGGGGAGGACTGTGGACGAGAAGGAAGAGGAGAAGGAGAGGAGGGCGGAGAGGAGGAAGGAGGAAGAGACAGTGGACAAGGACGAGGAGGAGCGGGAGGAGGGGGCGGAGGAGGACGATGAGGAGGACGAGGAGGAGGAGGAGGAGGAGGAGGAGGAGGAGGAGGAGGAGGAGGAGGAGGACGACGATGATGATGATGAGGAGGAGGAGCAGCGGCATCTCGGCGGGCTCAGGGCCGTCTTTGAGCGTCGTGGGTGCCTCGTGCATCCTCTTGGGGCCTGTTGGGTGTCTCTTGGGAGCTTCTCGGAGGCTTCCTGGACGCCATTTTGGAGGCTTCCTGGCCGTCTGGGCGCCTCTTGGGGCCCTCTTGGGCCGATCTTGGGAGCTCCAGGGGCGCTCGTGGGGCCATCCTAAAAGACACCGATCAACACAGGGGAATTCCAATTCGCCTCCCCCCTCGGCAGCACCGAACATCGGCTCCTAGACCCCTGGAGCGCTCTTGGGGCGCTCCTGGAGCGCTCTTGGAGCGTTCTTGGGGCGCTCTAGGGCTCTCTTGGGTCTCTCCTGGGGCTCTCTTGGGCCATCTTGGAGCCATCTGGAGGCTTCGGATGGCCATCGGAAGCGAAGAGGCGAGAACGCAAGCACGCAAGACACACTGATTTCTTCCAAGCGTGGAAGGATTTGGGCTTCTTGGAGGCCTCCATGAAGGTCTTAGAGGCGTCTTGCAGCTGTCTTGGGGCCTCTTGGAGCATCTTCGGAGCCGACTGGAGAAATCTTGGGGTATCTTGAGTCATTTTGGAGGTCATCTTGGGCTTTTCTGAGGCCCTCTTGGATCCATCTTGGGCGGAACAGTACCCTCTGCCACCTCGCAGGGCGCCCCGTCCAGGTCCAGGGGAGGGGGTAGGGGAGGGGTCAAGCTATCCACCCGCCCGCAAGCCGTCTTGCTCACTCCCACCTGCCCTCCCAACGCATAAGTAAAACCCGAGCATATCGCTGACGATAGGGCGAAATAGCAGCAGCCACTGATATGTGTCAAACCAGTCGGTCGACCACCTGCGCCCAGAAGGCAGGTGGGATCTGCTGGCACCCCTGCCGTCCCTGTAAAATACCCATGCAAAATGGTCGCGGAGCGGCCGCGCATGCTCCAATGTGGAGGTAGAGTGTGTTTTGTTTGGTTTTTTTGGCAGGGATGGTGGGGGGTGTTGGCCCTCATGGGGTCGTCATGTTTCTGGGTTGGCTGCAGGCCAGATGTGTGGGGGTATATCAATAGGGAACAGTGATAAACCCCTCCCCGAAGGGGAAGAAGGGGGTTGGAAGAGGACATTCCCTAGACCACCTGCGCCCAGAGGGCTGGTGGGATTTTTGAGGAAACCTGAAGAATCCCAGGGAACTTGGGTTCATCCTGAAGAGGCCCGGGGGAATTGTGAACAAGGTTCAGGAAGTGTGAGAGATGGAAGAACCCCGAGGGATCCGGAGGAATCCAGAGAAATCGGGGGGAATGCAGGGGAATCGTGAAGAGCCTTGCGGAATTCGGACGGACTCGGGAGGCTCCCGCGGAAGTGGGTGGAACCCTTCGAGGATGCCCGAGGAATCCACACGGATCCTGCAGACCCCTGGCTATCCAGGGGAACCCCGACGAAGCCCTCGTGCTCGGGCGCCTCCTGGCCCCCTTCCTGCTCGCTCTGCCGCCGATCCCCCCCCGCCCTCGCGGAGCGCTGCGGCGCCGCCCCCCCCTCGGGTGCTCCCGCGCGGCGCGCGAGCGACGAGGGCTCCCCCGCGGGGATCGGCCAGAAAGCGCCCGGCACGGCCCGCGGGCTCCCTCGGCTGGTCGCCGCTGCCGCGGGTCGGCGGCCGTCGTCGGCGGCTGTCGGCGGTCGTCGTCGGCGACCGTCGCTGTCGCAGCCGTCGTCCCGGGCTGCCGTCGATGTCGCCGTCGTCGTCGTCGTTGGTCGCCGTCGTCACCGTCGTCGATCACCGTCGGTCGCCGTCATCTCGTCGTCGTCGCCGTCGTCGTCGCCGTCGTCGTCGCCGTCGTCGTCGTCGCCGTCGTCGTCGTCGTCGTCGTCGTTGGTCGCCGTGGTCACCGTCGGTCGCCGTCGGTCGCCGTCGTCGACGTCGTTGGTCGCCGTCGTCGCCGCCGGCGAGCAGCGCCGTCGACGTGGCCGTCCGCCACCGGCGTCGTCCTCGTCGGAGTCGCCGCCGGTTGCCGCCCCCGTCGTCCTCGATCGTCGTCCTCCTCCTCCTCCTCCTCCTCCTCCTCCTCCCTCGCCTCCTCCTCCTCCTCCTCCTCCTCCTCCTCCTCCTCCTCCGCCTCCGCCTCCGCCTCCGCCTCCGCCTCCGCCTCCGCCTCCTCCTCCCTCCTCCTCCTCCTCCTCCTCCTCCCTCCTCCCCTCCCTCCTACTCTCCTCTCCTCCTCCTCCTCCTCCTCCTCCTCCTCCTCCTCCTCCTCCTCCTCCTCCTCCTCCTCCCCCCTCCTCGTCGTCTGTGGTCGAGGCTCGGGGTCTGACACTCTCTTCCGGTGTAGTGATTGGGCTATGTCTCTTATACCGGTACTTCTTGCCTCCAGAGTCTTCCAGAGACCTCCCGGGGATAGATCGTCGTCTTCGTCCGCGTCGTCGTCGTCGTCGCTCTCCCCCCCCGCCGTCGTCTTCGTCATCGCGCCGTCGTCGTCGTCGTCGTCGCGTCGTCGTCGTCGTCGCCCTGCGCCTTCCGCCTCCTCTTTCTCGTGCCCGTCCCTGTTCGCCGCCCGCGCCCTGCTCGACCCGGGGGCGAGGGAGCGACGACGATGGGGGCGCAGACGCAGACGAGGTAGACGTGGACGAAGACGAGGACGAGGACGACGAGGACGAAGACCACGAGGACGACGAGGACGACGAGGACGACGAGGACTACGAGGACGAAGAGGACGAAGAGGACCAGGACGACAAGGGCGACGAGGACGGCGAGGACGGCGAGCACGAGGAAGAGGGCGAGGACGAGTTGGGAAAGGGCATGGGGAAGAGGACGGCGGCGACGTCGACGACGATGACGATATGGTCGTCCTCAGCCTCTTCCTCCGCCTCCGCCCTTTCTTGGACGTCCCCGTTGGTGCTTCCCCGCCCTCCCCGTCCGCGTCTTGCCTCATGCTGATGTTGGCGGTGGTTCCGGTGTTTGGGGGACTCCCCGCCTCTTCCTCCTTGGCATCCTTGGGGCGTGTGCTTCGTTTCTCAGGGAAGACAATGGAGAAGCGTCCTGGGTCATCTTGCGAAGCCGAGGCACGGAGCCGAAAAACGCACGGGGAATGGACGTCCGAGCGATGGCAAGCTTCTCCATTCTGGATGCACTCTTGTGTGCTGGGTTGTTCACACGAAAGCCACCACTGCCTGATGTCTGCCTCTCTGCTCTGGTCGCCCTGTCGCAACAACTGTGGGCGCCGTTCTTGGCCGAGTCAGCCCTCACTCCCATGCCGTCGTCTTGCCCACATCCTTTCCTTCCCCCCCTCGTTCTGGTCCTCATGGTGGTCGTGGTCGTGGTCGTCGGCGTCGCCGCTGCCGCCGCCGTCGCCGTCGTCATCCTCGTGTGTCGATCGTCCTTCTTCTCTCGTCGTTTGTCGTGCGTAGTCGTTCGTCGTCGTCACCGTTCGTCTTCGTCTGCCGCCTTACGTTTTCGCTCGTTGATTCTCGTCCGCCCCACTGAGACGACGACGAGCGACGACGACGTTGAACGACGACGAACGACGACAACGAACGACGACGACGACGACGACGACGACGAATAGCGGCGACGAACAACGGCGACGCACGACGAACGACGGCGCACGACCGACGATCGACAACCAACGACGACGGACGCCCAACGACGCCGACGACGCGCACGACGCGCGCGCCCGACGATCGACGAAGGGCGCACGAGCGTCGAACGGCGACGACTAGCGCCGAAGCGGCGGCGCCGCCGCTCAGCTCGGAGCGGCGGCCGCGGCGGCCTCGGCCGGGCGCCCCCCCGCGCGGCGGCACGATCCTGCGGCGCCGCCTGCGGCTGCTGCCGGGGCCCCGGTGGCAGCCGCCCCCGCGGCGGGCTTCGCGAGGCGGCGGCGGCGGCTCGCCGCGGCGTCGGTATCGAGTAGGAGGAGGATGCCCTCCTCTTCCTCGATGCTGATTGGTGGCGAGCTGCCGCCGCGTCTTCCTCTCGAAGACGACCAAACACATGAACATACATTCTTGGCGCTCCGCGCGGATTTCTTGGATCCGCGCCTGGGCCCCCCCCTTGGCGGCGCCTCCGTCTCCGCCCCTGGCGCGCTCTGTGCGACAGGGAGGGGGTCCAGCGCAGATCCAAGAAATCCACGCGGAGCTTCAAAAGTTTGTGTTTATGCAGCTTTTCCTGCCTCCACTGCTCCCTCCTCACCCTGTTTCCTCCAGGAGGTGGAGGGAGGAGGGTGGAGGGAGGAGGGAGGAGGGAGGAGGGACGAGGGAGGAGGATGAGGAGGATTGGAGGAGGGGGAGGGGGAGGGGAAGAGGAGGAGTCGGAGGAGGAGGAGGACGGAGGAGGAAAGGGAGGAGGAGGAGGAGGAGGAGGCGAGAAGAGGAGGAGGAGGAGGAGGAGGAGGAGGAGGAGGGACGAGGGGGGGGGGATGAGGAGGGGGGGGAGGGGGAGGGGGAGGGGGAGGTGGAGGAGGAGGCGGAGGGAGGCGGAAGCGGAGGCGGAGGCGGAGGAGGAGGAGGAGGAGCGAGGGCGGAGGGGGAGGCGGAGAAGGGGGCGGGAGAGGCGGAGGAGGAGAGAGGAGGAAGGGGAGGAGAGGAGGAGAGGAGGCGGAGGAGGAGGAGGAGGGAGGAGGAGGAGGAGGAGGAGGGGGGAGGGGAGGAGGAGGAGGACGAGGAGGAGGAGGAGGAGGAGGGGGGGGAGGGGGGGGAGGAGGAGGAGGAGGAGGAGTGAGAGGCGGAGGCGGAGGGAGGAGGCGGAGGCGGAGGCGGAGGCGGAGGCGGAGGCGGAGCGGAGGAGGAGGAGGAGGCGGAGGAGGAGGAGGAGGAGGAGGGGAGGAGAGGAGGAGGAGGCGGAGGAGGAGGAGGAGGAGGAGGAGGAGGAGGAGGAGGAGAGGAGGAGGAGGAGGAGGGGAGCCGGGGGGGGAGGGGGGAGGAGGAGGAGTGAGTAGGGGGGAGAGGGGGGAGGAGGGGGGAGGAGGGAAGGAGGGAGGAGGAGGAGGGGGGAGGGAGGAGGAGGGTGGGGGGAGGAGGAGGAGGAGGAGGAGGAGGAGGGAAGGAGGAGGAGGAGGAGGAGGAGGAGGAGGAGGAGGAGGAGGAGGAGGAGGAGGCGGAGGGACGATGAGAGAAGGGCTGATCGCGGGCAGAGGAGCACCAGGAAGAGTATATCATCGAGCTTGCCTGGAGAGGGCGGCGGGGTGGTCGAGTCAGCTGCACGCAGCTCGCCAATACTCGAGGAGCAGAAGGCGGCACAAGCTAAGTCAGGCACGTCCCTCAACAGGAGGAATATTCAAGAAACGTCCAGTCTGGGGACGATGTAAGATTTTTTTTGCATGTTTGAATAGTTGTTTGACTAGTTTTGATTTTCCGTCCAAAATCAGCCTGTAGGAGGGCATGCCCAACCTAAGCCATAAGTCAGGGTAGGAAGAGGTACCCACACCGCTACCCTTGCCTCGTTATCGCTTCTCTGGGCCTCAAGGTAGGCCAATTATCGCCACCGCTGGATCCGCTTCGAAATCTGGGTCAGAGCGCACCCCTGGAGAGACCCAGGGAGCAGCGGTATCGGTGCCTCTTGGTATCCTTCAGAAGACCGCGATGCGTGAACCACGAGGCTCGCGGCGAATCGGGGAGCAGAAGACGGCACACTGCCCAGAGGCTGGAATAGGGAACAGTGGAGGTTCGGAAGGGGCTCGATGCTCCCTGGGTCCTTCCAATGGCGTGCAGCCAGGACGCCGAGAGAAGGAACAGTCAGGTTCGGAGCGGGCTCGAGGTTGCTCGTGTCCTTCCACGGCCGTTCCCCTGGCGCTCCTCGTGCACGCGGGCGCTGCTGGGGCCACAAAGGGGCTGCGCTCCTCATGTATCGGGGGTGGACAGACCTCCTACCCTGACATGTCGATTAAGGAATTGGCCGTTTTCGGTTCGCGAGAGGTTGACGCGGCCGTCATTTTTGCGGGTCCAGGTCCGTCGGTTTCGGTCCCAGGCCGTTTTCACTAAGGGGAGGTATACTAAAGGGAGGCTTGTCCACCGCCGAATGTATCGTTCCTTCTTTCAGCAGCCCGACTGCACGTGAACAAGACATGTCTCACCGTGCGGCCACCCCAAATCCCCAGCTGGCTCACCACGCGGTGTTCACCGCACCGCTCGGGAGGCCCCCGATCCATCAGGGCAACAGGAGACGGCGTACCCGTCGGTCTTCAAAAGTAGGTGTCCTTGAACGGCCTGGTCCAAATCTGCTTCGGGCGCCTTTCTACTTCAAGCGTCGAGCGGTTGTCCCTCTTCCCTCTTCCTCCTCAGTGTGCGGGCGGGAACCCAATCTACTTCCAGCGCCTTCCCACTTCATGGCTCTAGGCACTTCTTCTCACCACCCACCCAACCACCCCAACCCAACCTGAAGGCCTCGATTTGCCATCCATTCCCAGTGTGGGGGGGTCGGGGAACATTGAAAAGCACACATGGGACCCGTACCCCCCCCAACCCTAAATTCGGGTCAACTTCGGGTCTTCGGGTTGGGTTGGGGTGGTCTGGTAGGTAGTCATCTTCCCACCGACGGGTAAGCAGAACTTCTCGGAGGCCTGCGCGGATCTCTTGCTTCGAAGCTGTGGCCCGGCCCCCGTGTTGCGGCGCCTCCGGCGCCGCCCCTGGCGCGCCCCGAGCTCCAGGGAGGGGGGGGGTCAGGGCGCCGATGCATAGGTGGCCCTGACCCTCCCCCTCAGAAATCGCACCCTCCCCCCCAGAAATCGTGGGGGCAGGGGCCCGGGGTAGGGTTCGCATGTGGCCACCTAGATGCAAGCATCCCGCGCGGACCTCCGAGGAGCTGTGCCTCTGCCGTTGGCCTGCCCCCGGAGGGACCTGGGGGCCCCCCAGGCAGGGGGGGGGGGGACCACGCCGCGGGGCGCGAGCCAGCCGGGGACTCGGCGTGCCTGCGCGCTGCTGGGCCTCGGGCGGTGCTCCGAGGATGCGCCTCGGGCGCCGGGGGCCTCCCGGGTCCTGGGCCGTGCGGCGAGGTCGCTGGGGGCCCAGAGCAGGGGCTCCCACGAGGGCGCGAAGTTTATTCGCGCTTCGCGCTTCTTCGCGGTCCTCGCTCCTCCTCCCCCCTCCTTCTCGTCCTCCTTTTCTCCCCTTGGGGGGAGCGGCGCGATGGCGCGAAGTCATTCGCGCTTCGCGGAGCGCGAGAGCGTGAAGTTGGGAGCCCCAGCAGAGGCTGCCCTGCGGCCCGTCACTGCACCGTGCTGGGGCCCGGGTGGAGCAGGCTGGTCCGGAGTGCAGCGGACCCCGAGGTTGCTCCCGAGGCCTCTGCCTTCGGCCCGGCCAGGACCGAAGGCCACCTGGCCAGATATAGGCCTATCGGGCTCCTCCTCCTCCTCCTCTTTCTCCTCCTCCTCTTTCTCCTCCTCCTCCTCCTCCTCCTCCTCCTCCTCCTCCTCCTCCACGGACCCCGGGATGGTGCGACAAGGAGCCGGGGCGAAGAGCTCCTCCTGGGGGAAGGCCGTGGGGCCCAGGAGCCGCTTCCCTGCGGCACCGCCTGCGCCCGGACCCGCGGCGTCGACCCCGACAGGCAGGCCCGGACCCCTTCGGCTTCTCGCCCCGAGTCGTTTTCTCTGACGGACCGGCGGGGGCCAGCCTCCAGGGGCCGAAGGCAGCGAGTAAGACCTCCCGCCGTGATTTTGTCACGTCGCGTCGCGAGGGGGTCTGGGCTTCGAGGGCGCCCTCGAGGGCGCCAAGTTATTCGCGCGTCGCTCTTCGCGGTTCGGCTCCGATTCCTCCTCATCCTCCTCTTCTCCCCTGGGAGGCGGCGCGAGAGCGCGAAGTTGTTCACACTTCGCGCTTCGCGCAGCGCGAAGCGCGAAGTTGGGAGCCCTTTGGGCTTTATGCCAAGGCCACGGGCCGCGGTCGCCATGAAGGGGGCCGTTCTCGGACGTCTGTCTCGTGCGCACCCCGAGAGCCTCCTGCTTTGCGATCTGGCCCCTGAGCGTCTCCCTGGCGACTGGGGGGGCGAGGATTGCTGCACCGATGGCTTTCGGTGTCCCGGCACACCGAGATCCATCAGTTCAGTAATCATCGCCTCCCCAGAGCGGAGGAGGAGAAGGAGGAGGAGGAGGAGGAGGAGGAGGAGGAGTAGGAGGGGGAGGAGGAGGAGGAGCAGGAGGAGAAGGAGGAGGAGGAGGAGGAGGAGGAGGAGGAGGAGGAGCTCAGGACGCTCAGGGGCCAGATCGCGGAGCTGAAGGGTTCCAGGGGACGTCTGTCCTGGGCGGCCTGGCGGGGGCGCGCCGCGCTCCGCCGAGCGCGGCGCTCCCCGGGCCCTCCCCCGAGCGGCGGCGGGAGGCCCGAGCTCTGTCTGTGCGGCCCGGTGGCCGCGGGGCAGCCGCGAAGGGCAGGGGGCCCCTTCGGGGCGCGTGTCTTGCTTGGGCTCGGCGCCGCTTCGCCGATCCCTGTCTCCCTCCCCATCCACATCTCTATCAACGGGCGAAGAGCGGTGTAACATAAACTTGTTTCCGCTGTCGGGGACGCCTGTCCCAGGGCGGCTGGAAAGTTGATACCCTCGCGGTGGCACCGTAGGGGTATAAACTTTCCAGCCGCCCAGGGGCAGGTGTCTCCGGCAGCGAAAAAGTTTATTTTATACCGTTCTTCCCTCGCTGACATCTCTAGGGACACGAACAAAGACACAAACACAAAAACTCGGGTGTCCGCGCGGATTTCTCGGATCGGCGCTGGGGCCCCCCGGCGGCGCCTCCGGCGTCGCCCATGGCGCGCTCCGCGCGCCAGCGAGGGGGGTCAGGCGCGGATCCAAGAAATCCGCGCGGACCTCCGAGTTTTTATGTTTATGTCATTTTTCGGTTCCCTAATCTCGAGCCCCACCGTCTCTCTAGGCCTCCTAGATGGGGTCGGTGCAGATGGGGTCGAAGAATCCCGCCGCATCGGCGATGCAGCGGCGATGCGGCTCGATGCGGAGCCCGATGATTTCCTGCGCGCGGACGCCGCCGATGAGTCGTCGACGTCGCAGATGCGTCGGCGGTGCATCGCCGATGCATCGCTGATGCATCGCCGATGCATCACCGATGCGGCGCGATCCTCCGACCCCATCTACTCCGACCCCATTTAGGAGGCCTCTAGTCTCACTGCCTCAGTTGGGGATCTGCCCCTCGGAGTCCGAAGAGGGCAGCCTACATCCCAATCCGGGGGGGTAGATCGGCCAGTGGGGCCCAGCCCACGCTGGTGGGGATGGGGATCGGTTAAACGATGTTCATGGGTTCCCTTTCTCCAGGCCTCCTTGATGGGGTCGGAGTAGATGGGGTCGGAGGATCGTGCCGCATCGCCGATGCAGCGGCGATGCATCGCCGATGCGGCTCGATGTGGAGTCCGATGTTCTTCACCTCGAAGAAGCCGATGCATCGCCGACGTCGCCAGTGCATGGCCGATGCATCGCCGATGTATCGGCGATGCGGCGCGATCCTCCGACCCCATCTACTCCGACCCATCTAGGAAGCCTTGATTTTGTCTCCATATCATAAGATGAGGTTCTTGTCATTACTTAGACCGCGCGGAACACAGGAACGACCAGGAAGGCAGGAAGGAACACACCTCCCACCCTCAGGTCATCATTTTTCCCTGACTCACTCACATGTAGAGTCACTCATATTCAGACTCACTCATACTCAGATGCACTCGCTCGGAGATTACTGATGCTAAAGGTTTATCATGCTCGAGATCACTCATATACATACTCGCACTTCGAGCCGCTTCTCATATTCAAAGTTCATCATACCTAGGTCACACACACACACTCACACTCAGACTCATACTCAGACTCACTCACACCCACACTCACTCACACTAAGACTCACTCATACTCTGCCTCGCTCTTCCTCACTCAGACTCAGCCACACCACTTCCGCGCTCAGACTCAAACACACGTTGTGATGCTGTCTTAGGCGAGGCGTTGCTTTCAGCACTCCCCGGGGGGGACGACAGGGGGTATTGCACGGGCCCGTTCGCGCCCAGATTGGGGGGATGTCTCATGCGGTTTGCTCGTTTGGGTGCTCAACATCCTTCTCTTTCGGAGCAGTTTCCGAGGATGCCTCAGGCGAGGCGCTGCTTTCAGCACTCCCGAGGGGGGGCGCCAGGGGGTCTTGCATGGGCCCGTTCGCGCCCAGATTGGAGGGATGTCTCAGGCGATTTGCTTGTTTTTTGGGTGCTCAACTGTTTCTCTTTCCGAGCAGTTTCCGAGGATGCCTCGGGCGAGGCGCTGGTTTCAGCACTCCCTATGGAGGGGGCGCAAGGGGTATTGCACGGGCCGTTCGCGCCCAGATTGGGGGGATGTCTCGAGCGGTTTGCCTGTTTTGGTGCTCAGCATCTTCCGCTTTCGGAGCAGATTTGGAGGATTTCTCGAGCGAGGCGCGGATTTCAGCACCCCCAGGGGGGAGCCGCTGGGGGGTATTGCATTCCTCCGTTCGCGCCAAAATGGCGGGGATGTCTCGAGCCGGGTGCCTGTTTCGGTGCTCAACATCCTCGGCTTTCGGAGCAGTGTTGGAGGATGTCTCGGGCGAGGCGCTCATTTCCGCCCCCTATCGGGGGACAGATTTTGAGGATGTCTCGAGCGATTTGCTCATTTTGCTGGCCAGACTGGTGGGCACGGATCCTGGATGCAGCAGACGGCCAGAGGATGGATGCTCCAGGGTGCCACAGGACGTACCAGGAGGTATAAGGACGCCATAGGAGGCTCCAGGAGGCTTCAGGAGGCCCCAAGAGGCTCCAGAAGGCTCCAGGAGGCTCCAGGATGCCACAGGAGGCCACAGGAGGCCACATGAAGCGCCAGAAGGCACCAGGAGGCCCCGGAAGGCACCAGGGGGCCTCAAGAGTCCCCAGGAGCAGGAGGCATCAGAAGGCCCAAGAGGGTCCAAGACGGCCCAAAAGGGTCGTTCTGTGGGGCTGACGGAACCTCCCAAGACGGCCCAAGAGACCCCAAAGCCAGCCCGGGAGGCCCCCAAGACGGCCTCCAGGAGGCCCAAGAGAGCCTCGTTCGAAATCATGTTCCCGGAAGCCTCTCCGGAGACATGATTTCCGGGTTCCCAGGACGCCCAAAGACAGCCCCCAGAGGCCTTGGACACGCCGAAGATGGCCTCAGGACGGCCGACGACGCCGCCAAAACGCCCCAAGAGCGCCTCCAGAGGCCCCTCCAAAGGGCCCCTGAATCCGAAAATCAGCTATTTTCCAATGGTTTTTGAAGCATTCTTGCGCTCTCCCATGTTCCGCCTCCCCACGGTCCAGGACCGCGTCAGAGACCCTTCAGATCGCTCCAAGACGGCCGAAGAGGCTCCCAAGAAAGCCCAGAGACGGCCCAGGAGGCTCCCCAGATAAGTCAAGAGGGCCTCGATCGAGAGCGCCCCAAGAGAGCCCCAAGAGCGACCCAAGAGGGTCCGAAGAGCGCGACATTTCGAGGTCTCCAGCCTGAGAGGCTCCTCGGACGCCCCCTGAGGCCATCAAGAGGCTCCCAAGAAGCCCCGTGAGGCTCCCAAGAGGCTCCCCGGAAGCCCCAATAGGCCCCTAGGGGCCCCCAGGGAAGCCCCCTGCGGGCCCCCAAGACACTTCGGTAAATTTTATTTCCCAGATAGCTTTCTGGGAACATGATTCCTTGGGCCTCCGCCCACCGCCCCAACCATGTTTTCAATAGGCTTGCCGACAAGGCCCAAAGGCGCCCCTCGGTAAGCCCCCAGAGGCCCCCCTCTTAGAGGGCCGAACGAATCATGCTCCCAGAAAGCTTCCCAGGAACATGATTCTCTATCTCGGAGTAGGCCCGGGGGGGGGGCGGGCCGCTGCCTGTTCCCTCCATCGGTGCCCACCAGGGGTGGCGGGGGGGGTCCAGAGCTCCCGAGGCGGCCCGAGCCCGCCCCGAAGCAGGCCACGACAGGCTGAGGGGGTCCCGAGAGGGCCCAAGACGGTCCCACGAGGCCCCGAAGACGCCCAAGATGCCCTCAAGACGGCCGACGAGGACTCCAACACGCTCCAGGACGGACTCAAGAGGCTCCCCAAGAGGACCCTGGAATGCAAGATTCCCTCGTTTTCCGAGTGTTTTGGATTTTGGCGTTCTCGCTTTTCCCGCTTTCCAGCGCTCCCTCACGGCCTCGGAGGCCCTTCAGATCGCTCCAAGAAGGCCCACGAGGCCCCGACGAGGGCCCCAAGACGGCCCAGGATGCTCCCCAGACAACCCAAGTGTGCCCCAAGAGCGCGCCAAGAGAAGGCCCAGAGGGGTCCCGAGGCGGCCCGGGCCCGCCCCGAAGCAGGCCACGACAGGCTAATGGAGGTCCCGAGAGGGCCCTAGACGGTCCCAAGAGGCCACGAAGACGCACAAGATGCCCTCAAGACGGCCGACGAGGACTCCAAAACGCTCCAGGACGGACTCAAGAGGCTCCCAAGAGGGCCCTGGGAGGCAAGATTCACTAATTTTCCGTCGGTTTTTGGAGGATTTAGGCGTTCTCGCTTCCCCCGCTTCCCAGCGCTCCCTCACGGCCTCGCTCGGAGGCCCTGCAGATCGCTCCAAGACGGGCCACGAGGCCCGGAAGAGGGCCCCAAGACGGCCCAGGAGGCTCCCCAGACAACCCATCTGTGCCCCAAAAGCTCCCCAAGAGAGGGCCCAGAGGGGGACCGCCAACCGATATTATTTCGAGGTCTCTGGCCCTAGAGGCTGCCTGTAGGCCCCCAGAGGCCACCAAGAGGCTCCCACGTAACCCCGCGAGGCGCCCAAGAGGCCCCCAGGAAGCCCCAGGAGACCCCCAAGGGGCTCCCAGGGAACGCCCAAGAGGCCCCCCAACACATACCAAGAAATCATGTCCCCAGAAAACCTTGCGGGGACATGGTTCATCATGGGCCCGAGGGTTCCCGGAGGCCCCCAAGAGGCCCCCAGGGAACGCCCAAGAGACCCCCCAACACACCCCAACAAACCATGTCCCCAGAAAGCCTTCCAGGGACATGGTTCATCATGGGCCCGCGAGTCTCCGGAGGCTTCGAAGTACCATCATGCTACGGGAGAGTTGTTTGGGAAGTTTACTGGGAACATGCATGACTGATCGCCTTCTCGCGGCCCTCCGCAGATCGTTTCGCACAACCCCAAGTGCCCTCTTGAACCGACGACGACGACGAAACAACGAACACCACGACGACGACGACGACGACGACGACGACGACGACGACGACGACGACGACGACGACGACGACGACGACGACGACGACGACGACGACGGCGCGCCCCAACAGGCGACGACGACATTACGACGACGACGACGATGACGACGACGACGACGACGGCACGCCCCAACAGGCTCCCCAAGACGCCCCCAAACCCATGCTCCCAGAAGGCCTTCAAGGAACCCGATTCATACGGCCTCCGCCCCCCTACACAACCATCTTCCTCGAAGGCCTTTCGGAATGCAGATTGGCATGCGTGGACTGTGGTCCACTACTTCAGTGGAGCAATGAATTCGTCAAGGTCTGGGGCCTGCTAGAACCTGAGCACGCGCGAAGCGCGCGATGTTTCTAGTGTATATATATATATGTGTATATATATATATATATGGATTGCCCTTATCCTGCGGCTCCAATCCGTAGTGTTTTATGTGCGTTTGTTGGGGCGACGCAGGATGAAACAGGAAGCACGAAGAGACCACAGGAGGCCCCAAGAGGCTCTAGGAGGCCCCAGAAAACCCCTGGAGGTTTCAGGAGACCACAGGAGGCCCCAGGCTCATGCGCAGAGACGCGCTCGTACTACTGATGCTGATTCACATTCCAACTCATTCACAGTTAGATTGGCTCCCAGACCGTCAATATTAAGCCCGTGAATATTGGGAAACTCTTGCGCCTAGGCGCTCACGGCGGACAGGTCCATGCTAATAGATGTACACATGGGGAGCTCCACGCAGTGAATAATTTCTGGCTGGCCCAGAAGGGGGTCCAGCGACGAGAGGGTGGTGCAATAGATTTGGTGCAATCGATGTGCGAGCTTGCAATATGTTTGGGACGTGTACGACATTCCGGTTCGCAGATGTACTGCTGGGCGATCGCGTGAAACACATTCGACGCAAACCAATGCAATACACTTCTTTGGCGCAGCACATGTGCCCCAGACCTACTGCACCACCCCCTTTCAGCTGGGCTGCTTGCCTCCCTGGTGCCCTGGGTCTCTTGGGCGCCGATGGGGGTTTTGCGGTGGAAAGCGTGACGCTCCCACACCAGACATCGACGGACGTCCACTGGGGTCTCAGGGTTGGGCTTCTTCTGGGAATGTCCTGCCGTACACGGCCGCCTCCTGGCGCCCGGAGGCGCCGGCAACGGACGAGGGCGCCCTGCTCCTCCTCCTCCTGCTCCTCCTCCTCCTCCTCCTCCCCCTCCTCCTCCTCCTGCTCCCCCTTCCCCTTCCCCTCCCCCTCTCCCTCCTCCCTCTCCCCTCCTCCCGTCCTCCTCCTCCTCCTCTCCTCCTGCTCCCCCCCTCTCCGACCCCGCAGCAGGGGCTGGCCGTTGCGGCGAGGGCGCCTGCCGACGCCTCGAAGAAAAGGTCCGGGGCGCCCAGCAGCTTCGAACCTCGGCCCCTGGGTCAGGAGGAAAAGAAACACACAGACACAATTAATCTTCGATTCCCTAGAAAATATAGGAAAATATGGGAAGTGGGGGGGAAGACAGAAACCCAGAAAATATGGGAACATATGGGGAATATGTTTATTTGTGTGTATTTATTTGTGTGTCCTGGGGCCTCTTCACTGGGGCGGGGCCAACCCAAAGGGAGTTTCGTGGGCCGCTTCCGTCTTTCATGCCGTTTTGCCGCAGGGGCGGATCGAACATGTTCGGAATCGATCGATCATCGGCGTCACCCCAACGTAAGTACGTATATTATGCGCGTCGCCCCCCCCCCCCCCCAGGGGCGACGCGCGCACCGAGAAATCTTATACAGCATATGCGTCGTGGCGGGCGCCTTTTCTGGCCACTCCGCTCGGGAAACGACATAAACTACAAGATGGGTATTCCATTGCATGCTCGGTTCGGACCCGCGCCTCCCAGGACGACGCGTACTACTCGTATGTCTCTGTGCGTCCGAGATAATCAGGAGGGAAAGAAACACAGACACAATTAATTGTCGAGTCCCAAGAAAATATGCGAAAACATGGGAATTGGGCGGGAAGGCAAAAACCTAGAAAATATAGGAAAATATGGGGCATCATTTTATTTGTGTGTATTTATTTGTGTGTCCCGGGGCCCCTTTAGATAAGGCTCCTTAGCAGGAGGCTGCCTCTGGTGCGCGCCGCCAGACCTCGACGGGCGGCGGCGGCGATCGGCGGTCGCGGCCCGCCCGCGCCCGCCGCGGCAGTCCGAGGCCGCTCCTCCCGGCGCTCGGGCGAGGCCGGCCTTGCGGGGGTGCCGCGCCGGCCGGGCGCGGGGGCATGGCGCCCAAGGGCAAGAAGGAGAAGGAGAAGAAGGAGGAGCTGCCCCCTCCTCGTCCTCCTCGTCCTCCTCGTCCTCGTCCTCCTCTCCCTTCCACCCCCCCGTCCCTCTCTCCTCCTCCTCCTCCTCCTCCTCCTCCTCCTCCTCCTCCTCCTTCACCTCCTCAGAGGACGCAGAGGACAGAGAGGACCTCCCCCCGGGGTTGGAACGCTGTCTCGGCGACTGCACTGGAAGTGGCCACGCCGGGGTGTGGTTTGCGATCGGCTCCGCTGGGGCTTATGGGTCACCACGATACGCCCAAGGGCAAGACGGAGAAGGAGAAGGAGGAGGACTTCTTTTTGTTTTCGGATCACGGCCACCAAGGCGCGACGGCTCACGCAAGCCAGCGCTTGTCCTACGCAAGGAGGACATCTCCCTTGCGATCGAAAGAGAGTCAATGGCATACACTTTTTTGGTCTGCGGGTCAAGAGCGAGCCTCTTCCGGTTAAGAGCTAGGCGGGCCACGCAAAGCACTAATTGGGGAGACAGAGCGCAGGCGGGCGGGGCCTCAGGCGGCCAGAGGGCGCGGGTGCAGGCGGTGCAGAGGAGCTTGCACAGGAAAAGGTACACCGACAATGGCATACACGTGAACAGTCGGAGCTCTGCGCACATTTTTTTTTGGATTGGCGCCTGGACCCCCATGGCGGCGCCTCTGGCGCCGCCCCCGGCGCGCTCCGCGCGCCAGGGACCGGGAGTTCAGCGCAGATCCGATAAATCCGCGCTGACCTTCCCCTCCACGGTGTTGGAACGACATCGTGGGAAAGGAATCTTCCCATACCCGGGCGTCGTCCTCTCATCGTCTGCTGTCGCAGCAATTGCTTTTTCCTGCGCCCTCTGTGCCTTCCCCGTCCTCGGGTGCAGATGCCTAGGTTATTTGATCACTGGTTTTGTCTTGCATTCGTCCTCTTGGATTCTTTTCGGGTCCGTCCTTGTAAGGGCTCTTGTCGCTAAGGAGCGCAACAGCCCAGCTGTTGACGTTTGCATAGCGCAAATAGGACCTCCCCCACTTGCTCTGTGCCCTTGCGGGCCTCTCTTTGCTCTTGCGGGCTTCTGCTCCTGTCCAGTGTTCTTCTCTCTTCTACTTCCCATCGTGCACGCACTTGTTTCACAACGCTGAGTGTGATCGAGCGTTGCATATATATATATATATATATGTATATATAATGAATTGTCGGAGCTCCGCGTGAATGTCTGGATCAGCGCCTGGTGGCGGCGCCACTGGCGCCGCCTCTGGCGCGCTCCGCGCGCGAGGGAGGGAGAGTTCAGTGCAGATCCGATACATCCGCGCAAACCTCTTAAAGTTAATGTTTACGCCGTACGTTGTTCTTCTTTTCAAGTGGTTTACATTATTCCGCCGACCCCCATAAGGAGTCAGCGTTTGCGACGATCGTGGACGTTTTCTAGTGGCCTTCTGCCAACCCGCCACCGTGCCTGGGCTGTAAATCAGGAGCCTCCTGGATTAATATGCTTGAAGGATTCGTGGGTACATCTAGGAGGCTTTTGGGGGCCTCTTGGGTGCCTTTTGGGGGATGTTTCTGGGGGCGTATTGAAGGCCTTTTAGGTCTTCTTGGGGCTGCCTCAGGGGCCTCTAGCGGGCTCTTGGAGCCATTTTGGGGAAGAGGCTTAAAGTCTCAGTTCGTATTCCCCCTCATGGGCTCTCTTGGGGTCCTCTTGTGGCTCTCTTGGGCCGTCTTGGGAGCCCCTGGGGCTGTCTCAGGGCCCTCTTGGGCCGTCGTGGGGGCCTCATCGGCCGTCTTGTGACGATATTGGGGTTCCTTGGCCAGATTTCAACGCTGACAAGTCGAAAACAGCGAGTCTGCTAATCAAGTGCACGCTTCCACAAGGGAATGGGCTTTTTGCCTCTTGAGGCCTTCTCGGCGGTCGTCTCGGAACACTTTGGGCCGTCTTGGTGGCCTGTTAGCCGTTTTGATGTCATCTTGGGTCGTCGTGGGGCTATTCTGGGCCTTCTCGGTGCTCTTTTCGGCTGTCTTGGCGCTCTGTCTGCGCGCTCTCTGGAGCTATTTGCAGGCTCCAGAGGCCCCAGGGGTGCGTTGGCGAGCTCGCACCCCTTCCCCTCAAACGGCACTTGGATCCCCAGGGTGGGGGAAGGGGGGAGGGGGACAGCCAAATGTCTCACACGCCTTTTCACCCTGGGTACGCGGGGGTCGGCGGACTCCAGGGCCCATTCCCGTCCGATCGATCAGATTCGATATCGACTGTGGCCGTGCCGATCTGGCTCGGCCCCGATATTCCAACGACCCGATGCGGCTCAAGGCTTGCACGATGCTGTTGACCATCCTGGCGCGGCCGATCGCGTTCGATTTCGACGCCGTGCGATCGATTCGGGTACGGAGAGGCTGGGGGCGAAGTCCGTCAGCAGTTCCTGCCAATTTTATCAGGGCTCGGTGTCGCGGTGTCGTCGCGGACGCTGTCTACTTGAGTCGAACGGGTGCCTGCCCAACAGCAGCCTTCTCGCCATCGCCGTCGTCGCCGTCGGCGCCGTCGCCGCCGTCGCCGCCGCCGCCGCCGCTGCCGCCGCCGTCGTCGTCGCCGTCGTCGTCGCCGTCGTCGTCGTTGTCGTCGTCGTCGTCGCCGTCGCCGTCGTCGTCGTCGTCGTCGTCTTGGTCGTCGGCGGCGGACGTCGTCGACGCCTTCGTTGCGGGGAGTGCCCTGGCGGTGCCTGGGCGTCGACTCCTGGGGGGTTCCCGCCGCCGCGGGCAGGCGCGGCCAGGGGAGCCGGCCAAGGGGGGCGGACCACGGCAGGGGTCCGGGGACCGATGTCGACACGGCCCGAGGGGCCACGCTCCTCTCGCCCCCCTCCTCCTCCTCCACTCCCTCTCCCCCCCCTTCCTCCCTCCTCCTCCCTCCTCCTCCCGCCTCCTCCCTCCTCTCGCCTCCCTCCTCCTCCCTCCTCCGTTTCCTCCTCTTCCTTCCTGCCTGCACGAATCTTCCCCTTTCTGGGGCGGAAGAGAGGGGGGTGCTGACTAGGGGGGGGGGGATATCATGGCGTGGGCCATGATATTTCCGCAGATTTCATGGCGCCTCTTCTTGTTCCATTACGTCCCTGGCCCCCCCGCTGGGCCGCGCACATGACGCCGGTCATGATTTGCACCCCCCCCTCTTGGAGACCCCCCTCTTGGCCGCTCCCGACTGTCTTCCTCCCTCCTCTTCCTTCCTGCCTGCACGGATCTTTCCCTTTCGAGGCCGTCCCTGATGTCCTCGCCACGGGCGTTCCGTCTGGAGCTTCTTCGCAGGATGCGAAAGGGTTGGATGACACGGACATCGCTTTGCGAGGTCGCTTCGTCGATGGCATAGCCGTGCCTTCGGAATTGCAGGAGCAGCCGTCGCTGAGGGTTCCTGGCTCTGCTGATGGCAGCTGGTGCGAATTCGAATGTTGCTTTCTTGCCCATTGTGTAGGGCCTGGCGATGCAGCAGAAGCGATGTCTACCCTGGGGTTCTTATCCTCGTGGGTGCTGAGGTACTTCTATGTCTTGTCGTGATCCTGCCTGCCAGTATTTGCGGAAGCTTGCCTGAGCAGTGACCCGCAGCAACAAGAAGCAGCCCCCCTCAGGAGGAGGATCAGGGATGAGGAGGCAGTTGGAGGAGGGAGGAAGAGGAGGATCAGGGACGAGAAGGGAGGAGGGAGGAGGAGGAGGAGGAGGAGGAGGAGGAGGAGGAGGAGGAGGAGGAGGAGGAGGGAGGAGGAGGAGGGAGGAGGAGGAGGAGGATCAGGGACGAGAAGGGAGGAAGAGGAGGGAGGAGGAAGGGGCCCCGGCCCGAGAGCCGCGAGACGTCCCCACAGGGCTGCCAGGTTGCCACACGAGAGCCCACGAGGGGTGCAGCGGCTTCGAGGACGGCCATCGGGGGATGACTCCAGGATCCGTCCCCGAGGATTTCGAGGATGAGGATTTCGAGGATGAGGATTTCGAGGATGAGGATGAGGATTTCGAGGATTTCGAGGATGAGGATCTATCCGTCCCCGAGGATTTCGGGGATGATTCCAACGGTAAACATGATTCGAGGATATCAGACAGCCGAGAGGCCCCCAGAGGTTTCCCAGCTCCGTCCCTCCCTCCATCCTTCACATACTCTGCCCCTCCTCGCTCCTCACTGCATCCTTCCTCCACGCTCCTCCAGCCATCCCGCCCTGCCTCGTTCCATTTCCTCTTCTCCTCCGCCCTCCGCCCTCCCCCTGCCTGACTGTTATGCCATCTATCCTCCCATGGGTCGTCTGCAGTCTGCGAGGTTCGAAGAAGATCGCCGCAGGCGCCAGAAGCAATGTGGGTGTGTCGCGGGCGGGTCGCGAGTAGGTCGCGGGTGCGTCGCGGGTGGGTCGCGGGCGGGTCGCGGGTGGGTCGCGGGCGGGTCACAGGCGGGTCGCGCTGCGGGTCTTGCGGCGGGTTGTGAACGTCGACAACAGGAAGAACGACAGCAACGATAACGACAATCCACATCGTGGAACTCCACTACAGCGACGCACCGAGAGCCCGTGTAAGATTGTCCAGCCCCCTCGCTCTGACACAACGACCCCGCAGCACAAGCTGATTTTTACCAATGTCGACGGATCGCGGGTGGGTCACGGGCGGGTCGCGAGCGGGTCGTGAGCGGGTCGCGGGTGTGTCGTGGGTGCGTCGTGGGTGGGTCGCGGTGATATTACAGGTGGGCCGCGGGCGGGTCGCGGGGTGGATCGCGGGGCGGGTTGTGGGAGACGACGATAGGAACGCAGTCACGACAAGAAAACTATCCACACCGCGGAACCCTCTTGGGGCCCTCTTGGGGCTTCTTTGCGGCCTGGGGGTCTCCTGAGGGACTTTCGGGGCCGAGAGCCCGAAAGGCGCTGGCCCTCGCACCTTCCCTTCCCCCCCCCCTTCTGGAGTAGATTGTGGTTGTTTTCGGCGCCTGTTTCGAGCAGGTGGGGCCTCCTCCAAAGGACGCACTGTCTCAAACAGTCGCGCTAAGCAGAGGTCCGGAGCCAGACCCCCCCGTCCCCCCCCTTCCGAATAAGAATCGGGGGTGGACAACCCCCACCCTGACACGTCGATTAGTGAATTGTCCGTTTTCGGTCCTCCAGAGGGCGCCGCGACCGTCATTTTCCAGGCTTGCGCCCGCCAGGTTTGGGCCCGAGGTCGTTTTCACTAAACCACGTTTTACTAAAAGGGTTTTGTCCATTCCCGAAAGATCGGGCGAAGAGAACTATGCACATGCACCGGTCCTGGCCAGGCCCATCCTTGGCCCCAGGATCGGTGCATGTGCCCTCCTGGCCAAGGCAGGAGGGCGCATGCACCGATCTTGGGCTCAGGATGGACATGGCCCAAATCGATGTGTGTGCATGGCTCTTTTTCCTCTAGCACACCAATCCTGTCCAGAGGCCCCTCCTGGCCCAGGGTTCAAGGCCGGCTTGTCCCTCCACAGGAGGAATATTCCAAAATAGTGAAAAAGATAGTCTGGGGGCTAGTTTTTTTGAGTATGTGTTGGCCATGTTGGGTTCATCTTTGACTATTCTGGATGTCTGGGCCAAAATCGGTGCATGTGCATGGCTCCTTTTAAATGATAATAATGATAATACTAATAATAATACTAATAATAATAATAATCATAATCATAATCATAATCATCATCATAATCATAAACATAGTCATAATATAATCATAATCGTAATAACAAGTGGCACGTGTGCCATAGCCCTTGCACAAAAAGGAAGGAGGAGGAGGAGGAGGAGGAGGAGGAGGAGGAGGAGGAGGAGGAGGAGGAGGAGGAAGAGGAGGTGGAGGTGGAGGAGGAGGGGGGAAGAGGGGGCAAGGCATCGCCCTCTGGGCCCGGCAACGGGGCCCAAGTCCCAGGTGGAGAGGGTGGGGGAGCCGGCGTGCGTCGCGACGCGGAATAAAGTGCTCGGAGCGGAGGGAGCACGGGGCGGAGGTCCCACTGGGGCGCTGGGGGCGCGGAGATTAGGGGTGGTGGTGTGTGCCGCGACGCGGAATAAACTGTCGGGGCGGAGGGGGCACTGGGCGGGGCTTGGGGCAGAGGGCCACGGGGCGGGGGTCCAATTGGGGCGCTGGGGAAAGGGGGGGAAGGGGGGGGAGGTGGCGTGCGTCGCGGCGCGGAATAAAATTGTCGGGGCGGAGGAGGCACGGGGCGGAGTCCCCACTGGGGCGCTGGGGACGCGGGGAGGGAGGTGGGGGAGGTGGGGGAGGTGGTGCGCGGCGCGACGCGGGATGAAGCGTTAGTGGCGGAAGGGGCAGTGGGCGGGGCCCCCGCTGGGGAGCTGGGGACGCGGGGGGGGGCTCGGGGCAGAGAACCACGGCGCGGGGGTCCCACTCTGGCGCTGGGGACGCGGAGGGGGATGGGGTGTGGGGCGACGTGTAATACAGCTTTCGTGTCGGAGGGGGCAGTGGGCGGGGGGCCCGATGGGGCGCTGGGGACGCGGTGGGGCTTGGGGCAGAGAGCCACGGCGCGGGGGTCCCACACTGGCGCTGGGGACGCGGGCGAAGGGGGGGGGGGGGGAGGTGCGACGCGGGATAAAGCGTTCGTGGCGGAGGGGGCAGTGGGCGGGGCCCCCGCTGGGGCGCTGGGGACGCGGTGGGCTCGGGGCAGAAAGCCACGGCGCGGAGGCCTCGCACTGGCGCTAGGGACGCGGGGGGCGGGGGGGGGTGGGGGGGGGGGGGGGGGGGGGGGGGGCGACGCGGGATAAAGCGTTCGTGGCGGAGGGGGCAGCGGGCGGGGCCCCCGCTGGGGCGCTGGGGGCGCGGGGAGGCTCGGGGCAGAGAGCCGCGGCGCGGGGGCCCCACTCCCCAAAGCATCCCGGGACCTCAGAAATCAAGGGTTGAAGGGTTGAAGGGAAGGGTTGAAGGTTGAAGGGTTGAGCCCCTGAGGTTGAAGGGTTGGGGGAAGGGTTGGGGGAAGGGTTGAAGGGTTGAGGGAAGGGTTGGGGGGAAGGGTTGAAGGGTTGAGGGAAGGGTTGGGGCGAAGGGTTGAAGGGTTGAGGGAAGGGTTGAAGGGTTGAAGGGTTGCCGCCTGGGATCCCCAAAAATGCTCCTCAAACAGCCCCAAATCAATCTCAAATTCAAGTTCTGGGGAAAAACCCAGAGAAATTCGATCAAGATATTCTCGTCGGGTACGGAGGGGGCTGGCGGAGGAGGCGAAGCCTCTGAAACAGAGCGGGGGCAAAGCCGTGACGGCGCGGGCGGGGAGCGGCAAAGCACCGTGACATTGAACAAGTAGCGAGGACGGTTGAAGCGCCGACCCAGAAACATTTGTGAAGAAGTCTCAAGCACATTAATAGATTGCAGGTGAATCGTGAGGAAACCGCATCGTGAACAAGTCTCAGGCGCGGAGGTGGCACTGCTAGTCGGAGGAATAGGGGTCTTGAGGTGATGCGTACAGGTCCTAAACCTCACTCTCCCCTCTATCCTCCCCCTCCTCCTCATCCTCCTCATCGTCCCACTCTTCTTTCACCTAAGAGGGGGGGAGGATCGAGGGGGAGGGGGAGGATCGAGGGGAGGGTGAGGTCCAGGACTTGTACGCCCCACCTGCATACACTTCAGACGGCTCGACCGTTTACCTCCGTCAGTCCACGGGCCAGTGCGTTCCAGAAAGAGCAAGTGCGCTTATTATCGAAGGACCTAGGTAACAGCAGCACGCGGCAAACGAATGTTCGCGCACCACATACAAGAAAAACACATCATGTCGCATTCCATTCTAAACTCTCGCAATAGATGCCCCACCTGTATTTGGACATAACCGATTTGGGAATCAAATGTAAAGGAGTGCCAAACGCGGAGGCTTTGGCTGCTCTCTTCATGACAGCAACGAAACTTTCGTCGATCCAACACGCCCCGCGGCGAGGGCTGAGGAACCGAGCCCTGTCAGCTAAATGCCAAAGCCAATGGAACTTTGGAGTCATGTTCCATAGCAACCCTAAACCTTCTGCATCCGCAGCTGCGCCGAGGACACTATACAGGCGCAGAAAATAAACAGTTTCCCTCCTGAGCGAAGCAGCGTTGCCAACCGACATGAAAGCGTCCTGCGCATGAACATCGATGAGCTCCTGGATCTTAGCCAAGTGCCCGAGCAACGTTCGAACTCGCAAGAACAGATCAGCTCCGCCATCGAGTGCCTCGATCTGAGCCCTGCAGCGGACCCATACGCGGAGCACAGGAGCGACGATGTGCTTGACTTGGGCGCCCTTGCCCTTCAGCTTCGGGTAGTGTTTGCGTGGCGCCTTGGGGTTCGTAAACCAGCTCAGCCCCATCGTAGGGTACTGCGACGTGCCGTCGCACGCCTCGTACTCGTCCAATATCCACGCCCAGACCTGGTTAATGTTGTTTGTGGCAGAAGCACCCAGCACCTTGTGCGTCAGCAGCCACAACACAGACCCAAGCGTCCACATTGAAACGCCCAAGTGGAGGACGTGGAGTTCATCAGGCTCCAAGTTGGCGCACGATAAGTAGCTGATGCTCGAGAACAGCCTGTGGAAAGAACCTGCGTTCGCAGCGCGCCAGGCAATGCAAGATGTAACGTTCGACATCCAAACAGCCCCTGGATTGAAATCGTAAGAATGCAGTGTCGGCGGAGTACCAGTCGCGATGGTGGATGGACAACACTCGCAAAAATCATCTCGCCCATAATGCTTGAGACCCAGTCCCTTTGCAAATTAATCCAAGTCCCCCTTTATGCCCCAGACAACGAAAAATAATGACCCAGCCAATGGTGTTCGTGCGAGGGCGAACTCTGATGGCGAATCATTCTGGTTGTATACATTTCCAAGGTGGTCTGTGCTCGGCCAGCCCCCCTCGAACATCGCGTTTAAAGACCAAGCGATAATGCGCCACACCTCGTCCATCGTGTCGAAACCATGGGGAACGACGGTCGCCTTGGAGTCTTCAAAGATTTCAAACGTGTAATTCTTGATCTGGCGAATCGTACCCCCTTGTGCGAAAAGCGATTGCCACGACATGCAATCTAGCGACTTGGTGTGGTGGCCTCCTATACCTGTCACAGGAACTGCGTCTCCATGAATGCTTATGGGAATGGCGTTGTCTTGCCACCCTGCCCTTGCAAGCATTGGGTGTCCATCCAATCTGGGGTCGCCGCGTCGCTGTACCTCCGACCAAAACGCCCTGGGGCCATGCCCTTCAGGAAGAATAGTGGCACGAAAGCCATCGTTGTCCTGGGCCCACAAATTTGCCATCACCACATGCGGAAGTAAGAATTCCATTGGCACTGTCGCTACAACACTAGGGGGCGCCATCAGTGGATGCAGCTCGCGCCTCTTCTTTTGGGTCAGCACGTGCACAATGAACGAATCTGGTTTCGGTGCGTTCGGTTCACCCAAGTATGTCTTCAGCTCCCTGTTCACGTTCCCTGGGACGCAGGAGGTTGGAGGGGAGGGAAGGGGATAAGCAAGCGGATAATGGGGAGAGAAGGACAGGAACAGGGCGCGGAATAAGCATGAGGATGCTCGCGGGGATCTTGGGATGGGGAGGCACGAGGAGAATGAGGAGGGGCGAAACACCTGGTCGCTGACCAGATGCCCCAAGCCTGGCGATGTGCTCCAACATGCGAGAACCAGGCCTGTCGCCGAGGATCTTCCGTTTGTCCTTATACGGAAAAAAAAAAAGCAATTCGTTGAAGTTCGACAGCAGGTTTGTAGCCCCAAGCCCAATCCCGAACCAGTTCTCCACACAGCGCAGAATCGAACCTCGATGACTCGACCACCTCGCCACCGCCAAGTGTTTGCAACTCCTCTAGAGCACGCTGCCGTTGCCGAATGCCACCGCTGCGGGAAAAATGTAGCAAGAGAGCCCGCCGATCTTCGACAGACCCCATCGCCTCGCAAAACGCAGGGCCTGACTTGGGCCCCTGAGCATGGCAACGGTTGGCGGTTGTGACGGTTTCATCGCGTTGACGATTGTAGCCAGGTTCGTTGCTCTGACCGACGACATTCGCTTATCCCAAAGAAATGCGTGGACCCCAAACCCAGGTGCGTTTGCCCCCCGCTCTTGGCTTACAACATACAATATGTGTTGGCGCCGACAAACGTAAAAGGAGGCGTTGGCGCTGACAGACAGGAGGTGTAGGCGCTGACAGACAGACATCGTCGAACAGAGAAGCTGCAGTATCTGAGAGGTGCAACCCTGTTTCTAAAGTCGAAACATACGTATTGAAATGCAAGCGCCGTTTGGGGATCACGGGATGGTTGCATTGATAATGACGATGGTTCGAATATTGTTGGTCATCGTATGGAGGTGCCATTTGTACGGGAAGACTATGAGGGGGAGTAACGGTGCTCCTTACATGTTCAGTTGGCTGCTGCCGCAGAGAACGAGCCACGTCGCTGTCAACTTCGCCAAACAAAGTTTGACACCTCGGAGAAAACTGTACCGCTATTAAACAAACTCGCTGCTCGTGGTGATGCCATCGCGCATCAGGCGCCATTGCTTTTCTGGTGGACCCATGGGATGCGTGCGCCGGCGAGGACGACAAATAGTAAGTACGAGAAGGATGAGGAGGAGTATGAGGAGGAGCAGCAGGAGCAAGAGGAATATGAGAAGCAGGCAGGAGACATACAGAGAAGTGCAGTCATGGGTCAACCAGAAAAGCATCATTACTCCTCACTGTCGCGAGCCCGACCCATGCCAGACTGTCCAACGACAGGCGCCATGCGCACCCCGAATTCGCAAAACCGAGCAAGCGCGCGTGTGAGCTCTAAGAATCACTCCCTCCAGAGATCACGTAATTAATGCAGCAAAGCAAAATCCGAATCGCTCGCCTCGTGACCGATCCTCTGCTCCCCTCTCGTCATGGGCACCTCAGTCCCCCTCAGTCCCCGTCAGTCCCCCTCAGTCCCCCTCTATCCCCCATCAGTCCCCCTCAGTCCCCCTCAGTCCCAGGCAGTCCCTCGCAGTCCCCTTCATTCCCCATCGGGTTTCATTTGGAATTAGGCTACCTGAACGCACAAGCTGGGCCAGAAAATCACCTAGGCACTCGAATGTTAGACCCCCAGGGTTTACAGAAACCTGAGGGTTTAAACATTGTACAAATTATACAATTTCCCACCATAAAATGCCTCCCACGAGGCCCATCGTCCCCCTGGGCCCCCCTCAGTCCCCCCCAGGATCACGAACAAGTTTGAAAGCAGTCCCTGGCCAGCGTTAAACATCGGTCCTGGGTCGGCGTTTTGCCAGCCACAAGTCACGGGAAAATAATTATGCCGTTTGAAGGCCCGACAGAGAAACGGCATAATTATTTTCCTATGTTTTTCCACACGGAATGGTCGTCCAGGCCCCCCGAGCGGGGTTCCGCCCGACCGTGGAAACAACCGCCGTCGGACGTCAGGTCAACGTGTGGGCCCCTCAGCCCCCCTCAGTTCCACCCAGTTCCCCTGTCTCCCTCGGCCCCCTGGGTCAGTTTCATCGGTCGGGCGTCGATCCAGACCAAATCTCACAGGCTCCGGCTGCACCTCGGAAGCCTTCGCACACCCAAAACGGCATTCAGAAACCAAACTCATAGCTCAATGAATACAACATCATCCAAACATGATCTTGTTTTAGATAGCGTTTTATTGCACACGGAAGCCTCCATCGAGAATCCATCGAAAATCCATTGAAAATCGATAGATTCTCGATGGATCCATCGAAAATCTATCGATTTTCGATGGCTTTTCGATGGATTTTCGATTGACCTCGAAAATTGCTTCAAATCTGGTGTTATTTTTTGACGGAACCGAGTATGTCTCTCGTGAGTTTTGGTTTGGGAAGTACCTTCTCAGGAGTTGTTCTTGACCGCGCCGAGGTTCTTGAGCTTCGCCTTCTTGTCCTTCTTGCTCAGGGCGGACTTCTCGATCAGGAACTGGTGCGCCGTCTCGAGATCCAGGAAGAGCTTGGCGCAGGTCTCAAGCGAATCCTTGCACTTCTTGCGGTCAAGCGACCTCATATCCTTCGAGAGGTAGCTCAAGATCTCGGCGGAAGGACCAGCGAACGCCTTGAGCAGCTTCATCACGTCCGACGCCCTGTCGTGATTCGCCTTCGACTCCGACTCGTCACGCTGGGCCCTCTGCGCGAGGAGGCCTGCGTCTGCCGTGAGCTGCGCGGTCGCGTCCCAGGCGTCCTGCATCGTCTTCATCATGTCGGCGTCCACGGAGTCGGAGCGCATGTCGCAGATCGCCTTGGACTTGGAGCTGGTCTGCTGCATGGGCTTGAACGCTCTGTGCAGCCAAGCCTTGTTCTGCAGGCAGGAGTCAACAATCATCTGCTTGTAGTGGTCCAGGTCCTTCACATCGACGTTCTGCTTGAACTTCCTGCTCCTCTCCACTGTGTCCGTCTTGACGCGACTCTTCTTCTTCTCGTACCAGAGCTCCTCGCAATCCGAGTCCCCCTCGCACCAGACGTGGTGCTTGTCGATCGCTTCCTTGAGGGCCTCGTCGTTGAAGTTGTACAAGCGCCGCATCGTGCTCCAACTAACGCCGTCATCCCTCCTCTCAGTCTTCTCCTCGTTCTTGACGATGAGCTCCTGAGCAGCCTTCGCGTCCTTCAGGTTGGCTTTCGAAAGCTCGTAGGTGGCGTCCTTCTTGACCACGGCGTTGCGAAGGGCGTTCTTCTGCTGCATGACCCCCTTAGAGCCCTTCTGGTTCTGGGGCGCCTGCTACGGGGAAGGATGAGAAGACAGGAGAAGCGTGTCGGACGAACCTTGGTTTTCAAATCGGTTTTTAAAAACTGGAGGAGGAGGCTGATAAGGAGGAGAAGCAGGACGACGAGGATATCCAGGATGAAAGGGAGGATGGGGATGGGCAGGAGAAGGAGGAGAAGGAGGATGAGGAAAAGGTAGCGCCTGCCACTTATCCTGGATCGCCTTCGGGAGAGTGGGGAGCATCCCCTCGAAGACGTGACTCTGCTGACGAGTGACGGAGCTGGTATCAGGGGCGTCGTCCTCCGCCTCCGCCTCGTCGTCCTCGTCAGGATCAGTCGGAGGCAGCTCGGCCTTGACGACCCACTTGGCCTTCTTGGCGTCGTCCTTGTTGCTGGCGCAGCCGTAGGCGGAAGCGGCAGCGGGGCGTTTCTTAGGAGCGGGCTCGGCGGCGGCGGGCCTCGACATGACCATATCCTCGACGAACGGTTGGATTAAACGTCGGGTTGCCCAACCCCTGCGTGAGCGATTGCCTCAGTCCGATTGCTTGAGCCTAAACGACTGAGGAAAACAAAGATACCGAGTGTAATCCCTTGCCCATCACATGCGCAGCCAAAGTCTGATTAATCTCGTGGCACCATTGCGATTTTGTTGTTTGCAACGCGCAAATCATTATTTTCAATGGGTTGTTTTTTGGGGGGCGGGGCTCGAGAAATTGCGCAGCGAACTGTGGCCACATGTACTCCTATCCCAAAGTCGTCCTCATTCCAGCTCGTACTGCAACTCGCCGCATCAATCTGTTTCGTTAACTTCCTGTCAGCTTATTTTGCTGAGGCAGGGGTGGCGGGGAGGGTAGAGAGGAATAGGATATGGTAGGGATCACGGAGAATGCAGGGGAAGCCAAGAGAGGGGGAGGAGAGGGGGGAGGAAGGGATCGGCTGGTCATCGGAAGGAATAGGCTGGTCTACCTGTCTCGCGCGCGCCAAATGTCCCCTCGAAATGGTAAGGATGCTTGCAGTGTGCATGCATGCAGATGGGGGCCCCCAGCTAGTCAGTGCACAACACTGACAGCACATGCTCTAACATGCGTTCACGAAAAATGCACGTGGTGACCTGCAGCGCCATACTTCTGACAGCTAGCGCATACTCGCAGATCGCGCAGGCGCCTCGACACAAATGCTGCCCCTCAGCCTCATTTAAGCCAGCAGTGAGTTTTTCATGGCGATGGCCTCCGAGCGGAGAAACCCCCCATCCACATAGTCGAAGTGGGCCTTCACTTGCTTCGCGACCCGAGCGAATGTCTTGCCGTCACGGTTCTTGTTGACCGTGAAGACATGCGTCCGCTTGCCCGTCCTTGCCTCGTATGCCACGATCTCGACCCTGGGGTTTGTCTCGTTCGTTGGCCCGCTCAGGCGGATGTTCTCAAGTCTGGGATCGTTGGGCTGCGCCTGGGCCTTGGCCTTGGCCTTGGCCTTGGCCACCCTCTTCATGGGGGGGGGGCGTCCTGAGTGTCATCCCTGTCCTTGCGCCTGGTCTTATCCTTGCCCTGGCCAACGTTGTTGGTGGTAGGTTTGCTGGCATTGTTCTTGTCAAGCTTGTCGGGGGTCTCACTGCTGTCCTTGCGCTGAGCACGAGAGTCCAACACGTCCTGCTTGCGAGTCTTCGGGTTCAGGATGGGCGTCGCCAAGGCCGACGGCGCAGCGTCGGAGGAAAGCGGTGGTGCCATCTCGCCGCGCTGAGGCGTGGGCGCCGCTTCGGATCCGAGCTCCTCGGTCGCCGCCTCTGCCTTGCGAGGCGCCCTCCCCCTACACCCGCGTTGTCTTTTGTTGCTGCAAATGTGTCATTGAGTTCGAGGTCGCAAGCTTTTCTGGAACCCCAGGGCCTAGCCGTACCATGAATAGGGTCCACGACATTATTAGTATTATTATTCGTAATGGTCGTCGTAGTAGGAGGAGTAGGAGTAGGAGTAGGAGTAGGAGTAGGAGTAGAAGTAGAAGTAGAAGTATGAGTAGGAGTAGGAGTAGGAGTAGGAGTAGAATTAGAGGTAGAAGTAGACGTAGAAGTAGAAGTAGGAGTAGGAGCAGGAGTAGGAACAGGAGTACCTAGAAAGCAATTCATTTTCCTTTGAAGATTTGCAGGGATAGGGGGAAGAAGCCCAATGCGCCTCCATCTCGTCCAAGTTTGCCCAGGCGGGCACTCCGAACTGAGCTGCGCCAGATGCTTCCAACCGACGATCCAAAAACTGCTTGAAGCACGTCGGGAGCCCCGAAGGTGATTGAGCTACCACTGCGGTCTCCCTGGGCCTCTCGATGGGCGGGCCCGCCGACTGCGCGCGACTGCTCGCGACGCTGCGGTCTTCCACGTCGAACTCGATCTTGGAGCAAAGCGAGTTGATGAGCACCAGCTGGGCTGCACTGGACCTCTTCTTCAGCCCGTTGGTCTTCTGGACGGCCCCCGAGGAAGCCCCCTGCTGCTCGCGCTTGAACGTCCTCAACACACCCAGGACGCAGCAGACGTGCGTGCGGAGCTTGACCACAGCGAGCTCCTTGGCGTCGCCGCTGGCCTTGAAGAGGGCGTGGTGGGCGAAGGCAGCGTCGCGGAGCCCAAGCTCGAACTTAGCAGGGCACATCACTGCGTTCTTCAGGCCAGCGCGGAGCATCGCCTCGACCAATGGTGAGCAACGGGAGATGTTATCAGGCGTGATCTGGTGGGTTTTATTTTTCGGGTCGACTAGCATCTCGTCGATCGCCATGCACCCAGAGCTCTGGTGAGCCTTCGCAAACATGTCTTTGTAGTCCTGGGCCGTAACTGCGTTATTGGTCACAAGACGCGGAACAGCCATGGCCACAACAATGCCAACTATGCGTTGTGAGCAAGAAACAACCAGCGGCTGGCAACCTCGAACTCAAATTTGACCCAAAACGGCTATAGGGGGATGTGGAATAGGAGGGGTTGGGGGAGGGGAGGGCGAGAGGCTAACGCAATGACGACGTGAACGTTGATGACCACAACCGCGATTCAAAATGTGGCTCTCGCATTCGCGCCTCATTCGTCTTAAACGTTTGCAACAGCTACACGGATGGATGGGGATGCGGAGTTCAAAATGTGGCCCTCGCCGTAGCGCCTCGCGCATTCGCCTTGCAAGTTGATCGCAAGTGCACGCGGATAGAGGGCACTTTCTTTTTAAACTGTGGCTCTCGCCTTTGCGCCGCGCATGCGAGGACTATCGCGGTGCAGCGCGACAGCGAGCACAACAGTTATTCGCCGACTGTGCGTGGTCCTTGCACCGCAAAAATGAAGGGTTGAACGGGCGATGGTTAACCCTGAAGATGGCTGCCACCCTTGCCCTGAACTTGCGTTTTGGCCCCGCGCCCGTTCCCAAACAGCAAGTTTTCTGTATGATATGGACTGGGGCATTGAATTTGAAACCAAGGCAAAGGCAAGTAAGGCAACTAGGGTAACTAAGGTAACTAAGGTAACTAAGGTTGGGGGAAGGGCTGGGCGAAGGGTAACTAAGGTTGGGGGAAGGGTTGGGCGAAGGGTAACTAAGGTTGGGGGAAGGGTTGGGCGAAGGGTAACTAAGGTTGGGGGAAGCGTAACTAAGGTAGCCAACCCCAGGGTAACCCTTCAACCCTTCAACCCTTGATTTCTGAGGTCCCGGGATGCTTTGGGTTTGGCGCTGAGGACGCGGGGGGGGGGGGGGGGGGGGGCGATGCGAAATGGGGCAGCGCGCTGGGCTGCTGAGGAGAGGGGAGGGGGAGGGGGGGGCGACGACGACGCCGAAATAAAGTCGTCGGGGCGGAGGGGGCGGCGGCGCGCTGGGGCGCTGGGGAGCGACGCATAGCGACGCATGTTGACAAAACGCCGAAATAGGGCGACGACGACGCAGAAATCAAGTGGTCGGGGCGGAGAGGGCGGTGCGCTGGGCTGCTGGGGGCACCGACGCATGTCGACACAGCGCCGAAATAGGGCGACGACGACGCCGAAATAAAGTGGTCGGGGCGGAGAGGGCGGCGCGCTGGGCTGCTGGGGAAAAGGGCCCGGGGGGGCGATGACGACGCCGAAATAAAGTGGTCGGGGCGGAGGGGGCAGCGCGCTGGGCTGCTGAGGAGAGGAGAGGGGGGGGGGGGTGGGCGACGACGACGCCGAAATAAAGTCGTCGGGGCGGAGGGGGCGGTGCGCCGGGGTGCTGGGGAGCGACGCATGTCGACACAACGCCGAAATAAAGTGGTCGGGGCGGAGGGGGCAGCGCGCTGGGCTGCTGAGGAGAGGGAGAGGGGGGGGGACGACGACGCCGAAATAAAGTCGTCGGGGCGGAGGGGGCGGTGCGCTGGGGTGCTGGGGAGCGACGCATAGCGACGCATGTCGACACAACGCCGAAATAAAGTGGTCGGGGCGGAGGGGGCAGCGCGCTGGGCTGCTGAGGAAAGGGAGAGGGGGGGGGGCGACGACGACGCCGAAATAAAGTCGTCGGGGCGGAGGGGGCGGTGCGCCGGGGTGCTGGGGAGCGACGCATAGCGACGCATGTCGACACATATCGACATATAGAGACATATATCGACACACACATATCGACGCATAGCGACACACAGCGACACATAGCGACGCACACATGGAGACGCATAGCGACACACAGCGACACATATAGCGGCACATGAAGGGCACAAGGCACACAGCGACACATATAGCGACACATGAAGGGCACAAGGCAGCTGGGGGGGAGCGACGACGACGCCGAAATAAAGTGGTCGGAGCTCTAGACACCCTGTGCAAGAGAATAAAATCGTCGGGGCGGAGGGGCGGCGCGCTGGGCTGCTGGGGAAAAGGACAGAGGGGGGGGGGGGCGACGACCGCGCCGAAATAAAGTGGTCGGGGGGGAGGGGGCAGCGCGCTGGGCTGCTGAG
>CAUYUJ010005420.1:0-61510 GCA_963575745.1 Prorocentrum cordatum
ACACGAAACACACCTTACGAAGCACGACACGAAGAACACCCCACGAAACACCCAACGAAACACCCCACGAAGAACACTCCACGGCACACCACGCGAAAGCACACCACGAAACACCACGCGAAAAACAGCGCACGAAAAACACCCCACGAAACACCTAACGAAGCACACAACACGAAGCACACCCCACGAAACACAATACGAAAAACACCCCACGAGTCACCGACCGAAACACCCCACGAAAAAGCGCCCCACGAAACACCCCACGAAAGCACCCCACGAACACCACGCGAGGAAATCACAACACACCACGAAACAACGAACGAAACACACAACACGAAACCCGCCTCACGAAACACGACACGAGAAACACCCCACGAAACACCCTACGGAAAACACCCCACGAAACACCACGGGAAAATGCCCCACGGAACATCACACTAAAACCATCACACGAAGAACACCACACGAAAAACATCACACGAAAACCACTCCACGAGACACCGAACAAAACACACAACGCGAGACACACCCCACGAAACACGACACGAAGAACTCTCCACTAAACATTCTACGAAATACAGCCCACGAAGGACCACACGAAAACACATCACGAAACACCGCGCGAAGAACATCACACGGAAAAAACAACGGAACACCGAACAAAACACACAACACGAAGCACACCCCACGAAACACGACACGCAGAACACCCCACGAAACACCCCACGAAGAGCATCCCACGAAAAGCTGACGACGACGGCGGCGAAGACGAGGAAGCCCACGAAATCTAACGTTTATGTCTTTGCGCGCGACTCCGAGAAGCGTGCGGTGGTCCTCCCCTTCAGGAGTAGCCAATCTCTTGGTTTCGTCCTTCGCGTCGTCGTCGTCGTCGTCGTCGTCGTCGTCCCCCTCCTCATTCTATTTGTCTTCTTTCTTTGCGTCTTCCTCCTCCTCTTCCCCCTCCTCGTCCTTGTCCTCTTCATCCTCCTGCCGGCAACGAAGCCTTGAACAGCTGGTGTGGTTTGCGTTGGCGTTTCTTATGCTCTCGTTGTGCTGTGGCAATGGTTGCGCCACCCCGTGGAACACCCCACGGAACCCTTTACGAAGACACCCCTGAGGAACATATTGCGGACCATCTCACGGGAAACTCCCCACGAAACACATACGCAGCATCTCGCGAAATGAAAACACCCCACGGAACATCGCGCGAAAAACATCACACGAAAAACACCCCACGAAACACTTGACAAAACACACAACACGAAAGACACCCCACGAAACACCCAACGAAACACCTCACGAAAAACCTCCCACGACACACCACACGAAAACACCCCACGAAACACCACGCGGAAAACATCATACGAAAAACACCCCACGAAACACCGGACGAAACACACAACACGAAACACACTCCACGAAACACGATGCGAAAAACACCCCACGAAACACCCTGCGGAAGACCCCGCGGAAAAGCACCCCACAAAACACCCCACGAAAACTGCCGACGGAAAAGAACACACGAGGAACACCCCACGAAGTACCGAACAACACGCACAACACGAAGCACACCCCACGAAACCCGAGACGAGGAACACCCCACGAAACGCCCCACGAAACACCTCACGGTGAACACCCCACGTAACACCAAATGAGCACCTCCCACGAAACACCGTGTGAAGAACATCACACGGAAAACATCCCACGAAACACGGAACGAAACACACAACACGAAACACATCCCACGAAACAGGACACGAAGAACACCCAACGAAATACCCCACGAAACACCCCACGAAGAACACCCCACGGAAAAACGCGCGAAAAAATCTTGGGAGCACCGAAACACCCCACGAAGTACACCCCACGAAATACCTCACGAAACACTCCACGAAACACATCTCACGAAACAGGACACGAAGAACACCCCACGAAATACCCCACGAAACACCCCACGAAGTACCCCACGAAACACTCCACGAAGAACACCCCACGGAACACCCCACGAAGAACACCCCACGGAACACAGCACATTGGGGGGCGCCGGGTGGTTCGAAAGCTGGCCGTCTCTCACGTCGGGTCCTAAGGGTTCCCACAGCTTGCGTGGGCCACTGGACCACGGGTCGCGCAGATCGGGGCCGATGGGGTTTCCCACGTCTTGCGCGGGCACCTGGAAACGAAATCAAGGACGGTGGCGTTGTGTGGTTCGTAGGTGAGGAGACTCGCCAAAAACAGTGCTTGCATGGGGATGGAGAGAGAAGAAGACATACCAACGAAAGTGTTTTTTCGCATGTCCGAATGTATAAAGCAAAGGTGCAATAGTTGAGCCCCGGGCCGTCATGGGCTCGCACCTTCGGGCTTCGACGAAGTCCGACGTGCGTCGAGAGACATGGCTGGGCCGTTTACCTGGAGCTGGGGCGGCGCCTCACCGCCGCCGTCGTCTTCGCGATGGTCTTCGTCACGGGGCCCTTGCTGGCGGGCTTCTTGGACGGGGCGACGCCGGCGGAGGGCTGCGACGTGGAAGAAGAGGAAGTCGATGGCGTGACGGGCTGGGTGAAAGCCACGACGCTGCCGAGCTCGGAAGCCCACGTCTTCAGGGCGTTGTGAACCTTGACGGGCACATTCGGCGCAATTGAGATCGCGAAGTTCAGCAACTCAGTGATGGTGTACGGCTCCGAGGTGTGCTTGGTGCCCGTGCGGGTCATTGACACGCGGTTAGAAAGTATCTTCGCCTGCGCACTCCACGCGGTCTGGTTTGGAGTGGCGGGGACGGCCATGTCTGCGGACACGAAGGCGTCGATGAGGATGTGCTTCGTGATGTCGCCGATGAAGTTGCATGCTTTGGCCGCGGCCGCGTCAGAGTTCCCGTATGCGGCGCCCACCCACGCCCAACTGCGGCCCTGCGTGGGGTTCGCGGCGGCGGTGGGCGGCATGAAGTTGGCATGCGTCCTGACCACGCCTGCCGGGGTGCTGGGAAGGCCCACCTGCTCCATCGCGCGAGCCGACAAAGTGCTGAGGCCATGGCGGTTGGCCGGTTGCGTGGCCTTGAGGCTGGCGCCATCTGCAAAGGTCACGCGTGCGCCAGCGTTCTTCTTGCCCGGGATGTCGATCATCTCCAAGTGCACCGAGATGGTATACAATGATGCCTGCTTCCGCTGACCCTGCACTGGCGTGCTCTCCGGCGCCTTGGCGGTGTTCAGGAGCGCATTCTTAATGCTCGCCTTGGGAGGCATCGGAGGCGGCGGTTTGGCCGGGGCTGGGTCTAAGCACGGTGCTGCCGAAGCGCGCCCGCAGCTGCGGATCTCTCGAGCCTTCGACGGCGGCGGCACGCAGTGTGTACAATGACATGCCCGTGCGGTCTCGAAGGCCGAGACGGCAACAGATCGGGGATAGGGGTTCCCACAGCTTGCGCGGGGCCCCGCGGAGCTAGAGCGGGCTACCTGAATCTGGGCCAGATGGGGGTCTCACAGGGTACGCCGGACGCCCGAGACGACAGCGGGAACGGGCGGGCTCGGGAGAGTCCTGGGAGCAGGCGGGAGACACTCGGCTCGTTTTGGCCAAGTGGGGGTCAGGGTGGGAGGCAGAGGGGGCGAGGGGGAGAGCAAGGGCGAGTGGATGCAGAGACTGATGTATGTCTTTTTCAGGGCTCTGGCGGGCCGCGCTGTCAAGGGCGCCGGTGGCGCGGCGTGGCGGCGGCGGGTCGTTTGCGGACCGCGGCGCGAGGAGCGGCAGCACTCTCTAGCAATAGTTCTGTCCAAACTATGTTCTTCGTGAGGGCGTGCCCAGCAGCCGTGCGTCGCTCTGAGGCGGCGAGGATCCTAAGGTCGGAACGGCGTTGGGCACGGCTGAGCGCCACGTACAGGTGCCCGTGCGTGAAAGGGCTGCGCCGCAGATCGATCACGCTCTTGTTGAGGGTGCTGCCCTGAGCGCCGTTCAGGGTGGAGGCGTACGCTGGGCGCAGGGGAAATTGTCGGCGCACGATGGTTGTTGCACCCTTGGCCAAGTGCCAGCGGAAGCAGATCCGGGGTAAAGGGAAGCGTCTGCCGTCCAGCGTGTCGACATCCACGTGATTGTCGTGGACGGCGACGAGGACCACCCGAGTGTGGTTCATCAGACGATCCTGTGGACTGAAGTTCCGCATTATTTCATACAAAGCGCCGACGACCAGTCGAAGACGGTGGGGGGGAACCCCGTGTTCGGTCTGGACGTTGAGAAATTCGGGCGTGACGTGAGGTTCTATGAAGTGGTCGTCCCGGTCTATCTCTATAGAGTCGGCGCTGAATCGGTGGTATTCGGCGCGACGGTAAGTGTGCGCGAGGATGTCCAGGACCATGTCGTTGAAAGCGTCAACGGTGTCGTTCGTGACGGCGAGGATCTTGGACTTGGCGCAAGCATGGGTGTCGTTGGGGTGGGGAAAGCAGAAGTCAGTGGCTTCGCGGGGATCGAGTATGGTCGGGCAGAGGTGCAATTCCAAGTAACCCGGAGTGCCATCGACGGAGTGATTGGCTTCGGCAGTTCCGTTGCCGATCGTCTCGATCCAGCGAGCGTATGTGGGATCAGCATGTTGCCTGTGTGTGGTGGTGAGCCGGTGGCATTCGAAACGGTCCCACGTTGCCGACGAACGCACGCTCATTGCAACAATGTCGCGTCTGGACGCATGCTTGAGGACAGGGGGGATCTGGCGGAAGTCCCCGTAGCATATGATGACCTTGGGAGAGTATGCGTCGGGGGCTGCATGTCGCAGGGTGTCCAGGAACTGCACGACGGCATCCCATGCTGTCCTCTTCGTTCCGGGCCATTCGTCCCATTGTATGACGGAAGCGCGAGCTAGCCGCGCGGCATCAGCAGTCTGCAAGCCCAGAGTGCAAGTCAACGGATCCTCGTCGCCCAAAGGGATCTTGAATGTGGAGTGGGCCGTGGCGCCGTGAGGTAAGAGGAGGGCGGCCTGTCCTGTCGTGGCCACGTTCACGCAGGATTTGCCGATAGCCTCGGTGTAGTGGTGCACGTATTGGGCCAACGTGGATTTGCCAGTGCCAGCGGCGCCGTGGACGAAGACGAACTTGGATGCATTGGCGTCGATATGTCCAGTGATCGTCTCGGTGGCCGCGCGCTGCTCTGAATCGCTGCGCACGCGAGCCTCGAGCGCCTGGAAGGTGATCGTGGCGGGCGCGGGTGTCGAAGGAGGAGTGCTGCCGGCGGACTGTCCGCCCGTTGATTGTACGGTCACGGGCGCGTCCAAAAAGGCAAGCGCGTCGGCGCGGTCCTGCGCCGCCGCAGCAAGGCGCAAGCATTGCTTCAGTTCCGCCGCGGCAGTGGACGGCGCCATCCCCCGGTCGAGGAAGTCCTTCATGAGGTGCTGGGCGAATGCGTTGTACAGCGTCACTGGTTTAGCGTCGAGGTCGAGGAGCACGACAAAGGCGAAGCGCAGCTGGTGGGCCGTGTACCGTAATTCCACGAGTTCTTGCAGAACGCGGGCGGCCTCGTCGTCCTTGGCAAACATGCCGGTCGCCAGCATGGCCTCCTCGTACGTAGGGTACTGCGAGCCATTGTGCGATTGGCAGTCTTGGAAGCTCCTGGAGGAGGGGGGCCAAACAGTGGGGGTTATGGAAAGGGGAGGTGGTGGGGGGAGTGGAGGGGGAGGGGGAGGGCCGGTAACGTCTAAATCGAACAGACCGTGCAAAGTTTGATGGCCGTCGGGGGAGTGTAGGGAATGTTCGTTCGGGGAAGAAGAGGGGGGCGCAGGTTGGAGGCCCGGTCCTCTTGGGAAAGTGGAGGAGCATCTGTCGCAGGTAGAAGACGTCCTTCTGCCGTGGGTACTTCATCTCCAGCCGGCACACGGGCGGTTCTCCCCGCATGCGGACGTACACGTAATTCTGGCGTCCCGGCGGCGCCATGTCCGTGGTTGGGCGCACAGGGAGGTCTGCAGGTATTCGGTGCCATCGTGTAGACAGGGTCGGCCACTCGCTCTGGGGCGGTTCGACGAGGTGGTTGCCGAACACATCGGGGAAGAATCCGCGGAACGCCACGGGGCAGGTCGTGTTGACGATGAACCGTTCGAAGTACTCGGTGTATTTGCAGCTGAGGAAGGGCTCCCGGTTGGGGCGGTAGAAGTAGCGCTCCAACTGAGACGTAGTGTGGTCTGCAGCATCGGCCTCGAAATCTTCTCCAAGGTTCGCCCAGTCATCGTCGGGAAGGTGCACGGGCAAGCAAAGTACGGTGGGCACGCGCTCGTACGTGGTGTAGCCGAAGATTCGCCATGCGCACTCGGTGGCTACCAGGTACCGTCCCCGTAGCCAATCGGCAATTTCGTCTGTCGGCCGGTCTTCCGAGCCAATGGTGTACATGGTGTGGTCGGGGCCTTTGAAGAGGTACTTGAAGAGGTATTCAAAGAGATTGACTGATCCGGCGAACTTGACGTTCGCATGGCCGTCCCACTTCAAGAGTATTCGGGGGGAGTACTCAACGACCAGTCGATTGCAGCACACGTTCCGTCGTCCGCATGCAGGCCCGCCGGACTGGCAATTGGGGCAGGTGCCAGAGCACGGGCGTCGGCGGTGGTGCGGGTACCCTCGGGCGTCCATCTCGGTGGTGTCGGCGAACGGCCATGGGCAGCCTTTGATGCACTCTTGGGCGGGGTCGTCCGGGTGGCAGGAATGGTTGCACCGATGAATCATATGAAGCAGAACGCGCTCGCGGAGTGGGCCAGGTTCGGGAGGAACTTCACAGGATATGAGAGCATCGATCTCCTCGGGCGTGCAGGGCGGGTTATCCACTGCGAGAGCAATGTGGGCATGGGGGAGGCCGCGCATCTGGTACTCAATGACGCGGATGAGGTACCTTCGGCGCCCGCAGAAGTCGTTCTTGAGGAAGGAAATCATCTCCAGGAGGCGCGCGTGAAACACGCGGACGACGACGTCTGGTCTGTCAGCAGCGGTTTGTCCTGGCAGGAGGGCGGATTGAATTTCTGGCCAGTATGGGTTGCACGTCAAGGTGATGAAGAAGGTAGGCGGTCCTTTACGTCGCGCCAGTTCTAAGCAGTCGACTCGAAGACGTCGGAGATGGCGCGGGGAGCCCGGCACGCTGGAGGGCAAGAACACGCGAGTCGCAGAGGGCTCTGGACTGGGGGAGTTAGCGACCATCTCGCAGACTTGACGCCGAGTGCCACGCAGCTTGGGCTGATCACGGCGGAGGAGGCTCAATCGTTCGTCCTCCATCCGGCAGTACATGTTGATGAGCCATTCGTTAAGCAGTCGTCCGCAAGCGTGCATGTGTGTCAACCGTAGTATGCATTGGCGGTACCACCACATTTGACTGATGTGCGCGCCGTTGACCGTGGCATCCGGGCTCCACCCACGCCCGCCGGATGGGAACCACAATGGGTAGGACAGCGGCTCGTAGAAAGGGTGTAGTGGATGGAGGTACTTGGGCGTGGTGGAGGAGTGAAGTCGGAATGTGACTGTGCGAGGCTGAGCGTGGCTGTCAGGTCGCGCGTCGACGATGGCGGCGAGCTCGTTGATACCTTCGTCCCATTTCAAGTGCACCGCTGCGTCCGGGCCTGGGCGACGCAGGGCTCCCAGCCTCTTGATTTCAGTCATGAAAGGGTTGATGGGCAGCAGGAGGCGTTCGAGGCGACGAAGTAGCGGCAGGTCCAACTGCAACGCAGTAGCTTGTCGAACGCGTTCGTGAGGGTCGACGACGAGATATCTCACGGCGGTGGAGTCGGCAGCCGTGAGTACTCGTCTGTACATCGTGCCGTGGATCCGGAGGTTCGAGGGGCGCATATAGTTCCCGAATCGGAGTTCCTTCGTAGCCCCAGCGCTCTGGATCTCGTGAACAGCCAGTGCGAATAAGTTGTTGTAGCGTCGACTGGTGGCCGTGAATCCTGTCAAACGAACAGAATTGGTGGTGGGATCGTGCAAGAGCTGACCCGCGGCGTCCCGAGCTGGCCAAGTGGAGCGGAAGATCTCCAAGAGAGCGGGAGGTGGGAGCGAGAAGAATCGTTCGAATGGGACGGCCCACCTGCCGTTGCTCTGCAGCAGAACGTAGGTGCTTCGGTAGAAGAATCGTTCGAATGGGACGGCCCACCTGCCGTTGCCGCAGCAGAACGTAGGTGCTTCGGTATGGAAGAGGGAGGCCGAACAATGTGGGCAAATGCGGGTCATTTCTCCGACGGAGAACGGCACGTCTTCAAGGGACGGTCGGCCCACTACGCTGCAGTCGCGGCAAACGCTGTCAAGCGACCTGTCGCGGTCGGTGGCGAAGGCTTCCCTTGGCAAGGTGAGCCCGCAACGAACGCAACATACTTCTGGTCGTTGCCGGGAGAGGCCGGAAGTCTGAGGGGCGCTGCCGGTGCAAGCGATGCATACGCGGGAGGCTCGTCTGCGTTGGTATGTGCTGAAGCCCAGCCGCGGGACGTCCTGATCGCAACGAGTGCAATGCAGCGTGTCTGCGCTGGGGCGTCCGCGGGAAGCCGGCCGCTTGCGCACGGCGGGAGAGCCAGCATCACCCGCGCACTGTGCTGGAAACGCAGGGCGCGTGTACAGAAAGGCTGCGATGGAAGTGGTTGCTGCCACAGGCAGGAGTGAAATGCCCCGGGCCTGCGTGTTGAAGGTAGTAGGTGTGCTGAGCAGAGCATGCGCGGCACATCGGCGGGCGGTGGACATCGTCGGCCATGTCAGGCGGCATCCAGTGAGAGGGAACATCAGCGGAAACCTGGAGCCAAAACCTACGGAAGAAATCCCAGGAAACGTATGTCATGGACCATTGTTGGCTGGTCGGTGGATTCGGGGCGCTTCCGAGGCACGTGAGAAAATAAGCACGAAACGTACACCTTGCGAACATGTAGAAGTGTGGCCTCTACGGGTCTCTTGGGGGTCCTTGGGTTGTTCTCGTTTGTGTTAGGGGTGTGGGGTGGTTCTGGTGATCTGGTCGGCGACGGGGCCTCTGGAGATTCTATTTGGCCTCGCGTCAGCCTTGGCCGCAGGGGAGGTCATGTGGCAGACGAGTTTTGAAGACTGTTGAGGTCTTTTTGGAAGCTCTTGGGGTCCTCTTTGGAGCCTGTTGGAACCCTCATGGGGCCTCTCGGGGCTTTGGGGGGCCTCCTGGGGCCCTCTCGGGGCGGAAAAAGTGAGTTTGAAAGTGTTGATCGCCCTGTAGGACGCCTCTTGGGGCCTGATCGGGGCTCTCGTATGCTCTCTTGACCTGTTTGGGGGCCCTCCAGAGCCAGCAGGGGGACGTTGTAGGGCTGTCTTGGGGGGCTCCGGGGCTGTCTTGGGGCGCTCTTGAGGGCCTTTTGGGCTGTCTTGGAGCGTCGGAGACATGAAAAGGCGAGAAAACGAAAACGTCGAAAAACACATTGGAAAATCGACGATTTTGGCCTCCCGGGGCTCTCTTGGGATACCTTTTGTGGGGCCTCTTGGGGTGTCTTGAGGGCTTCTTGGGCTGTCTGGGGCGATCTTCGGTTCTCTTGGACGGGTCTGGGGCCGTCTGGAGCCTTCCTGGAGCACTCGTGAACCTCTCTGGGACCGGTCGTGGCCCGTCCTGATTGTATTTTCGGGCCGGCTCGGATCATCGGGGGAGGGCCGAATTAGGTGCTGGCCATCCGGGGGGGGGTTTTCCCTTATCATTTGATAGGGAAAAGGAATATATATATATATATACATATACACTATATATAGTATACCCCTATACATTGCATTGCTGCACGTTACATCAGAATCATGCTATCCAGTATGTGGATGCATGAGGGGCGGTGGGGCGACGGGGGGAGGGGAGAGGTGTTGGCACGTATTCTTCGGCCCTGGGAGATACTCCACCTTGTCGCAGGGGTGGAACCGCAAGATGGGCTTGCGGTTCGGCGACCAGGTGATGCCGGGGGTCATCAGGAGACGGAGGTCGGCGCGCTCCTTGCACACGTTGTCGCTCAAGGGCACCGCGGGCGACGTCGACGGCGCCGACCCGAAGGCCCGGCAGGGGTGAGGGGGGGAGGAGCAGGTGGGAGGAGGAGGAGGGGGGGGAGGGGGCAGTGGAGGAGGGGACCATCCGCGTAACCGCTGCGAACTTTTACGTAAGACGAGTGTCCGCGGCGCAAAAGGCGAGAGCCACATTTTGAGCCACTGGGTTGTGGATCCGCCAGGAATGGCGAGGACGAGGGGGAGGAGGAGGGCACGGTGTACCATCGGGCCGCGTCAGGTTAAAGGTGAGGGCGTCTGGGGTTAGACGACGCCGTTGCTCGTCCTGGGGAGCCTTCGTCGCCGCGGCTGGACTCGCCCCGAGATTCTGGGCGTTGGGCCCAAGGGGCCCAGGGGCCAGTCACCTCACATGCCCAGGGCGCCTGCGCCATGCAGGGCGGCGGGCCTTCCTCGGGCGCCGTCCGGAGGACGAGGCGCCGCGCCGCTGTGGTGGCATGGGCGTTGGGCCCAAGGAGGCCCGAGATTCTGGGCGTTGGGCCCAAGGGGCCCAGGGGCCAGTCACCTCACGTGCCCAGGGCGCTGCGCCATGCAGGGCGGCGGACCTTCCTCGAGGCATGCATTATTTTGGGGTGAGGGGTGGGTGGGTAAAAGGGAGAACGCGAATACGACGACGACGACGATGATGCGACGACGATTCTGGCGGGGTTGGCCCGCTCTGATGCGCCGTGCCCGGTGCCCCATGCCCGTGCCCCGCCCTCCTCCAGACTCCTGCCGCGCACTTGCATCCATTGCCTGCGCGGCCCATCCCCCATCCCTGTCAATGCAGCAATGCAACTTGACTCGCAGTGCGTCGACGAACGGGGCCGACGATGGACGGGCAACAGACGACGAACGACGACGATCGCATCGACGATCGCGGGCCCCTGTGGGGGGGCGCGGGCCCGAGGCACCCACGGGTCTTGAATCCTTCACGCCCGAGGGCCCATGGGCATTGCATCCTTGCCGCCCGTTCTGGGGTTTTAATCTTGCCGCCGCTCGCGGGCGCCGGACGGCGCTGCCTCCCTGGGCCGTCGTGGCCCCCCAAGGGTATTGCATCCTTAGTCGCCCCGCCCGATCCCCCGTCTGCTCCTCCGCCTCCTCCCCCCGATCCCCCCATCGCAACCGTTTCGGCTCTGGCGCGGTGGCGCCGCGCCAGGGCGTCGCAGCGCGGGCGCGATGCCGACGCAGGCGGAGCGCCGCGCGGCGGCGAAGGCGAAGGCGAAGGCGGAGGCGAAGGCCAAGGCCCGCGCCGGCGCCGGCGCCCAGCCCGACGCCCAGCCTGACGCCCAGGCCGACGCCCAGCCCGACGCCGCGCCCGACGCCCAGCCCGACGACATCTTCACGGAGTTCCAGGGGCCGCCGGAGGACGCGATCGCCTACGTGACGATCTGGATGGACCCGCCGCGATCTCGGGAGGGAAGAAGATAGAAGAAGGGCGTCATCATGCCATCGGGCCGATGGCACTCGGCATGATGATGGCGCCCTTCCTCTATCTTCTTCCCTCCCGATCGTCGGACAGCATCACGGCGTTCTTGTCGTCGGAGCAGCAGCTGCTCGACGTGGTGGAGCGCTTCGGGCGCGCGGGCATCCCCATCGAGGTGCCCTCTTTCCTCCTGCTCTCCGTGTTTCCTTCCTCCTCCTCCTTCTCCTCCTCTTCTCCCTCTCTTCCCCTGGACAGCTCCCCGTCCTTCTCCCCGTCCTTCTCCCCGTCCTTCTCTCCCTCCTCCTCCTCCTCGTCCTCCTCCTCTCCTCCCTCCTCCTCCCTCCTTCTCGTCTCCCATCCCCATCCCCTCCTCCCATCTCCTACTCCTCCCCCTCGCCCTCCCCAGGTTACTCGCATCCGGGACATCCGCGCAGCGTCGGACTGAGCGGTTCGATTGGATGAAGCCGCCTGGCGATCCCCGCTCGCAGCGTTCATGGTGAGCGATGGCGATTCGATCTGATGAAGCCGCACTTGCAAAACGTTCATCGTGAGCGATTCGTTCTGATGAAGCCGCTGATCAGTGCGCGTTCATGGTGAGCGATTCGATCCGATGAAGCCGCACTTGCAGTGAGCCAGTGAGCGTTCATGGTGAGCGATTTGATTTGATGAAGCCGCACTTGCAAAACGTTCATGGTGAGCGATTCGTTCCTGGAAGCTCGGTGCCTCGCCTCCTCTCGGGGGTTGATAGACCTCCTACCCTGACGCGTCGATTAGCGAATCGGCCGTTTTCGGTTCTCGAGAGGGCGTCGCGGCCGTCATGTTTGCGGGTCCAGGCCCGTCGGGTTCGGTCCCAGGTCGTTTTCGCTAAAGAGAGTTTGTTAAAGGGAGGTCTGTCCACCGCCGGTCCTCCTCTTCATCCCCCATCCTTGTCCGAGGGGGTGGAAGGCCCGCGCGCTCCCCCGCTCCTGTCAGACCCCCATCGCTGGCCGTGCCCTCAGGGCGCGGCTGGCTGGAGGGGTCTGGTGGATCGGGGGGGGCGACCGTGTCTCGGGCACGGTCGCCGGCGCCCGGGCCGTCCACCCCAGACGACGGACGACGACGAGCGTCCCCGGGTCTTGCATCCATAGCGTCGCCCGTCCAAGGGTCTCGCATCCTCGGCGCCCACGGGTCTTGCATCCTGAGCCCGAGGGGCTTTGCATCCTTGCGCCATTGCATCCATCCTTGCTAGTACCTCCTCGTCCGCCACCGCGCGGGCGCAAGCACGAGCACGCTCGCGCACGCACGCAGGTGATGATCAGGAGCATGCGGGAGGATTCCGGGGGAGATCCCCGGGAAGGAGGGCGAGGAGGTGGAGGAGGTGCAGTGGAGGGGGGATGAGTTACGCATCCTTACCCTGCGTCCACCCGCGACCCACCGGCGACCCACCCGCGACCGTCCAAGGTTCAAGGGTCTTGCACCCTCAGCGTCCAAGGGTCTGGCGTCACGTCGGAAGGGGGGCGGAGGGGTCGGACAGCATCGCCGTGGCCATGGCCGGTCTTGGCTCAGCACTGGGCAGTCTCCCTGAGCTGCCTCGAGCAGACGGGGTGCCAGTACACGTCGGCGCCCTCGCCCGCGCCCGCGCCGATTCGAGGAACGACGCGCGTGGCCATGCACGATCGGCAGTGCTTGCTGACTTTTGGATCGGCTCTGGGCCGATCCAAAAGTCAGCGCGCACTGCCGTCGTCGTCGTCGTCGTCGTCTTCGTCGTTGACGTCGTCGTCGTCGTCGCGGTCGTCGTCGCCGTCGCCATTCACGTCGATCTTCGAACCTCGAACCTCGAGGATCGACGATCGAGGTTCCAGAGTTTCTGGCCCCCGAGGGCCCCTCCTCGTCGCCAGGGCTGGACGCAGCGCGAATAAACTGGTCGGGACGTCGTGCATGGCCACGTTTGTCGTTGGTCGTTGGCGACCATGAGTCTCCACATCGCCCCGCCGCGCTCGCCGGCCGAAGCGCAGCGGAGGAGCTGGGAGTACGAGAGGGCGACGCCGGCGGCGAAGGCGGAGGCGAAGAAGAAGCAGGACGAGGCGTCGAGGGCGTGGAGCGAGGCCTGGGCGATGTTCACTGACGATGCTTACGAGCACGAGAAGGACAGGGTGGAGCAGGAGGGGGGGGAGGCCCAGCTCGGCTCGGCGGCGAGCGAGGGGGGGGGTGAGAAGGAGAAGGCTGTCTCAGAAGGCCGCGGGACTTCTCAGAAGCCCGGGGGGCTTCTGAGAGGTTTCCTTGGTCGGTTTCGAAGACAGGGGAAACTTCTCAGCTTCTCAGGAGGCCGGCGGACTTCTCAGAAGCCTCGGAAGGCCCGCCCTTTCTCATATGCCCCCCCCGCGCCCGCCGCCGATCGGCGACAAGAGGCTGTGGTTCTACGAGGACACGCTGCGGGAGCGCAAGCGCCTTCGGCGCCTTCGCAAGATGTAGCCGGGCCTCTGATTCCCGCCGACGACTGTTCTCCCGGACGGGCGTCGACTGCCACTTCCCCTTGTGGCCTTGTTTCGGAAACGCCCCATCCCTTCCCCTCCTCCCCAGGGGCGGCCAAACCGACCCTTAGGAAACCATCCCCTTCCGTGACGCCCCCCTCGCGCCGCTCCGCGACGTAGGCATGCGGCCGGAGGGGCGCCTGGAGGGCGAGGCGAAGGGGATGTCACGGAAGGGGATGGTTTCCTAGGGGTCGGTTTGGCCGCGCCCGATCCTCCTCCTCGTCCGTTTCTCCCCCCTCCCCCTTCTCCTCCTCCCTATTCTTATCCTGGATATCCTCCCTATTCCTCCTCTTCGTCTGGGCATTTATTCATCTTCTGCCTCCCGTCCTCTCTATCCCACTATCGCTCTACCTCTGGATCGCTCCGTCGCTCTATCGATCTGCGTCGCTCTATCTATCGCGATACGACGAACGACGACGAACGACGACAGTGGCCCCCGACGGCGACGACGACGACGACGACGCACGACGACGAGGAACGCTTCGATGGAAAACCGAGCCCAGGTCCCAGGGCTGACTGCCCCGCCGCGGGCGTTCAAGGTTGAACGACGACGACGAACGACGACGGACGACGTCGAGGAGTCTAAGAGAGCTCCCAGGGGCGCACGCGCGCGCGCGACTGTGAACGCATTAATTGCCAGCGTGATTTGAAGTGGCGCTGAGAAAGCAGGCTAACGACCAGCGCCATCAAGCAATGCAGCATGCATACACAACGCGCGCACACACACACTCACACACGCGCGCAGCACCCTTGCGTCCTTGCACGCGCACTCACGCACACCACACTGGGCAATGCCTCAAGAGTTCGGCACCCTTGCGCCCTTGTACACGCGGCACCCTTGCGTCCTTGTACACGCGCGCACACGCGCGCGCGCACGCGCGCCACACCAGGCACTGTCTGTGCGGGCGCTGGGACTGTGAGGTTTGGCGTGTTCGGCTGGTTGCGTCAGCGTCGCCACGGCTGGTCTCGACTTGGAAAGCTGGGTTTCCCTTCCTGGGCCCCGTTGGGCCTGAGGGTAGCTGGTTGGCACGCCGACCCGCGGTCCTCTCCCGGTCTTCAGGGGCCGGGCGGTTTCCCGAGCCCGTGCAGCCGCGTGGCGAAACCTCCGCTGCGCCCCTGGCCCGAGCCATTCAAGGCCCAAGCCATTTTGGTTTGGCCGTTGGGCCGAGCTTGGCCCTGAGGATGGAGTTCCCCGCGCCCGGTTCGGCGATGCTGGAGACCGACCTCGGCTTGGCGCCAGCTCTGCTAGAGCAGATGCGGGTGGAGGGCTTGGTTGGCTACGCGGCTGTCCTCGCCGAGCTCGGCGTCGCGAAGAACGTGGACATCTTGGGAGGAGGAAAACTGTGCAGATCCAGCTCTCTTGGCCCTCCTCCTCCTCCTCCCCGCTCATCCTCGAGAAAATCGAGGAAGGAGGGGGGAGGAGGATGGATGGCCAAGAGAGCTGGATCTGCACAGTTCTCCTCCTCCCACATCTGCTACCTCACCGAGCTTGACCTCATCAAATGCTCGGTCCCCCCGGAGCAGGCGCGGGCGCTGCTGCTGCTGGCCGCTCCGCCCCGGCCCGCGGTCGACAGCGCCGCTCCAGGGTCGCCCGTCGACGCGCCCGTCGACATGCTGAACAGCCCCCTGAACAGCCCCCCGGGGGTTGCCAAGGCGCCCCTGGCCCAAGGTGTCCCCAGGATTTCCAGGGGGGCCCCCGCGGCCTCCAGGGCATCCCTTACCCTTGCGAGCCCCAGAGGGCCCCAGGGGGTCCAAAACGGCGCGGCAAGCCGGAGACACCCTGGGGCCAGGGACACTTGGCAACCCCCGAACAGCCCATCAATTGTCGGAGGCCACCCGCAGCCGCAGTCGGAGCCCGAAAGCCGCGGCCGCAGCCGCAGCGGCGCCGCCAGCCGTTGCGGCGAGGAGGCCGGCGACGCCGCCGCGGAGGTTGGAGGGGTTCGAAGTGGCACCACCACCGCCAGGGGGGCACGGCATTCGATGGCGAGGACGACGAGGACGACGACGACGTGCATACAGATGCGATGCCGGCGACGACCAGGGCGGCGTGCTGGGGGGGGGCTCGTGGGAGGGCCCCCAAGGCCCAAGGCCCAATTGGCCCAAGGGGGCGCAGAGATGGAGTCGGGGGTACGGGTTCCTCTTGGAGCCATCTTGGGTTGGGGCCCGCTCGGAGGAGACGCAAGGGGAACTGGCGCGGAAAACCCTGGAGCCCCTAGCGGGGCAAGGGGCCCCCAGGCCCATAGGATGGCCCTAGCACTCTGGTCGTCGTCGCCGGCGTCGCGGGCGTCGTCGTATGCGCGTGCCCCCCTGGTGGTCTGGTTGGTGGCGCCGCGGTCGCAGGGGCCCATGGCTCGATGGGCGCTGGTTCAGGGTCCTGCAGTTCGCGGAGGGCGCTCGCAAGTACCCGCACAGCCACGTGTGGGTGCGCTACTGGGACCAGAGGCCGGTCGCGTGGTTCGCATGAGCAGGCTGCAGATCTTTTACATCGTTACATCGATGTCCCATCCGGCCACGCATTGACAATCGGCACGTCCAGCAACGCCTTACGACAGCCGCCAAGATATTTTCCGTCGATGGCCCATCCGGCCGCGCATGCAGCAGCATGCAGCATGCAGCATCGCTTACACAGCCGCCGTGATACACGCTGGGCTGGTGCATGCCCCAAGTATCAACCTTGCGGCGTGCGCGGATAGCCCGGATAGCGAGGGCGCCTGGCGGAGAAAAACCTAAACCGAATCCAGTGGCGCTGCCGCGCGATTCCGACGTGCTACATAGGCATAGGCGGTGGGGCGTTCGGGCACCCCTGCATCCTTGCCTTGCACCTGGGCGTCGCTGGGTCACAGAACTGGGCACCCGCCGCCGCGTGCGCGGAGACGGATTCACGCCGTTAAAATCCGCCTCGGTCCCCGGGCACGCGGGCGTAGTGCATCATCTTGGCATCTTAGGGTCTTGGGGTCTTGGCCGCTTGGGGTCCTAGGGTGGTATTCGCTCCGGCTGTCCGCCGCCCCGCCGCCCCAATGCCGCGCCAATGCCCCGACGATCCGCTTGAGGGGTGCGTCGAAATGGGCGCGGGGCGAGGAGAGGTGGCGGGGGGGTAGGGGACGCGGGGCGATCAGCAGCGGAGGGGGAGGACTGTAGGAGGAGGAGGAGGAGGAGGAGGTGGGGAGGTAGGGGGAGGGGCCGGGATGAGGGCTAAATGATAAAAGGATAAAGGATAAAGGATCAGAGGACGAGGGCGAGGGGCGATGTCGATGAAGGAGGAGGCGCAGGAGGAGGGGAGGAGGGGTAGGAGGAGCAGGGTGAGAGAGCGCCGTGCCAGGCCTCCGACTCCTTGAGGGTGAACTCGTGGTCGCTGCCGCACAGCATCCGGATGGCGTTCGGCGGCATTGGCCGCGTCGTCGTCGGCCGCGCTGGAGTTGCAGCGCGCAATGACGGCGTCAGCATGGGCTTGTCCGGCGACGGCGGCCACCACCTCGAGTGCGCCATCACGTGTGCAGGCGCGGCTTATCCGATGAATGGAGTGAGGAGTAGGATGACGAGTAGGATGAGGCATGAGGTGCGTGAGGTATGAGGTATGAGGTATGGATTGACGGGCGGCGTGAGAAGGTGGATGAGCGGATGGGGGGCGGGGGGAGGAGGGGGCCGTGGAGAGGGTTTGGAGTGGGGAGTTGGATGAGGCATGAGGTATGATAGGCAGCGTCTTCGGAGCCATCATGCGGCATCTCAGGCTATCTTGAGCCATCTTGGAGCTCATCTTGGGCTCTCCGAGGCGCCCTTGGAATCATCCTGGGCCATGGCGCTCTGACCGCTTGCCGCGCCCCCCGTCCAGGTCCAGGGGAGGGGGTAGGGGGAGGGGTAAACCCCTCCCCGAAGGGGAAGTAGGAGGTTGGAAGAGGAAACGCCCTAGACTGCCTACGCCCAGAGGGCTGGATCCGGGATTGGATATGATCTGGATGATGAGGTGATCGACCTTGAGGTTCGCCCCTGCCCCCCCGGGGCAGTGAGGGGCTGGGGGGTTGTTGCTCACGTTTCCGATGGCCCATGGCCCCCCAGGCATCTACCTGGACGCGCAGGAGCGCGCCATCACCGCGGCGTTGATGGACCTCCGCTTCGAGCAGAGGTCGCTCTTCATTCGCCTGTGCGCAGGGGGCTGCGCCCGCCGCCTCTGGCATCCTGGGCATCCTACATCCCGCGTCCCCTGACGCCTTTATCCCGTCTCCTGTATCCCTTATCTCCCGTTCTCCCGCTGCACACCACACCTCCCGTACCCCTGATCCTTTTATCCATGCAACATATCCAACATCCCACCTTTATCCCTTAACCAACATCCCACGTCTCATTCCTCACATCCCACATCCCTTTTTCCCTTTTCCCCCGGCCCCTTGCCCCCTCTCGCATCTTTACCGATTCACCTCGCCCTTCTTGGCTGGGGTCGGCGGCTCGTACGACTGCACGCCCATCCGGATTCGGTTCGGCGCGATGGCCCAGCACATGAGGGGGTGTTCTAGATATTCGAGACGCTCCGCGTACCCCCCATCACCCATCGCCCGCGAGCCCCTCAGAGCCGACGGGAGAAGAGAGAAGGTCGGGAGTCTGAGGTCTCGGGGCCCCCTTGGGGCTTTGTTGGGGCGTCCTCTGGAGGCCATCTTGCCATCTTGGATCCTTGATATATGATATATGATATAATGATATGATGTATTGCTATATTGCTGGCGGTCGTTTTCGCGAACGCCCAAGGTGGCACATCACTGTTTCACCATGTCGTTTTTGCGAGTGCCCAGGGTGGCACATTTCGAGCTTGCAGCGGGAGTTTCGGCCACGCCGCGTCGCGTTCGGTCGAGGGGCCCGCTCCCATCTTCCCCCTGCTTGCCCGCTCCCCTCTGGTAGAGAAGCCCTGACTCTCTACTAAACCGCGCAAAGCCCGCGCCTCGCGCCCTGGCGCCCTAGGGCCTACAGGGCCGGTCGGGCTTGCATCAGGTCGAGGACGGCAGGTGGAAAATGATCCCGCTCGAGGAGTACCAGCAGCTGCACAGAGTTGCCCCGCAGGTGAGCGGGCGACAACGCTAACAGCGCCCCTCCCCTCTTGGCGGGCTCGGGCGAGGAGGAGGATGAAGGAGGATGATTTTTTTTTTGCGACCATGAAATGCCCAGACCCACCTTCGACGCAACTTCCGGACCCACCCTCGACCGCGAAATGTCCAGAGCCACCCTCGACCACAAAATGTCCAGACCCGCCCTCGTCCAGAGCCAGGCCGCCTATATAGTGCCCAGTGCCCAGAGTCAGGCTGCTTTGTGTTTGGCGGAGGGCAAGGGGCATGGGGGATGAGGATCATCAGTCGGATGATCCAGACAGGTGGGAGTAGCGGAGTTGCTGGCGCAGCGCATGACCGTGGCTTGGTGGAGTGGCACGGTGCTGACGCAACGCAAGATCATTGTCCCGCCGCGCTTCGTCGAGAATGGTAGGGCGTCCACGCTTTACAGGGCAGTTGACAGCGGGTGCGGGCAGCTCGACTTGAATGGGATCGCCGAGCTGTGCGAGACGTTGCCCTGGGTCTTCCTGGCCGAGAACCCCGACAACGCGAAGCCCAACCGCCGGAAGATGTGGGCTACCCATGCTCGTCTGCCGAAGAATTGCCTCTACGTGCCCATTGGGTGTTGCGTGCACTCGTGCTATCGCGTCGTAGAGGCGGCGACTCCCAAGGCGGGTAAATTCTAAAAGCTTCGCTCACCGTACCAGCCCATCCAGAAAAGAAGTTGGGGTGATCAGGGAAGTGCGGGAGGAAAGAGGGGGGCGGCCCCACCGTGCCATGGATGGAGGAGGAGAAGGAGGAGGCTGGATGGATGGATGGATGGGGTGCTCGAGGGTGGGTCTGGAAGTTTCGTCGATGGTGGGTCTGGAGATTTCATGGTCGACGGTGGGTCAGGACATTTCGAGGTCGCCAGTGGGTTTTGTCATTTCGTGGTCGAGGGTAGGTCGGGCCGCTGCTCAGAAGTCGGGCTGCCACGGCCTCGCTCCAGCTCAAATTCCTTCCACTCACTCAGTTCCGCGCGGGACCGCCCGACGATGCGCGAGATGCTGCCCCCAAGAGGCTCCCAGAGGGCTCCCAAGAGATCCCAGAAATCGCTCCATTGAGATGCCGCGGCATCTTGCTGCCCGAGACCTCCAGGAAGCCCCCGAGAGCTCCAGGGTGCCCCCGAGAAGCCCCAACGAGGCGTCCAGGCAGCCCCAAGTTGCCCCCAAGAAACCCCAAGAGGCCCACAGAGGGCTCCCAAGATATCCCAGAAATCGCCCCCGAGCGAGATGCCGCGGCATCTTAATCCTGGAGGCCTCCAGGTCCAGGAGGGGAAGGGGGGGTAGGGGGGTAGGGGGAGGGGGAGAAAGCTCCCTAAACCACCTACGCCCAGAGGGCTGGTGGGATTCACTCTAAGCGGTGATCTGTATGCATTGGTGTACGTGTGCCACATCTACAGCCACGTGAACCAGCTCTACAAAGCACTCTTGGCTGTTATCGAGAAGGAGCTCGATATCGTCCACGAGTGGGAGGTCACGGATCAGCAGCGCGAGGAGTGGGAGACATATTCCAGGGCGTTGGTGGGGCACACCGTGATGCGGCACACGCTTCACACAAGGGCGCGACTGGAGGATTTCGGCGATGGTGATGATGCGTTCAAGCTCGGCAAGAGAGAGCTCAGCGAACGGGGGTCCGTGGAGACATTCTAGACGCTTCGCGTACCCCCGCCAGCCAATCCAGAAACGATGCCGCCCCAGGAAAGCTGACGGAAGGCTGGAAGAAGAGACGCACATAGTGCAACAGAGCGGGCAACAACGGTGAATTAGGAGATGTGTTGTGGCGAAGGTTGCAAGTGTTGTTGCTGGTGCTCTTGCTCCTGCTGGCACTGCTGCTACTAGTAGACTAGTGCTGCTGTAGTGTTACTGCCGTTGCTGTCGGCGCCGCTGGTTCTCGAGGGGCGGGGGGGAGAAGAGGGGGGAGGGAGGGGCAGGAAGAGGCGGATAAGGATTTTCTTCGAGGGCCCACGGGCAGCACATCGCCGGCAACGCGACGAAAACTACCCGCAGTTTTGATTCCAAGCGCCGGGGAAGAGAGAGCAAACACTGTCCACAGTTTTGAGTCCAAGCGCCGGCGAGGGGCAGAGGGCCTTAGGCCGATCCTGCTCCTGGGGGCCTCTTGGGGCCATCTTGTGGCCATGTTGGGGCAATTTGGGGGCCTCTCGGGGCCTCCCGGGCGCCTCTTGGGGCCATCTTGGAGGAGATCGATCAAAGAAGAGGGTGGAGCCAATTAGCTTCGCCCCTCTACAGCCTCTAAAATCGCCTCCTGGACCCATCTTGGGGCGCTCTTGGGGCTGTCTTGGGGCCCTCTTGGAGCCATCTCGAAGCCTCGGATGGCCCGGATGGCCATCGGATGCGAATAGGTGAGAAGGCAAACATCATTGGTTTCCATTAGGTTTTTGAAGGATTTTTTTTGTTTCTTGGAGGCGCCCTTGGGGAGCTATTTGGCTTCTTGGAGCCGTCTTGGGGCGGTCCTGGGGCATATTGGAGCATCTTCGGGGGTATATTGAGGCATCTTGGGCTATCTTGAGTCGTCTTGGACTCTTGGAGGTCATCTTGGTTTCTCTGAGGCGCTCTTGGAGCCGCGTTGGGCCATCTTGGACGCTCCAACGCGTCGCGCCCCCCCCCCCGCCCAGGTCCAGGGGCGGGGGCGGGGGGAGGGGCAAACCCCTCCCCGAAGGGGAAGAAGGAGGTTGGAATCGGAAATGCCCTAAACCACCTGCGCCCAGAGGGCTGGTCGGTTTGCTCTCGGTGTGCAACGGGGACCTGACGTCGTCCAGGGTGACGCACATCTGCGGTGGTCGCTCGTGTTGCAGCTCGCGATCCGAGACGACAGAGAAGGTCGTGGCTGCCCTGATGGAGAACAACTTCTTGTTGAGTAAGGGCGGTTTGCCATCCGAGAGCAGGTGGGGTAGCGTGTCCAACACGAACAGTTTGGCAGCGTTTGGCCTGATGTTCCATGATGGCCTATTGCGGCGCGTGTGGAAGCGAGCGTACCCGACATGGGAGTCGGGGTCTGCCGGCTTGGACCTGGAGGATCCGGAGAACAGCGAGGATTCTTCACGCTTCGCGTATCCCCACCAGACCATCCCAAAACAGTGGCCAGGCGAGTTGCCCTCAGGCATGTGAAGCAGCATTCGGCCCAGCAGCGATCCGCATCCGACTTTGTAAATTGTTCGAGAGAGGAAGAGGAGGAGGCGGAGGGGGAGGAGGAGGAAGAGGAAAAGGATAAGGGAGAAGGGGAATATGACCTGGATGCGGGACGAGGGAAGAAGTACCGACGACGGAAACGACGACGACGACTACGACGACGACGACGACAGCATCGTGCCATCGAGGCCTTGCCGGTCTTTCGCTCAGGGTGCCTCTTGGAGGCCTCTCGGGGCAGTATTGGAGCCATCTTCGAAGCTTGGGCGGCCTCTGGGGGCGCTCTTGGGCCTCTCTTGGGCCCTCCGCGGGGCCTCTTGGACCCCTCTTGAGAAAGTTGGGAGCCGTCTTGGGGCCATCTTGGAGCCATCGGGCGGAGAGGGTGGGGTTCTTGAGTGCGCCGTTTATTTGAGCCTCTCATGGGGCCTTTTTCTGGGTCATCTTGGAGCCATCCATCTTAAATTACCCAAGAGCCCGTCGGAAGCGAAAAGGCGAGAAGGCAAACGCACATAGCAAACCGCACGGTCTTTGCAGGGTTTTGGGTTCTTGGCAGCCTCTACGGGGGGCACGGAGAGCACTTAGAGCCCTCTCGGGGCGGTCTTGAGGCCTCTTGGAGGCATGTTGGAGGCCATCTTGAGACATCTTGAATCTTCGCCCTGCGGGCGTCTCAAAGGGCTCAAGAGGTGGCCCAATGGGGCGCGTATAACGGCCCGGCGCGGTGCGTATAATGCCCCGGCGGTCGAGGCTGGAGCACGGCGCATTATACGGCGGTGGAGGGGGGCTCCAGGACCCAGGGGGCGGGCGGGGAGAGGGGCTTATGATAGGTTAGAATAATGAGCTCCTTAGACCACTCACGCCCTAAAGGGCTGGTGGGATTTCCATTTGACGTTGCGCCGCAAGGTGTACAGGGTCGAGAAGTTCTTGACTGAGAGGGGCGAGCGAGCTTGCATCATGTCCGTCGTGGCGGAGCCGCTGGACTGGTTGTGGCATCGGCTCCAGTACTTAGACGAGACTGGGTCGTCTCTGCTGGACATCGGTTCTCTGGATCGCAACCCGTTCAGGAAGGCGCAGGTGCAGCTCGGGAAGTTGCTGTCGCTGCCGTTCGACCAGACGGCCATGTCCTTGCTGTGGCTGAGGTGTCCAGGGACCGCAATGCGGACGCGTGCCCTGCGCCGCTTGTCCCCGCCAGCCTATCCAGATACGATATACGATTTACGATGTGATATGCGTCGTCGTCGTCGTCGTCGTCATCGTCGGGGGGCCCCTCGCCGCTCGGCCGGCTGGCAGCGGAGGCAGACAGCGGCGACGGCGGCGGCGGCGGCGACGGCGACGGCGAAAATAACCAAGTGGGCCAGGAGTTGGAGGAAGGGCCTCCTTGGACTCTACACCTTAACGTCGGACCCCTTGGCCCGTTGCCCCTCGGTCCGCTTGCAGCGGGCGCATGTTCGACGGAGTCTAAACGGTCGCGAGGCCCTGTGGCACTCTAAACTTTCAAATTCTCAGCGGCCGCAAGGCTTTGTGGCAGTTCAAACGGTTGCGAGGCCCCGTGGCGGCCCGTGGCTTTTAGCAATCTAAACGGTCGCGAGGCCTTACGGTACTCCCAACGAGGCCCCGTGGAGGGGATGTTTGGTGAGGTTGAGGAGGTCCACGGGTAGTAGGAAAAGGAGGCAGACAGAGGTTAGTTTTGCGTGTTATCATGCCTTAGGTGGAAGGATGAGTCGCCCGCCCTCAAGTTGAAGCACTTGGAGGACACGCGGGTAGCTTTGCTGGGCATCTCTGCGCAGATATATTGGCGCTTCGAAGTTCCGTTTGGTTCGTGGCCGTATCGATTGCTCCCAATTGGGGACCCGCACGCATCGGCTTCGACCAAGCGAGCGGTTGCAGAGGCCCTTTTCCGCGAGCCTGGTTGTTGCCTTGATACCGCATGTTCTCGGAAGCTCAGGGACGCCTACACCGACTCGGCAGCATTTCTTGCGGACGACGAGGTGAGAGATCTGATCATGAGTTGGGCTGTAACTGGCACTGTCTGCAGCATGGATATCGAGAGGATTTTTGCTTCGATCCGGCTGTCCGTGCCAGAGGGCGCGCCCTTTGCGGAGCGGGTGGTTGCGAACGGCACGCTCACCCAGGTGCAGCGCTTACACCGCGAGCATGGGGGCATCGATGCCAACACCTTCCGACGCAGTGACGCTGTGAAGATGGACATGCCCACGGTCGCGAACGTGGAGACGGCGATTAGGAGGCCGCTAAAGGCCAGAGGAAACATCTTGTTCATGAGGCGGGCCATTGAGGCGGAGAGGGCTGCTCTCCCTGACGGGCGCACTAAATTTACTAAGCACGAGTTGCAGGCTATCAGGAAGGCTGCGTCCAAGGAGTACACGAAGCTTTCGCAGCAGACTCAGATGGACCTGGCCGAGGAGGCGAAGAACGACGCCAACGCCAGGGCGGCGGCGGACGAGACGTTGGATGCAGCACCCCCAGAGACGCCCTTCAACGCCAATCCACTCTGGGGCTGCGCGAGCGTGGATTGCCCGCTCTCCGTCGACGTGGCTCGTGACGCGGTCCTCTTGAAGACGGGCAAGGCCAAGGTTGCCCTCCCTTTCGCCTCCTCCCTATCCTTACTATCCCCCGTCCTCCCCCATCCCACCCCCCCCTCCACATTCATCTCATATCGCATATCGCCGATCGCCGATCGCCGATCGCCTTTATCCTTCATCCCGCCTCTTGGGAGGGCGGGGGAGGAGGAGCGGCATGGATGTTGGAGGGTGGTGGATGGATCATGGGGGATCGCAGGGCCTGTATTGGCCCGCTCTTGCTGGCGCCCTTGCCCAGGTTGGCGGGCTTCGCTCGTGCAGCGGCCCGTTCAGGAAGCCCATGCGTGACAGGTTGATGGTCCGGGATCAGAACGACATCCCCGCCTCAGAGCAGGTTCGTCATTACCATACCTGCGCCGTGGGGCACCCTGGGGTCTGTAGGGATGCCGACGCCGAGATCTACAGGATGGGGGGCTTCCTTCTCAGCGCGCTCAACTCGTTCGTCGTGTCGCAGGGCCGAGTCGCTGAGGGCCAGGGCTTGTCGCTCAGCGCTCGCAGGAACGGCGTGGACGATCCTCTTCTGCAGATGTGGTTGGTCGTTGCCTACAAAAGGAAGGGGGGCCCGCTCCTGTTTGTGTGCGCTTCTCTGCGTGCCGTTGATGGCGCCGCTGACGTGTTCGACATTGTCACTGCTGATTCCACCATTCCGATGCTTGTGGGGCACTCCATTGTTGGGAGCCTTCTTCGCCTTCGCCCTGATCAGGTGCTCGCGGCATCGATGGAGTTGGCGTCGCTTCCGGGCTTCCTGCTGTGCGTGAGGGTCAAGAGCATCGGCGACGCCGTCGATGTCTTCAGCAAGGAGAAGACCGAGGCCAAGGCGAAGACCATGGAGGCCAAGAAGGATCATAAAGGATGCATGGGCCCGAACTCCTGCTCCCCCCGCGCCCCCTGCACCGATTGCTGGGTCTGCTTGGGTGTCGCCGTCGTCGAGGGTTGCGATCTCCAGCCCATCCACTGAGCGCCAGCCCATCCAGATACCCCCTCAAGCATCGATCCATGAGTGATCTGGATGCTTTCGCCACCGCGTCTCCTAACCTGACCTCACCAGGAAACGGCTCCAAACGGACCATGGTCCGTTTGGCGTTCCCTGGGGTCGGGTTGGGCTGGCGCGGACGAACGGGGCAGGAAGAGCTTTCGACGCTAGTGGTGGATGAGCTAACGCGTGCTGTTTTCGGGGCCGTCTTGGGATCTTGGGTATAGTGGTGTAGTATTGGGCCTTGGGCATTGTGGCTTGGGTGCCCCTCTTGGGTCTTCGGAGCTCGTCGCGCCCCGGGGCCATCTCGGGGTCGCATTGGATGCTCCTTCGCCAGATGCGGAGCTGGATCGCATGATGGAGCAGGGCTTCGCCGCTCTCGGGGGCGGCGTCGGCGTCGGCAAGAAGGGGCACGGCCCTGGTTGCGAGGGAGTCTCGGCTGCGGGATCGATCTTCCCGACGGTTTCGAAGTCGAAGGTCGACAAGGAGGGCGCCGCGGGCCCCGCTGGGGGCTGCCCCGCGCCGCCGCCCCCGCCGCCGCCGTGGGCCCCTGTGGAGGTGGGCGAGGGCGCCGAGGAAGAGGCCATGGCCAGCGACCCAGATGACATAGTGGGGGGTGGCGTTGTTGCTAAGGCCAAGGGCGCAGGCCTCGCTAAGAAGGCCAAGGCGAGTTACGAGGAATATGAGGTCAAGTCCGAGGATGGCTCCACGGTCGTCGGACAGCTTGTGTACAACAAAAACAGTGGCTCCATAGACGCGCACTGCGCACGCCACAAGGTAGGCGCCACGAAGTGCCATATGAACCGCACCCTGAGGGCCTCGGAGACCTCCGGCAAACTTGCGCAGGGCCGGCCCCTCGGTTTGCTAGTGGCGTGGCTATGGGGCGGGGGCCACGCCGATTGTCGCGAGAAGAAGCAGCACGCCGACCTCCGGACTGGCAAGGGGGAGTTCGCTTATTTAGTCGCTCAGGATAAGCGTTCTCGTGCCAGGGAGCGGGTAGAGTCCGATCCCGCTTTTAAGAACTGGCACGCCCGCGCGAAGTGGAAGGAGCGCGATCGGCGGCCGGGGGAGCCGGCAGAGCCACCAGGTCTTGCGTGACGCATAGCCGCATCGGCGACGCATAGCGCACGCACAGCCGCCTCCCTCGGCCCGCAGTGCCTTGCCTGCCGTCAGCCCCGTCGCCCTGTTTGCCGCCAGCCTCGTCGCTGCTTGTCGCCTGCATCGGCCCGCGTGATCGCACGGCCCGTTGCTCGCGCCACGCGCTGCCCACGTGACCGCGCGTCGCAGGGCAATTCGCACGTCTTCAGAACATCAGACATCGCCATCGCGATTGCCGTCTTGCCGTCATCCATTCCTCCGTTTGCGATTGCGATTGTTGTCTTGCCGTCTTGCCGTGAAGGCACGACAGCGAGGCCGTCGGGTTGGCGATCTCGGCTGCTCGGGCGCTTGTCGGGCTGGCGGTATCAGGCCTCCTCTTCCTCCTGCCCTGAGCCTCGCTGCTGCTTCCTCTTCCTGTGTCCTGACCCTTGCGCTGCTGCGCTGCTGCTGTCTCTCCGGCCCCGTCGGCCTCCTGGGCCCCCCCTGGACGCATCTTTGAATGTGGCCTCGTAGGGGCCTCCTGGCACCCGAACCAGACCATTTCCGCTTGTCGTCTTCCCCTTGCCCCTTGCCTGCCTCCCTCCTCCTCGCATCGCTCTTTCGAGTCATTCGCGCATACTGCGTGCTTGCTTGCTGCCGCCTGCCGTCCTGAATGAAACGGCGGGGTGGCGCTCTCAGACAGTGACATGCCCCCTGGTGTGGTTGTTCCATCTTGGACCGTCGCTGTTCTGGTCGAGTAGCCGGGTCGGCCATCCCCCGGAGCCCCGACCGAAGCCGGCCGTTTTCGCCTCCATTGCGTTGCGGGATGGCGCCGAGGAGGCCGACCGCGAGGGACGCCGCGGGGACTGCCCCCTTGGTCTTTGGGGCCACAAAGCCAAAGCGCAAGAAGGAGGAGGCCCCAGTGCCCGAGGCGAAGAGGTCTGCCCCCCACCGCACGCAGGCCGATGCGGGCGGCGCGGGCGATCGGGCGATGACAGCGCCCGCCAGCGGGGAATCGTCCCAGGCCCCCACCTCAGACGAAGGAGGGCGAGCGGCGGTGATGGCGACGGCGCCCGCCAGTGGGGCGTCGCACCAGCAGCCCACGGCGGACCAGCAGAAGGCCGAGGACACGGTGATCGAGGCAGCGGAGGAGCTGCAGGCGGTCGAGCAGCCCCAGATCACGGAGCCAGAGGCGGTCGAGAAGCCCGAGGACACGGCGATGGCAGCGGAGGAGCCCGAGGCGGTCGAGAAGCCCCAGAACACGGAGCCAGAGGCGGTCGAGAAGCCCGAGGACACGGCGATGGCAGCGGAGGAGCCCGAGGCGGTCGAGAAGCCCGAGGACATGCCGGTGGCGAAGCCCGAGGACATGGCGATGGAGCCCGAGGCGGTCGAGAAGCCCGAGGACATCGTGCCGGTGGCGGAGGAGCCCAAGGCGGTCGAGACGCCCGAGGCGGTCAAGGAGGCCGAGGCGGTCGAGAAGCCCGAGGCGGTCGAGAAGCCCGAGGTGCCCGTTGCCGCCGTGGCGGCGGCTGTCGGAGCCGAGCCATTGGACCCTGCCAGTGCCGCCGATGCCATCGCGCAGGCCTGTGACAACCGCGCTCTGCGCGCTGGAGGTTTACTCGTCGCCCCGGGGCCGCAGGCGGTCGAGAAGCCCGATGACTCGGTGACCTCGGTCGACAAGCCCGATGACTCGGTGACCTTGGCGGTCGGGAAGAACGACGGTCGAGAAGACTCCGCGGGGGCGACTCCGACGGCGACCGCGACCGTGGAGGCGACTCAGGCGGTCGACAAGCCCGCGGAGGCGACGCAGGCGGTCGAGAAGCCCAAGGCTTCGTTGACCGCGCCCGTGGAGGCGACGAAGATGGTCGACAAGCCCGCTGACGTGGCGGTGACCTCGCACACGCAGGAGCAGGGGCCCGAGGTGGTCAACGAGCTCACCGCAAGGGGGCAGCCCGTGGCCCAGAAGGCGCCGAGCGTTGGTGGGCAATGGCCCATCCCCCATCCATCCATTGATCCCCCATCACCACGTCTTGGCAGCCCTTCTCCCTTCTCAGGGTTTCTTTCGGGTTGACGCTCCCTCCATTCCTCCCCCCCTTCCCCTCTTCCGCCCCTTCCTAGACCACCACCTCATCCGCCTCCCCCTCCTCGTCCCCCTCCTCTTCGCAGTCGTGCGCATTTGCATCCCGCGCCTCAGGCGCAGCTGGGCGCTGGGCCGTTCGTCTTGCCGACGGCGGCGGCCGCGCCGCTGGACTCGTCCGTGGATTCGCTGCTCGGCGACGGCTCTTTGGCCCTCGGCGGGGACATAGACATTGATGCTGGCTTCGAGGGGCTGGTCGGCGCGCCTGGTCCCGCTCCGGTGCCCTGGGCCCCCCCTCAAGGCGTCCCAGAGCGCCCTGCGAGGTCCAGGGAGGTTCTGGGAGCTCTCGGGAGGTCCCGGGAGGTCCGTTCAGGTCGCGGGAGGTCCCGAGAGATCTCGGGAGGTCCCGATTTAACGGGAATTATCGTCCAGGAATTAGCGGCAAAGGTTCCCCGGGTGGTCCCGGGTGGTGGGGCCCCGGGTGGTGGGGGCCTTCCCGCTAATTATTCCCTGTGTTTTTACAGGGTTTCATTCTCGGGAAATTAGAGGGAAAAGTTCCCGGGTGGTGGGCCCCGGGTGGTCCCCGGGTCGTCCGTTAATTCTGGGCGTTAATCCCCGAACCCTTGGACGGTAATTCCCAGCCATGAAAATCAGATGGGGCGACGGGCAGGGGGGCCCGGATTGCTCTCCTGCAGTTGCGCCTCGCCGAGAGCCTTCCACGGGCGTCAGAGTCGCCCCGGACGGCCGCTCGAGGCCCGAGGGGGATCCAGGCCCCGCCGACCCCGCCCCCCTCGAGCGCAAGGCTGACGATTGCTTCGAGGCGGACCCTGAGATGTTGCTAGATGCCGACGCGGACGCGAAGCCTCCGCCGCTCGTGGACGCCATCCGCGCGTGGCACAAGGCGCTTGGGATTTCGGATTGCGTCTCAGGGGGCCGTGCTACCAGGGCAGCGTCAGCACAGTCCTCGATTGGTGGTTTCAGGACCCTCCTCAGGTGCTCCATGACTCCCATGACCCTTCAGGTCCCTCCAGGTGGCCTCAGAAGGCTTTCAGGCTGTCAATGGGCTCCAGGAAGGTTGAGGAGGCCCCAGGAGGCCTGAGGAGGCCCTCAGACGGCCCTCAGGAGGCCCGAGGAGGCCTCAAGAGGCCACACGAGGCTTCAGAAGGCCCTCAGGATACCCGAGAACGCCCGAAGACGCCCCAGGAGGCTTCAGGAGACCCCCAGGAGGCGCCAGGAGGCTTCAGACATCACCAGGAGGCCAAAGAGGGCCCTCAGAATTCCACTGGTGCCCCGGGATGCCCCGGGAGAGGAGGAGGCGGAGGGGGAGGGAGAGGTGGCCCATCAAATTGCCCTTATCGGATTTTTGCCAGATTCTGTTCGCGCAAGGAAGGAGGAATGCGGAGGCGGAGGGAGGAGGAGAAGGAGGCGGAGGAGGTAGAGTCGCGACCCAACAACTAAGGACTACAGTGTGCTACAGGGCCCAGCGCGCCCATTCGCCATTCCACAACTTGAGGGCCCACGATTTGCACAACAACTTAAGGGCCCGAGAATTTTACACGTATTGGGCCCGCGCCCATGGGCCTGACTTGTGGCCGGGGGTCCACGGCGCCAGAACTTTGTGGTTGAACGGGGTGTCGGGGTACGTTGTGCACTTCTTGGGCCCTTCTTGCGATCCCGCGACGCCATCCTTTGTCTCGCAGGCGTTCTCCCCCAGAGAGACGCGGACCATGCAGGAGCAGCTCCACTTCCTCGCGAGCGGCGGCCCGATCACCGTGGGGACCGCGTGCTCGGGGACCGAGATCATCATGGTCGTGCTGGAGCAGTTGGTGAAGTACTGGTCGGAGGACGCCAGGGTCGGTTTCCCAAATTCCCCCTTCTCCCATGCCGCAGTAGCAGAATCCAAAGTGGTCATTGCCGGCGTCCAAAACGCCCCTCCAAGACGGCTTCCCAGGCCCCCCCCCCAGCGACGATGACGATGACGATGGGGCGCGTTCTGACCGACAGAATTTCAAATCGGATCCAGCCGCGGCCGCGAGGGCGCCCCCAGAAGCCACGAAAGGGCATGAAACAACACAACATAATCTCGATCCTCGATCCTCGCTCCTCGACCCTCGACTCTCGATCCTCGATCCTCGACCCTCGACACTCGATCCTCGATCCTCGATCCTCGATCCTCGCCCCTCGATCCTCGACTTCGTCCTCCTCGTCGTCGTCGTCGTCGTCGTCGTCGTCGTCGTCGTCGTCGTCGTCGCCGTCTGTGCCGTCGGCGCCGCCGCCGCTGCCGCCGCCGTCGCCGAGGTTGGCGCCGAGGTTCGAAACTCGAACCTCGAAGATCGAGGCTTCCTGGCCCTCGGGGGCCCTGCTCGCCGCCGCGGCTGGAAGCGAATCGAAAAACTGGTGCGTCTGGGCCCCTGGAGGAGGCCGGGGACCCCTCTTGATCGTCGTAAGTCGTAAGCGTCGTCGTCGTCGCCTCGCCTGAGCCGCGGCGGTGGCGAGATGGGGGTGCGTGCCTCGCCGAAGTCTCGCAGAGACGGGCGTAACCAAGGTATGGTTAGTCTGGTCTGGTCTGTTGCGAAGATTTGGCATGGCATGAGTCTGGTCTGGTCTGGTTGGTCTGGTCTGGCTGGTCCAGTTGGTCTGGCTTGTCTGGTTCGCTGGTCTGGTCCGTTTACGCCAGCCAGCCCTTCCGGGGTCCAGGGTCCATTGGCCGGGGTCCTCGCGGGGCCGTCTCGCGGCCCATCTTGGCGGCAATCGGCCCGACGACGACCGCGACCTCCTTCCTCAGCCCACCGAGCTGGCGGCGGCGCCGGCCGCGCGGGCGTCGCCCGCCTGCGGCGCGGGGGGAATGGCAAAGGGGCGGGACAGGAGGAAAGGGTACCCCCTCCCATCCGGAACACTAGACGCTTCGCGTATCCCTTCCCCCTGCCCCCTCCTTCCCCCTCCGCCCCTTCCCACCCCTTCCTCCGCCCCCCCTCCCGCGCCCGCCCATTTCGGCACGCGCCTTACACGTTTCGTGCCCTCTCCATTTCGGCACACGCCTCACGCGTTTCGTGCCCTCCCCATTTCGGCACACGCCTCGCACGTTTCGTGCCCTCTCCATTTCGGCACGCCCCTCGCGCGTTTCGTGCCCTCCCCATTTCGGCACGCGCCTCACACGTTTCGTGCCCTCTCCATTTCAGCGCACCCCTCACGCGTTTCGTGCCCTCTAGATTTCGGCACACCCCTCGCACGTTTTTCGCGCCCTTTCCGTAGCCATCGGACTCAAGACTCAAGGTCGTCGTCGTCGTCGTCGCCGCGGATGGCGTCGGCGCCGTCGCCGTTGCCGTCGCCGTTACCGTCCTCAGTGTCCTCAGTGACGGATCCGCGGACGACGCCGCCGCTGGACCCGACGTCCCCGCCGGACCCGACGTCCCCGGTGGAGATACCCGTCCCCGCCAGCCCCTCCAGGCCGATGTCGCCGATGTCCGACGCCATCTCGAGCGCGACGGAGCAGCCGGTCCCGAGCTCCTTGCCCGAGATTGCGAGCCCGTCATGTGGCCCGCCGAGCCCTGCTGGCAGCGCGGCGCCGGCTGGCGGCGCGGTCGCGGCGCCGGCTGGCGGCGCGGTCGAGGACAACTCGTCGGACGACTGGGGCTGCTGGACGGCTGGCGGGCTCTGTGGCGGCGCGGCGCGCGACGAGGACAACTCGTCGGACGACTGGGGCTGCTGGACGGCTGGCGGGCTCCGCGGCGGAGCTGGCGGCGGACGACGACGACGACGACGACGACGACGACGACGACGACGACGACGACGACGACGACGACGACGACGAGGCGATGCTGGAGGCGGCGGCGTCGACGACGACGACGACGACGACGACGACGACGACAGAGGCGATGCTGGAGGCGGCGGCGGCGCTAGCGGACGCGGACGCGGACGCGGCGATGCTGGCGGACGCGGACGCGGCGATGCTGGCGGACGCGGAGGCGGCGGCGGCGCCGATGCTGGAGGCGGAGGCGGCGCTAGCGGACGCGGACGCGGCGATGCTGGCGGAGCTAGCGGCGGCGGCAGAGACAGGGTGGACGAAAGGTGGTTCCAGGACCCGTCCTTTGTGAGCGACCTGCTCGCCTCGATGCCGGGCGTGGACATGCGCGACGCCCGCATCCAGGCCGCTGTCCAGGCCGCGGGGGAGCTGCAGCGGGAGGCGGACCGGCTAGCGCGGCTCGACGCGGATGAGCTGGAGCTGGAGGCGGCGCTGATGACCGCCGCGGCCGAGTACCTCGCGGTGGATCTGGAGCTGGAGGAGGAGGAGAGGCGGAGGGCGGCGGAGCAGCCGACGCCGGGGGGCGCCTGGCAGGCAGCGGTGGACGGGGCCGCCTACGGGCGATGGATGGCGAGGAACGGGAGGGTCGAGGAAGCCGAGGCGTGTGCCTTCGGGCCGGCGCGCCTAGCCTATGACCAAGAAATGCGCATGATGGAGCACGAGCGCAACTTGGCGTGGCTGGACTCCCTACGAGGGGAGCGCTGAGGTTATGAAAATGGTGCACGGTGGTGATGATGATGATGATGGAGCGCGTTCTGGCCAACATGACGATGACGATGAGCGGCGACGCCGACGATGACGATGACGATGGGGCGCGTTCTGACCAACAGAATTTCAAATCGGATCCAGCCGCCCCCGCGAGGGCGCCCCCAGAAGCCACGAAACAACACAACAAAATCTCGATCCTCGATCCTCGCTCCTCGACCCTCGACTCTCGATCCTCGATCCTCGATCCTCGACCCTCGACACTCGATCCTCGATCCTCGATCCTCGACCCTCGATCCTCGACTTCGTCCTCGTCGTCGTCGTCGTCGTAATCGTCGTCGTCGTCGCCGAGGTTCGAAACTCGAACCTCGAAGATCGAGGTTTCCTGGCCCTCGGGGGCCCTGCTCGCCGCCGCGGCTGGAAGCGAATCGAAAAACTGGTGCGTCTGGGCCCCTGGAGGAGGCCGGGGCCCCCTTTTGATCGTCGTAAGTCGTAAGCGTCGTCGTCGTCGCCTCGCCTGAGCCGCGGCGGTGGCGAGATGGGGGTGCGTGCCTCGCCGAAGTCTCGCAGAGACGGGCGTAACCAAGGTATGGTTAGTCTGGTCTGGTCTGTTGCGAAGATTTGGCATGATGGCATGGCTAGTCTGATCTGGTCTGGTTGGTCTGGTCTGGCTGGTCCAGTTGGTCTGGCTTGTCTGGTTCGCTGGTCTGGTCCGTTTACGCCAGCCAGCCCTTCCGGGGTCCATTGGCCGGGGCCCTCGCGGGTTGGAATGGCCCCTCCGGCTGGCTCCGGGCCTGTGGTTGCCGGCGGTCTCTCTGTGGAAGTCGGCGGGGATTTCGGGGGCTTGGCCAGCGCTTGGCGGAAACCGTGTCGTGACGCGCCCCTGGACTCCAGTTCTCGCGCTAGGCATCAGTCCTCATGGGCTCATGGGTCATGGGCCCAGGGGCTCACCACTCTCGTTTTTCGTTATTCGAACCCTCGTGCCGTCGTTAGGTGCCCCCGTATCATCGTTATTCTGCTACCAGACCAGGGTAGGCTACCAGGCATGGGTTCGGGGGCTCACGTGCCGTCGCTCGCCTCCGTCGTCCTCTCCCCTGCTTCGCTCCCTCCACCTGCAAGGAGTTCGGGGTGGAGATGCAGATCCAGCACGCGTTCGCGTGCGACAATGACGAGGCCGTCCAGAAATTCATCATGCTGAATCATTCGCCCGGAGTTATTATTGCTGCAACAGAGTCGCTGGGAGAGAAGGTTACGCCGGTCATCAACAAGGAGGTCGTGTCGTTCGCGATCCCGACTTTGGACATCTTCATAGCGGGCTTCATCTGCAAGGGCCGGAGCAAGAAGAACAATAACCGGGAGGGGCCCAATGCAGTCAGGGAGCGCTTGGGAAGCACTGGGAGCTCCTTCGACGAGATAGGCAGGCACATCGAAGAGCACAAGCCGCGGGCTGTTATTCTGGAAAACGTGGTGGCTCAGGGGGACCACAAGGGCACAAGGGGGCAGGGGCGGAGGGGGCGGAGGATGGGGGATGGGCGGGATGGGATTGGGGGATATGGATATGGGCCAAGGGATGGGATGAGGATGGGCCGGGGACAGGCGGGGGATGGTCAGCAGGAGGAGGATGAGATTGAGGAGGAGTGGGAGTGGCGCTCATGGCTCATGCATGGCTATCATATGGGCCATATGGGCTCGGGGGCCCCTGGGCCCTCCATGGGCCCGTGGATCGATTAGTAGGGCGACCCTGCCAAATGAAGGGTGCCCTTGTGGCCTCTCTATCTCGCCCCACGCCCTCTGCGTGTCCTCTGGTTGTTCGGGGCCACGTTGCCCTCGGAAGAGTCTCGTGTCCTCTCGGATGTCCTGCCCAATCAACTCCGCCTGCATGGAGGAAGCGCTATGGCGCTATGGGTACTATGGGGGTTTATGGGTCTATGAGTCTACGAGGTACAATGAGATGAGATGAGGGTCTACGGGCAGGGGGGTAGGAGGTTGAGGCGTAAGCCGGGGGCGGGTGCCCGCACTGCCGCATTGCCGCAGGTTGACCTGCTCCAGAGGGATGATGATGGCCAATGCGACGCGGACTTCATCGTGACTTGGTTCGAAGGCATCGGCTACGTCGCCAGGTGGTACAGGATCGAGGCGCGCCACTACGGTTCTTGCCCTCGGCGCGAGCGCTTGTATTGGCTTGCTTGGAAGAACGGCTGTCGTCGCTTCGCCGACGAGGCCGACTCGCTCCTCCAGACAATGGCCAACTCCTGCCGCGACGGCGACACCGTGACCCTCGAGCGCTATCTCCTCCCCACGGAGCTCCGCACGTGCTACGCCAAGAGTCCGAGCGAGCCCAAGAAGGAGCACAAGTACAAGGACGACCATTTGTTCTACTACGGGCTCATCAACCAGGATTGGCCGCCCTGCAGGGGCATGTTCGGAGGCTCTCTCGACCACATGGAGCAGCGGCCCTACGAGTGCGTCGTCTTCGCGTGCCTTGCGTTCCCCACGTTCGCCACCACCTCTGATGACACCAAGGTCTTCGAGTATATCGACGTGAACGAGAGTTTGTCCCGTCTAGTAGGTCCGAAGGGTACTAAGAACCCGTGGTCGACCACAGTCCCGACTATATGTACCAAGGGCGTCTATGTTATGAGGTGGAAAGACGTGGACGTCCAGACGGAGCAGGAGGTCGCGCTATATCGCCAGTTGGACGGCATGGAGATGATGCAGATGATTGGCTACGACCGCTCGTTCATGAGGGCGCCTCCACAGATTGGGGGTAGCGAGGCCATCTTCCCCGACCACGGGACGACGACCAAACTGGCGGGGAACGCGTTCTCCGCCTTCGCGTGCGGGCCAGCCTCGATCGGCCTCATCAGAAATCTGCGCAGGGAGGCCGCGCCTGGCGACAGGTCGGATTGATTCGAAGAGGTGTCTGGTTCGCCGGCGGCGTTGCGGCGCTCATGGGATGGGCATTTGAAGCACTTGATTTCCTCTGCCACTTGGCGGCCCCCGCCGCGCGCCCTGCCCCCTGCCTTGTTCGCAGCGCCTGCCTGAGGGGAACTCCGATGGCCTTGCAGGGGCCGGGCCATGGAGCATGGTCCATGCAGCATGGTCGTTTTGTCACCTTGCAGATTTGTTGCAGCAGACGCGGCGGCATTCTGGATTTGGCCGTGCGGAGCGCTGTTCAACCCCTTTCTTCTCGGCGTGTGTCCTTACAATCGTCGTCGGCCTCTGGCGTCGCGGCCGTCGTCCAGGGCGCCCCCCCTCCGAGCCGAGGTCAATGCGTGAAGTTATTCGCGCTTCGGTGTTCGCGGCCCCCGGTTCACCCTGGGGTCTGGGGGTCTTGGGGGCGGTGCGGGCGGCGCGAGAGCGCGACGTTTTCTGTTATATGTGCCTCGAGTTTCGCGCAGAGGGAAGCGTCGATTTCGCCATGTTACAGGCGTGTGTGTTACGCTATGGCTATATGCTCTATATGCTATGTGCCAACTCCTCCTGACATTACTTGACGCGGCATTCGGCATTATACATTTCATTAGATGCCGCACAATTGCAGTGCCGGGGGAAGATTGGGCGGCACCTCCGAGTTTAGGCATTGGCAATCGACGCGTTGCGACGACCCAGATGTTCCAGGTAGTAAGTAATGTTGTGGTACCGTAGCGTCCAGCCGTTCTTCGGTCTGCGGATTCTGATGAGCCGTTGTCTCACCTGGCCCTCCTGCGGTCATCGTCCGCTGACGCGCTGGCCGAGCCAGGCTGTTTGACGCGCTGGCCGAGCCAGGCTGTCGACGCGCTGGCCGAGCCAGGCGACGATGCTCGCGGGAGGGCCAGTGGAGACAACGGTAGTTGATTTTCGGGGATCTTCGTCTTCGCCGCGGCCGGGCGCATCTCGGTCTTCAGTCTTCAGGATTGCGAGGAGCAGTTGTATATGGGTTATATGGGCCATCTTGTTGTCATCGCGTCTTGACGCGCTGGCAGACTGGCCCCTTGGCCCCCTTGCACGCCTGGCACGCCTGCACGCCCCATGGTTTTGGGAGGACCGCCGGCTCCTTGGCCTCTGGCACGCCGGCACGCCTGCGGGCTCCAGCATATGGATGGCCTTGGAGGCGCCCCAGAGGTCTCTCGCTCCAGCTCTCGCTCTCACGATCTCCTTCATGGATCATCGCTCGTGGAAAGGATGCCGGGGCGGTCCCGGGAGAGGGCGATCAGGCTTTAAGGGCGAAGAAGGCACGTCCCCACCAATTCCCATACACTGCGCAGGATCGCGTTCGGGCGCTCGTCGCTCGTCGCGCTGGCGCTCTCAGGCCTCCTTCCTCCTGCCCCGAGCCTCGCTGCTGCTTCCTCTTCTTGCGTGCCGTGCCTGGCCCTTCCTCGGATAAATCCTCTAATGTGGCCCTTGCCCTTTGCCTGCAGCCTTCCTCCCCGTCTCGCTGTTCCGAGCCCCTGCTTGCTTGCTGCCGCCAGCCGCGCTGATTCCTGCTTCCCGCATCCACGTATCCGCGCTGCGTTTGGCCCAGCCGCTTCTGGCCTTCGATTTTAATTTTGTGATTATTCGAGTTGCCTGCGGCACGCACCGCCGCCGTGTGCCGCGGCACCGCGTCAGCGCAGCATCGGGTGGCCCCATAGACCAGCCATGGACCCATAGAGGGCGCAAGCGCTGGGGTGTTGTGTGCGTTGTGCGCGCGTGTGCGCGTGATGCGCGCGTTGCGTGCGTGCGCGCGCGCGCCGAGGCGGGGCTGCGCGCCGAGGATGAGGAATAGGGAGGTGGGGCGGGGGGGAAGGGGGGGGGGAAGAGGGGGACAAGAAGGGGAGGGGGGAGGGGCAGGGGTAAGGTGGGTAGGGGAGAGTTCGTCGTCATCGCCCGCCGCCGCCCGAGCGCGGCCCCTCGCGCCCTGACCCAGCGGCGGGGGGGGAGGGGGGTACTCGCGGCTCGCGCTCTGGCAGGGCTTCTGGGATAAGAACAACCGCGCCAGACAGCCTATGGTCACATGGAACTACCGCGCCTCAACGTTGCACGAGGCACGGTGGCGGATTCCCCGAGTGCTGCCCCTGGCTTGTAAGGGCCCCGCGAGCTTGTCTGCGCCATGGCCCAGCCGGAAGGGAGGCTCGCTGTTCGGCGCAGAGGCAATAAGCGCGCGGCCGCGGCCCAGGCCGCCCAGGCCGCGCCTGGGAGCTCGGACGCCACGCCAGCGTTGGAGGACCCGACCTTGGCCGGCTTGCAGTCCATGGGCATGGTTGTAACAGCGCATGCCGAAGATTCTAAGGAGGCGCAGGCCATCATGAAGCTCGTGCACTGCCTTGTCTGTCCAGACGGCCGCGCGTGCCTTCTCTGCGGCATGAAGGACACCGAGGTCGACCACGTCTACGTGACGCGTACGATCATCTGGGCCTACCCGCCATCGCCAGATGGCAAGAACTCTGGCATGGTGCCCGGTTGACGCTCAAACGATCCTCACTCTTTCGTCGCGTCGTCGTTGTCGCGGTCATTGTCGGCTGACTTGAGACGCAAATTGGGTGCCTAAAGGAGTTCTTGCCTCATTGTAATACGTTTAATACGTAGCCGTGGGGCCCTTGCCCCGCGTGTCTGGGTCAGGGTCTTCGGTCTGCGCGCCCGTGGTTCATGGGCTCATGGGTCCTGGGTCACGGTGTCTGGGTCAGGGTGTCAGGGTCAGGGCCCTGGTCTGGGTCAGGGTCTGGAGTCTGGGTCTGGGTGTCTGGGGTCAGGGTGTCTGTGTCAGGGTCCTTGTCTGGGTCAGGGTCTGGACGGCAGTTGACCTTCGGACCTCCAGGGGCCTCCGTCGTCGCCCCGGCTGGGCGCAGCTCGGCCTTCAGCAACTCGGTCTTCAGTCCTTTAAATTCAGTCTTCACATTTCGAGGGGCCGTTGTCTCAATTGGCCCTCCTGTGGTCTGTGGCGCGGTCATCGTGTCATCGTCGTCTGTCACGCGCTGGCCGAGCCATGCAGATGACGGCGATGCTGCTGTGATGCTGCGATGCTCACGGGAGGGCCAGTGGAGAGAACGGTAGTTGCCCTTCGGGGACCTCCGTCGTCGCCGCGTTTGGCGCAGCCCGGTCTTCAGATTGCAAGGAGCAGTTGCCTCCACGGGCCCTCTTGTTGTCATCGTGTCATCGTCTCTTGACGCGTTGGCACGCCTGCCCCTCGGCCTCCCGGCGCGCCTGCACGCCCCCGCGCCTGCACCTTCCACGGAAGAGGCGTGATTAGTATTGCAGCCGCTGGGAGGTGTGCTATTACTGCCAGAGGGTGTTCCAAGCGAGGTTCAAGGCAAAGTACAAGAGCGTCCAGAAGCTGCTGGAGCAGTTCGGCACCGATGTGATGGTGCTTCGCATGCACAAGCATTGGAGGCAGGTGTGCGTCTTGGCCACGACCCAGGCTGGCACGCTCGCCGTCAAAATCACCTGGGGCACCGAGGAGGACACGCGCAAGCTGGTCACCAAGCAGGCGCAGGAGACGCGCTTGGAGGACCCAGAGGATGAGATCATCCCAGAGGAGGACTACGAGCAGCTCTACGGCAATTGGAAAACCAATGGCAAGGGCCATAAGCTCGTGGACTGGGGCGGGGTCAGGGGCGTCTTGGTGCCGGGGCGCCGCGTGTGGCGAACTCAGTCTGCCCTGGCCCTCGGCGCGGCCAGGCCAGGTCCCCGCTGCCCTGCTCGTTATCCATCCTCCCCTTTCTTTCCTGCTCCATGCTCCATCCCCGCCTCTATGCCTCCATGTATGTCCCATGTCCCCATGTCCCCATGGCCCATGTCTGTCTCCCCCCATCGTCCATTGTCCCATCGTTCCCCCCCCATTAATAGTCCTCCCCCTGCTCGACAACTCCCTGCCGCAATACCCCCCCCCCGAAGCCCCAGGCCCTTCCACCGCCCACCGTCCGCCGCCCAGGTCCAGGCCCCCCGCCCCCCCAGAGCCCCAGGCCCTCCTGCCCCGAGCCCGCCGATGCCCGATACCACTCCTTGGGGATTGTATGTCTTCTCATCCTGTCATCCCGGACAAGAGGATGAGGGCGCGTTATCCAGCCCCGCACCCTCCTCCGAGTACGCCTTGCCCTCCGCCTGTGGGCTGTAGGTTGTCGTTGCGTCTGCCGCGGCTGGACCTCCGCCGGCGTCCAGACCCTAGATTCCTTATTTATTCAGTGGTTAATAATTCCTAATCCAATTCCCCAATGGCCCCATCCACCTGGCAGCCAGCGCGGAATGATACGGCAGGGGTGACACAGAAGCTCGCCGTTGCGGTTACGAGTGGGGGGTGGGGTGGGGGGGGTGGGGGGGGGTGGCTGAGGCGCGGGCGAAGCGCCACGTGGCCCCTAGACGTGCCCCCCTGACGCGGCCCTCAGAAGCCGACGCCCTAGAGTCAGCCACGCGCGCGCATGGAGCACATTACACATTACAGCGAGTAAGACCGTTCGGCCCCACTCACTCTGATCAAAAGCGGGGTCGAGTGCTTCCAGAGGCCCCCACTGCGGCCCCCATGAGGTCCGTGTACATTTCGGTCCGAGAGGCTCGAGTCCAGCGACCGAGCCATGCTCCAGGAAGATAACGAAGATAGCGAGGGGCCTAGCCTTCTGCCCGAACGCAACCAGTGGCAAGCATACGTTGCTCTTAGCCGCTGGCAGAGGGACGAGGCGTCGTCCAGGGCGGCTTCGCAGGGTTCGCAGGCGGCGGCAGCGAGTCCACCCGAGCCCGAGCCCCGGCCAGTGCCTTCCTGGCCGCGGCTGGAGCCGCTACCAGCGTTTTTGCGGCAGCTCAGAGGTAGCAGAAGCCGCAGCCGAAGCAGGGGCAGGGGCGACGGCGACGGGGGTGACGACGGCAACCCGTACGGCGACTTCGAGGACTTCGACGACGTGACGCTCGAGGAGGTGCAAGACATGCTTGGGGATGACTACGTCATCGAACGCGAGGGCGAGGAGCAGGAGGGGCGGCGCCAGCGGCAACGGCAGGAGGAGGCCGCCGCCGTCGACGGGATCGAATCGATGGGCGCGGCTTCGGGCAAAGAGGGAGGTCGAGATCGCCGATCAGAGGGAGGTCGCGGATCAGCAGGAGGAGGCCAACGTGGGCGACTTGATTGACGTGGAGGACTCGAACAAGGCCAACGACAACGGGGGCGAGGCGACCGAGCAGGCCCAGCAGGAAGAGGAGGGGCCCGGGCAGGTGGCCGCCACCGCCGCGATCGACGCGATCGACGTGCCAGATTCGATCGAGGCGGCCGCGCCCGGGGCCGCGCCGACCGACCATGCGCGGCAGGGCGGGCAAGGGGGGCAGCAGCCGCCTCAACAGCAGCCCGTCATCGACGTGATCGATTCGTTCGGCGAGCAGACCCAGGGGGAAGAGGAGGGGCCCGGGGAGGGCGCCGCCGCCGCGACGATCGAGGCGGCCACGCCTGAGTTCAGGCCGCCCCCAGGCATCGGCATCGGCGGCATCGGCGACCAGACAGCGGTGGTAGAGCAACGACACCTACGGCCTCCTCCAGACGTCATGATGGTAGAGCCCGAGCTTGCAAGTCACAGAGAGATCTTCAGGCGACAAGTACCGATTGGCGAACGTCGGGAGCGCATGCCTGGCGAGCGCGAGCGCATTCAAGACCTCATTAACGCGGCTCGGGGGCGCGATGAGGGCACGATATCCTACACGCAGGTCGCGCTGCCCTTGGCTGGGGGGATTCACTGGACCACTGTGACCATGCTTCCCCCGTCTCCTGCGCCTGAGCCTGATACTGATCAGCCCGCAGCGCTAGATGTGGACGGCGGCGACGGGGATCGCACGGAAGCGGAGGACGTGGGCACCACGCAGACCGTGCCCGACACAGAAGAGGAGGGGGGCGAGGGCGCGGTCGACGACTGGGCGAACGCGGACGAGATGGACGGGGGTGCCTGGCGCTCTCTTGTTCCGCCCTAGCGGCTAGGCCCTAGTCAGAGAGACGTGGCGAGACATTGGCCCTGGCCCACTCAGCTCTCCCCCTCGCGCTCGTCGTCGGACCTCCTCCTGAGGTGGAGATGAGAGGAGGAGGTGGAGGAGGAGGAGGGGAGGGGGAATGAGTAGTCTGAGTTCCTCCGCGATCTGGGCCCTATGCCCTATGCGCCCCAGGCGCTTGCGAGCCTGCGGGCCCATCAGCGGAAGTGGAACCGCCACAGTGGCGTTGCCCGCTGCGGGCACAGACGCACTGTCTGCCACACCTGCGAATTCATGGCCTTCAGGGTCTACCTCTGAGCATCACTAAGGATGCTGTGCTTGTTGGGCGCCGGTCGGGCGCTGCCCTTGAGCCCTTCGAGCTCACCACTGCCCCAGCTTGCCGCGCCGCCTCGCGCCGATCGGCACAGGGCGGGTCCTGATTCAGAACAGCGTCAGGGCGGGTCCTGCAGGGTCTACCTCTGAGCATCACTAAGGATGCTGTGCTTGTTGGGCGCCGGTCGGGCGCTGCTCTTGAGCCCTTCGAGCTCACCACTGCTCCAGCTTGCCGCGCCGCCTCGCGCCGATCCGCACAGGGCGGGTCCTGATTCAGAACAGCGTCAGGGTGAGGTCAACATTGTGACCTCACCTTGCGTCGAGTTTCGTGCGCGTCAGAGGTGAGAGCCTCGCGCGCATCGCCGCTGGCCGCGACGAATGGCGACGCAAACGCCCATCGCCCACGCCGTCATTGTGGTTTCAGGCTTTAGGGTTTAGGGTTTAGGGTCTTGTGCGCCCCGCTGGGCGAGCACCTTCAGGGTCTACCTGGGTGTCCTCCAACCTTCCTCCTTCCCTTGCTCGTGCAGCTCCTCCCTATCTCTCCCCTCCCCTTGTGCTGCTGCTGCGCCAGCACAGTTCAAGTGTCGCTCAGCAGCTGCAGAGCTGGGAGCCACGAAGCGACGACGTGCCCTCGTGCCTTTTGCGGAAAGGGCTCCTGCCGATTTTGCAGGAGGAGGAAAAGGAGGAGGTGCGCGAGGCTCGCTGCCCCTCTCCGCCTCTCCTCGTCGTCGTCGTCGTCGTCGTCGTCGTCGTCGTCGTCGTCGGCGTCGGCGTCGTCGTCGTCGTCGTCGTCGTCGTCGTCGTCCCTCTTATATAGCCACCGTAGCAGTTGCGCCTTGTCGAGGTGTTCGGTACTCGGTACTCGGTGCGATTCGCCGGTGGACGGCGTCCGTGCATCCTTGCATCCGTTGCATCAACAACTGGCCCTCCTGTGGCCATCGCCTGCGTCTGTCGACGCGCTGGCCGAGGCAGGCCGCTGGCGGCGATGCTCACGGGAGGCCCAGTGGAGAGAACGAGACAACGGGATTAGGTGGCATCGGCATCGGGCATCGGCATCGGTATCTCCCTTCAGATGGGGTCGCAGTCTGCCATGGAACCAAGAATCACAATCGGGCCTTCGGGGCGTCGCGCTGAGTCGGGCTTCACTCTCGGGCCAGAGCTGCCCCGGGGCTCCAGGGGGCCCCGGGGGGCGGAGCAGAGGACGAGGGGGAGGAGGAGGAGGGGGAGGGGGAGGAGAAGGGGAGAAGGAGGGATGGGGGGAGGGGGAGAAGGGGGGAAAGGGGGGAAGGGGAGAAGGAGGAGGCAGCCGCGAGCGTTGCCGAGGTGGAAGGTGAAGCGCGCCCGCGTCATGACTGCGGAGATCCAGCAAGAGCATGCCACGGGGAACTTCCAGTTGGCGCCCAACGAGCTCGAGTCGATGATGTCCCAGCTCTCCGACATCTTCCTCCCGGAGAGGGCGACGGGGGAGGCCGTCGACTTCACGTTGGACTCAATCATGGCGGACGTCGGAAGCAGTGACAGTGCTGGGGAGAGCAGGCTGTCAGGGGGCGCAACCGATGAGGGGGCCGCGCATCGACGTAGCCAGTCCATCGGGCCACCGGGCCACTCGACTCCCGCATCCGCATCCCCCATGCCCCATGCCCCGTGCACCGTGCAACTCGCGCCCATGCATGCCTGCGGACACAACGCGGGCACATCATCGGGAAATGAGGCGCGCGGGCTGGCCCGGGCCAGGGGCAATCATGGGATATAGTGCATGGGGCACGGGGTATGGGAGTCGAGTGAATGGGGGCCCAGTGGCCCGCTGGCCTGGCTGATCGATTCTCGGGCCTTTTCATCCGTTGCGTTCGGCCAGGCCGGCGCTGGGCCAGCAACAGACCTCGCTTCCGGTGGCGTTCACTTCCGGCTTCTCGTTCCCAGGGCTGAGCTTCTCCATGCCGCAGTCTGCTCCGACCCAAGCGAATGATGGGGGCGCGCCCAGCGCCGCAGCGGCAAGAGCGGGGAAGGCGGCCATCAAAGACGCCCCGGTTACGCCCACGACGAACAAGAAGAAGACGGTCAAGACTCTTGCAGACGGCGGACAGGCCACCACGCCTTCGCCATCTGATTCTGGCAAGGCGCCGAAGCGGTCAGCTGGGCGGCCAACCGAACCTGCGCTCCCGGAGGTCGTCAAAATGCTGGCTGATTTCAAGGGTGCTTCGTCGACCCACCCTCGGTTCTTCGGACAGGAGCGCTATACTCAGACCAAGGCGGTCGGGCGCCTGGTCGACAGAGTCAAGGGCGAGATGGACAAGGTCGAGGACCCCCTAGAAGAGGACAAGTTCAAGAAGGCGAAGAAGAGCTTGGAGATCTTGTTGACCCTCATGAAGGGGTACACTCAGAGCAAGGGCGCTGGATTTCTGAAGGCTTATCAGGAGGCTGAGTCTTGGGCCGCCATGGAGCCTGCAGTCGACCTTGACTTCGTTCCGAGGTGGATGTCTTCGGAGAAGTCCCGCTCGCAGTTGGCGGCGGCAAAGCCTAAGGATTTCTGGTGGGAGCTCTCTAAGGACAACATGCTTCGCATTGGCTTCGAGGAGAAGGACCTGGACGCAGAGTGGGTCGGCATCATCTCCGACAAGGTCGTCGATATCTGCCGGTCTGACTCGCTGGAGAACTTGCCTCGTGCCCTGGGTGAACCGCCGTGCCAATGGACTATGCCCCTATGTCTTACCTTGCCACGCCGCTGCCCAATGCCCTATGCCTTATGTCTTCCGTGCATGTTCTATGCTATGCCCAAGGTCCTTCTTCCCCTTCGGACCCCTCCCCCTGCCCCCTCCCCTGGACCTGGAGGCCTCCGGGAGCAAGATGCCGCGGCATCTCGCTGGGGGGTGATTTCTGGGATCTCTTGGGAGCCCTCTGGGGGCCTCTCGGGGGCTTCCTGGGGGCAACTTGGGGCTGCCTGGACGCCTCGTCGGGGCTCATCGGGAGTACCTTGGGGGGATTCCTGGAGGGCTCTCGGGGGCTTCCTGGAGGCCTCTGGGAGCAAGATGCCGCGGCATCTCGCTGGAAGGCGATTTTTGAGATCTCTTGGGGGCCCTCTGGGGGCCATTTGGGGGGTTCTTGGGAGCCACTTGGGGCTCCTGGACGCTTCGTTGGGGCTTCTTGGGAGCACCCTGGAGCTCTCTGGGGGGGCTCTTGGGGGCTTCCTCCTGGTGGTCTCCGGGAGCAAGATGCCGCGGCATCTCGCTGGGGGGCGATTTCTGGGATCTCTTGGGAGCCATCTGGGGGGCTCTGGGGGGTTTCTTGGGAGTAAGTTGGGACTGCCTGGACGCCTCGTTGGGGCTTCTTGGGAGCGCCCTGGAGCTCTCCGGGGGGCTCTCGGGGGCTTCCTGGAGGTCTCAGGGAGCAAGATGCCGCGGCATTCTGCTTGGGGGCGATTTCTGGGATCTCTCGGGAGCCCTCTGGAAGCCTCTTGGGCGGTCCCGCGCAGAACTGAGTGGAAGGAATTTGGGCTGGAGCGTGTTTGTGGCAGCCCGACTTCTGAGCAGCGGCCCGCCTGGGACCGCAAGGGATGTGCGCGGCATCGGCCGCCTGGTGAATGATCCCGGCAATGATCCCCTAACCCGAGTCTTGAACCAACAACGGCTGCGAATGGGGATGAACTGAACCGAAGTTCGCGCGGGATGCATCCATGGCCCCATAGCGTTGCAATATGCGCGCTCTCGTCCCAAGACCTCCCTCATAAGTCCGTGCGCCCGCTGACCTGTCACGGGCGGGGGCGCGCCCTCGAGCGAGGTGGAGTGTTCTTGGAGCGTATTGGAGCATCTTCGGAGCCATCATGCGGCATTTTAGGCTAGCTTGAGCCATCTTGAAGCTCATCTTGGGCTCTCCGAGGCGCTCTTAGAGCCATCCTGGGCCATCTTGGACGCTCTGACCGCTCGATGAGGTTGGAAGAGGGAACGCCCTAGACCACCTACGCCCAGAGGGCTGGTGGGATTTCGATGGGTTGGCATTGCGGTTTATCCACGACCCATGCGTTCAGTACCCGTGTTGGCGCAGGACGTTAAACGAAGCAGGTCCCAGCGCGAGCGCGCGCGCCCGACCGGGGCAGCGGATGGCGAGGTCATGTGCTCATCGGGACCAGACGCGCCAGGGCTCCAACAACTTTATCGACCAAATCAAATGCAGGGGCTGCGGCGAACTCCTGTACAAGTACAACTTCGCGAAGGTCAACGACCAGATGCTGCTGCAGTGCGTGCGCTCGAGGCAGTACTTCGACCGCCTGGAGACCACGGGCTCAGCTCAGCCTGGCCAGGCACACCCGACGGGGCCCTCCAGCGCCACGGAGGACGAGGTCTCGGCAACGACGCGGCCGTCGCCGCCGCCTCCGCCGGGCGCTCCAGGGGCCATGGTGACTCCTCCGCGGCCGACGAGCCTCTCGGCTGAGGTGATCAGGAAGCTAACGGACGCGGAGGTGGAGCAGATCATCGAGAACGAGAGGATGAAGATAAGGGAGGAGGAGCGCTCGCGCCTCATCAAGGCGATCCGCATGCCGACGAGCTCGGTCAGCCAGCAGGAGCCGGACACCGTGATCACCATGGTGGTCGACGAGAGGAGCTTCGTGCAGCAGCCGCCCCCGGAGCCGGACGGAGGCTTTCATCATCTGGCGTGAAGTCCTACGCGCTCGGCGGCGGGGTGGGCGTCCAGGCAGGGGTGAATTGAATCCAGAGCCGCGAAGCCACTGCTGCACCAGCCTCATTGACTCATCGGTTTAGTTTTTAGTCTAAGTTGTAGTAGTAGCAGCGGGCTGGTGCTCTCTTTGAAAGGCATCTCGGGTAAGGCGGCTCACAGGAGAAGCCGTGGAGCATCTATGGTCTATGTCTATGTACTGGATCGCAAGTCTCCAGTTCTGGGAGTTGTTGAAGAAATACGGCTTGGTGGTCGACGCCAGGAGATGATAATGAGTAGGAGGATGAGCGGAGTAGGTGCCCCATGTCCAGGGGAGCTCATAAGTCATAATATCATGAATCATGCGAGAGCTCCACTTTACAACGTAGTCACCCTCCACCCGTGTAAGCGCCATATTTACTTTGCGATTGGTAGGTGAGGACGTCTGAAGCGAAAGCCCGTTTTCGGTGCTGGAACCGCCCGCCATCCGCGTGCCCGATGCACGAGCCCTTACGGTACGGACATTATGTAACATAAGCATGCTTAGCCGGGAGCCCCGTTTTGAACTACAATCACCCCCGCGCTTGGAAGACGTAGGGTTGAAGAGGGAGGAGGGTTGTTCAGGACAAGGGCGGAGGGCCATGGATTGTGCTGGAATGTTGTTTATATCAGGGCTGCTCTGCAGGCTATAGGCCATGCGCTCCAACGGCTTGCCATCGCGAGGGCACCTCTCGCAAGCCAAGAGGGCCTGAACTGCGGGGCCATGATTTCCCACCTTGAGAAAGCCACATCGCCAGGAATCCTATTGGGTCGGCCCGGTGCGCCATTCTCTCAAGCTACACTTCACGTGCCCATCACCAACGCAGGTTGCAGCAAAGCGATCACCTTTGCGATACCAAGCATTGTGTTGCGTTGTCGATATTCGATATGCTGTCACGTTCCCAGGGTGCGCGCCTCGGTCATTAAACCTGGTAGTCGATGTCGAGTCGATGTCTCGCCCGCAGAAGTCACCAGAATCTTGGGTGCCCATGCAACCCATTTAACTCCCGTGCCCGAGTGGGGATCAGCCCTCCAATGCCCGATGCCCGATGTGACGTCGGACATATCGATTTCCGATGCTCCGATGCTTGGATTGTTTGATCCTTGCCCCCCCCCCAGGTACTCTCGGGATGGAGTTCTGCGATCCGCAGTTGGTCTCGTACGCGAGTGAGCTGCCCGAGTTCATCCGGAAGTCCGTCGAGAACGTTCGCTTGCTGATGGGCGCGCCGACCCTTCTTGATGGGCGGGACGTGACGGCGACGAGGTTGCAGGAAGCACTCGACGCTGCGAGTTCCGAGGCTGGCAGTGACAAGGACAAGGCCAAGATCGTTGTCGTTGTAGATGGCTCAGGCACTTACGACGCTATCTCGAAGGCAGTTGCGTCGTCCCCTGCTGGCAGGGCCCTGATCAAGAAGGCCGAAGCAAAGAAGGAGCGCATGGCGGTCGTCAGTTCCAAGCACGCGAAGCTCGTCGTGGTGCTTGACGGGCTCATGGACGTGTTGACGGACCAGGTGGGCATCGACTACAAGGAGGCGGTCATCCAGTACCAGAAGATCTGCGACAAGTTTACCAGCGAAGACTTCAGCGCCCAGGCGGACCTCGTGACGCAGGTGGGAGGGGGCCCGGGCGTCTGATCGCGTCAGTCGCTTCTCCGCTCCCGCCCCATGGCCCATGGCTTGCCTGGCCAACGATTCCGGGGCTGGGTAGGCCAGGGGTGGATAGGTGGATAGGGGCGGGCGTTGCGACTTGAACGATCGGCGCAGCGGGCGCGCCTCTCAGGTGAAACCAAAGGTTGTGCAGGTGTCCGGAGCCATCCTGCGCACCGTCGGCAACGCCTCTGTAGCTCTCCTCAAGGATGTGTCCGTGCCACTGCTGGAGCCGACAGCTCCGTTCATGATGTTTCTTGAGGCCCTGGTGCTTGAGGCATCGGTCAAAATTTGGAAGCCTTTCTTGGACGTCACTCCGTTCTTCAGCGTGATCCAGTGGTCGCGCTCGTACTTGCAGGACATGTCGGGCGCCGTTGCGTTGTGCAAAGCGGCGCTCTCGAATAAGGGTGATGCTCCTGAGGGGTTGCTCTCGGCGATGGCCACTCTGCGCGCCATGAACCCCGGCGAGGCCGACATCAAGAATCTCATCACGAGCACCTGGGGGGACAGCATATTCGAGTTGGCTTCCAAGCACATCGACACACTCTTAGCAGACGAGTCCGTGCAGCAACTGGTGGAGACGGCTACTGAGCATGTCAAGTCCAAGTTGGCCCCCGTGCTGGATAAGTGCGAAGCTATGTACAAGGACCCGCACCACTTGCCCGACGACTCTAGCGCTGCCGATCTCAAGAAGGAGATGGTCCAGATCCTTGACGATGTAAAGGGGCTGAACGACAAGCGCCTCAACCGCCAGCTGCAGTTTTTTGCTCTTGGCTTCGAGGCGACCCACTGCCAGCGGGGCCTGGCGCACCGCTGGAACTCTTGCCAGACCGCGGAACAGATGCTCATTACGCCGGAGTGGATCCTCCTTGTCAGCCCAGCTCGGCGTTTATTGAAGACGATTCGCAGCATGCACAATGACGATACCAAAGCGGAAGAGTGCAAGGCTCTGTTCCAGGCTCAGGATACGGACAATCTCCACCTCGACGTCAACTTCAGCAGATTCGACGCTCTGGTTAAGTTGGTTGAGCTCGAGTCTGGCGTCGACGGGACTTTGCAGAAGATCTACGCCCAGTGGCAGGCGAGCGTTCACGGCCTCGTGACTTTCATGGAGCAGGGCTGCCCGCAGTGGGAGGAGTGGGCCAAGCTGAGCACCTTCCCGTCCGAGGAGCATATCAAGGCGCTGGTCGAAAACCGCGCGTACCCCAAGCTCATGCCCGCCAGCAACAAGCTCGAGGCAGTCCTCTCCTTGATCGACACCCTGGAGAATCAGGTCGGAGGCATGCCGGTGCTCAGCGACGAGACGAGGGAGAAGGCCGATAAGGCCAAGACCAAGGCGGTCAACACCGTCGCGGTCACTTTCGTGACATACAAGATGTACAAGTACATTCCGTCCTTGGCTGAGGCTTCGAGGCCCGACGAGGTTGGCAAGTTGCGGAAGGCGGTGAATGATAAGGGCACCGCCCTGCTGCCGGTGTTCGAGGCGAAGCTCGCGGCGCTGGAGAAGGAGGTCAAGGCGCCGGCGGCGCCGAAGGCCACCTAGCGCCGACGCCAGCGCCTGCGCCGGCATCAACGCCAGCGCCTACGCCTGCGCCGTCGCCGGCGCCCACATCGGTCGGCGCTGACGCCAGCGCCTACACCAGCATTTTCTCAGTTTCTCAGTTTCTTGGTTGGCTGCTGGCGCCTACGTCAGCGCCGACGCCGGCGCCTACGTCGGCACCGTCGCCAGCGTCTGCGCGCCGGTTTGCTTGGCTGGGGGGTTCGTGGTGGCTCACGGCCAGCCCCAGGGCGCCCGGCGGTTTAGGGCTCAGAAGGCGGAGGAGGAGGAGGGATGAGAGGAATTAGAGGACTCTTTTTGCTCCTCGTAGTTCGTCGTCGTCGTCGTCGTCCTCCTCCTCCGCCTCCTCCTCCTCCTCCTCTTCATCCTGTCCTTGGCCTCGCCATCCTCTGATCCCGCGTCCTCCTGCCCCCCTGCCCCGCCCTCGCTTACCTCTACATCCTCATATCTTTACCCACCTATCACGTCTCACCACTTCTTCGTCTCACTTCTCGCTTCTCGCCCCAACCCTTCTGTTCTCTCGTCCTCGTCCTCCTTCACCTCGTCATCTCATCATCCAGCTCACCCTCCTCTTCTCCGTCTTCCTCCTCCCCGTCGCATCCCTCACCTCTCACCCTCGCCCCTGCAGCGCCCCATCATCTCATCATCCTCTGCCTCTTCATCATCATCCTTCCTCATCATCTTCGTAATCACCCTATCATTCCCCCTCTTCGTTTTCATAATCAGTTCCGCTCATCCGCCTCTTCTTCCTCATCCCTCATCCTCGCCCTCATCCTCATCCTCCTCGTCGCTCCATGCCATGCCCGATGCCCTATACCCTGTGCCGCTGCCGCCTGATCCCCATCCTGATTGTCTTAATCTTCATCTCTATCCTTACGTGTCCCATCATCCCTCCTCCCCCTCCTCACCTAGCCCCTATCGCCTCTGGAGGTGGAGGAAGAGGAGGAGGAGGAGGAGGAGGAGGGGACGCCAACGCCCGGCCGCCGACGCCAGCCCAGGCGCCGCCCGCGCCAGCACCGACGCCATCACCGACCTTGCAGCAAGGGAGAGCCGACCGCCAGCAGCGACCGCGCCGCCCGCGCCAGCACCGACCGCCAGCTCCTCCTCCTCCCCCTCCTGCTGCCCCTCCTCCCCCCCTCCTGCTGCTCCCCTCGTGCTGCTGCACGGATGCGTGGCCCCCGTGTCGGCTGCTCCTCCCCCTCCTGCTGCCCCTCCTCCTCCCCCTCCTGCTGCCCCCTCCTGCTGCTCCCCTCGTGTTTCGGCTCCCTTTCCCACCTTTTTCCCTCCGTCGCTTCCTGGTCGTCGTCCCCTCTTGTCGTATTCCCCTCACCTGCATCCTTCCTCCGCGTCTCGCCCTTTCGACTCGTTCGATGCGCATGTGCCTGCCAGCCGTTCCTTCATATCGCCATCATCGTGTAAGTCTTATGTTCAAATCATGTTCTACGTGTTATATAGGCTAACCATGCGAGACCGAGTATGACTGGCGCCCATTACCATTAATTGGAACAGGGGAATTAACGGGAATTATCGGGAACGTCGTCAAGGGAACAAGGGAATTAACGGGATAAAAGGACATTATCGGGAAGAATATCCAGGAAATTCTCGGGAAAGAAAGTTAACCGACATGAGTTGCAACAGTTCGGGCGGGCTCAAGACAGTGGCCGCGCCTGGGACCAGCGCTCGAAATTATTCCGCTGGCCTGGGGCGCCCACTGGCTGTGAGAACGCAGGCCGGCGACAAGAAGTGCCACGCTTTGGGCAAGTTGCCTCTGACAAGGACCTCATCACACGAGCATCAGGCGAAGCTCGCCTCTGCAACGGAGAAGACGGTTGCGTGTCGAGCCGCCTCGGACGATACCTGAAGGAGGGAGTTGCGGTGAGCACAGGCCTCCGAAGGCTTCGTTGCCTCCGTGTGATCCTCTTCTCCTAGCAGTCCTCCAACAGCAAACCCAGAATGCCCAATATGCTTGACGTAGAAGTTCAGATACTGAGCCCCGTCCTGAGTGCGCCCGTGGACAACTTTCACTTGCACCTTCCCAAACTTCAGCCACTTCGGCTGATCATCATGCACGCCCTGAGCTTGGAAACAGAGACCGCTCGTCCCTTTTGCCTCCACCCACTCCCCTGTGATATTCAGTTCTTGGAAATACATGTCTGCACATTGTCCGCCCATTTGGCGCGCATCGGCCTGCGCACGAAGCAATGCGTTCTTGTGCCGTCCACGAGGGATGTTGATCAGAACATGCTTGCCCGGTTTCATCAAATCGAACCTCTGACCAAGGACGTTCTGCAAATGGGAATCGCCGGTGGCAGCCGCGGCACCGCCAGCCCCACCCGCCATGGGAGCTCCAACAGGAAACGTCGGATGTGGCGTCGGCCAACCCAGAGGATACGTCGGGCTGGGCGTCGGGCTGGGCGTCGGGAAGGCGGTCGGGTAGGGCGTCGGAAAGGCAGTCGGGTAGGGCGTCGGGTAGGCAGTCGGGTAGGGCGTCGGGTAGGGTGTCGGGTAGGGCGTCGGAAAGGCAGTGGGGTAGAGTGGGGCAGGCAGTGGGGTAGGCAGCGTCGGGTAGGGTGTCGGGTAGGGCGTCGGAAAGGCAGTGGGGTAGGCAGTGGGGTAGGCAGTCGGGTAGGGCGTCGGGTAGGGCGTCGGGAAAGGCAGTGGGGTAGGCAGTGGGGTAGGCAGTGGGGTAGGCAGTCGGGTAGGGCGTCGGGTAGGGTGTCGGGTAGGGCGTCGGAAAGCAGTAGGCAGTGGGTAGGCAGTGGGGTAGGGTGTCGGGTAGTCGGATAGGGGTAGGCAGTGGGTAGGCGTCGGGTAGGCGTCGGGTAGGGTGTCGGGTAGGGCGTCGGAAAGGCAGTGGGGTAGGCAGTGGGGTAGGCAGTGGGGTAGGCAGTCGGATAGGGCGTCGGGTAGGGTGTCGGGTAGGGCGTCGGAAGGCAGTGGGGTAGGCAGTGGGGTAGGCAGTGGGGTAGGCAGTCGGGTAGGGCGTCGGGTAGGGCGTCGCGGCGCTGCACGCCTGGATATTCGTGACATAGTGCCAGTTGGTAGTGCCGCCCGTTCTTGCAGTGAAGGCCAGCTGCTGACTACCAACGGGCGACGCGTAGCCATTAATCGTAGCGGTCCTATAGTAGTAGCCGTTGTCGAAGTTCAGAATCACACTGGCCCCGCTGCCGCTGGGCGTGACCTCCACAATGACGCCATGCCAAGTGGAGTCCTCGAGGAGGGGCACTTGGTGAGTCCAGTGGCCCGAACCTATCTGTTCAAAGATGGACCCTCCATTCCAACCCATCAACACGCCATGATCATCCTCGTTTGAATAGGAGTCGAAGCATACAGAGAAGCCACTGCCAGCAATGTCTTCGCCCATCTCGCCAGAGTCATAACCGCCGTACTTCATGCACATGCCGTCAGCGCCTGACCCACCGCCCATCCACATGTCGAAGTTGATCTTGAAGCCTCCCGCATTTGCCCACGTGTAGTACGCCCGCCCACGCTGGCTGCCCTGATTGTTTGTCACCACGATGACACTGCCAGACTGATAAGAGTCGTACTGGTAGGTGAAACTGCTGGCTGCGATCGAGGAGCAAGACCACGAGCGATCTGTCTGCAAGTGTCCCGTCGCGTTGCCACCGCCATCCGTCTGAAGAGAAACTGCGGTAGGTACGCTGTGGAGAAGTACCCCCGCCAGCCACGCGGACCAGTGTGCCATGCGGACTGAATGGCAGAATTCGCTTGCGCGAAAACCGAGATATACAAGGTGGGTGGTGTGTGATGTACGATCACGGACTGAGCCACGATACAAGCCTTGAGCCAAACAGGTTACGGAACTACATCCACAACACTTTGGGGCTAGGGGTGGGCCTTGAATCGATGAGAAAGCAACTCACCCCCAAAATACACTCCGACACGCGAAGTCGTTTAGTAAAAGCGGCCAAAGAAGGAATCGCACAGGGCAAGGCCCGTTAGTAAACGCCCACGGCCGTTCAGCAAACGCCAGTTATCGGGCCCGGGTGTGTTTGTTGTTTCCTCCCTTGGCTTACGCACGGGAGCGAACTCAGAAGATGCGCGCGCGCAGTTCTGAGTGGTGGAACGAGGAGGGGGGGGGGGGATCCTGGGCCTGGGCAGCTGGTGCCCGCGCGTATGACACGCTGGGACCACGCGGGGCCTAGATTCGTTTGCAAAGGCCGTTTCGTGCAGAAACGAACGGAAGATCACAATCGGGGAGCCCGCGCATCAGTACCTTGCGAGTTACTGGTGCACTTGCGAAGAATCATCGGAGGCCGCCCCCAGAGAGCTTAAGAGACATTTCGAAACCTACATCCACAACACTTATTTGCGTGTCTCTTTCTTCCTATCCACGCAGGAGCCTGGCGTCTGAAGGCCGACGTGCCCCTCGTGACCACGGGACACGACAATCGGCATGAGAACTCTGCCACGCAGAGAAGTGAGGGCTTGAGCTGGCCTTGGCCGGCTCACACGAGCGGAGTGAAACGCTCGCGGCCCCAAAGAGAGGACGGGGAGGGGGGGGGGCGATTGGAGCAAAGGCTTGCCCCGCAGTCCCCGCAGGGATGGCCTACCCAACCGACGGAACCGCCGATAGACAGTGGCCGCTGCTGGGACCAGCGCTCGAAATTATTCCGCTGGCCTGGGGCGCCCACTGGCTGTGAGAACGCAGGCTGGCGACAAGAAGTGCCACGCTTTGGGCAAGTTGCCTCTGACAAGGACCTCATCACACGAGCATCAGGCGAAGCTCGCCTCTGCAACGGAGAAGACGGTTGCGTGTCGAGCCGCCTCGGACGATACCTGAAGAAGGGAGTTGCGGTGAGCACAGGCCTCCGAAGGCTTCGTTGCCTCCGTGTGATCCTCTTCTCCTAGCAGTCCTCCAACAGCAAACCCAGAATGCCCAAGATGCTTGACGTAGAAGTTCAGATACTGAGCCCCGTCCTGAGTGCGCCCATGGACAACTTTCACCTGCACCTTCCCAAACTTCAGCCACTTCGGCTGATCATCATGCACACCCTGAGCTTGGAAACAGAGACCGCTCGTCCCTTTTGCCTCCACCCACTCCCCTGTGATATTCAGTTCTTGGAAATACATGTCTGCACATTGTCCACCCATTTGGCGCGCATCGGCCTGCGCACGAAGCAATGCGTTCTTGTGCCTTCCACGAGGGATGTTGATCAGAACATGCTTGCCCGGTTTCATCAAATCGAACCTCTGACCAAGAACGTTCTGCAAATGGGGATCGCCGGTGGCAGCCACGGCACCGCCAGCCCCACCCGCCATGGGAGCTCCAACAGGAAACGTCGGATGTGGCGTCGGCCAACCCAGAGGATACGTCGGGCTGGGCGTCGGGCTGGGCGACGGGAAGGCGGTCGGGGGCGTCGGAAAGGGCGTCGGGTAAGGCAGTCGGGTAGGGCGTCGGGTAGTCGGGTAGCTTCGGGTAGGCTGTCGGGTAGGCAGTGGGGTAGGCAGTGGGGAGGCATGGGGTAGGGCTCGGGAGGGCGTCGGTAGGCGTTCCGGAAAGGCAGTGGGGTAGGCAGTAGGGTAGGCAGTCGGGTAGGGCGTCGGGTAGGGTGTCGGGTGGGGCGTCGGAAAGGCAGTGGGGTAGGCAGTGGGGTAGGCAGTGGGGTAGGCAGTCGGGTAGGGCGTCGGGTAGGGTGTCGGGTAGGGCGTCGGAAAGGCAGTGGGGTAGGCAGTGGGGTAGGCAGTAGGGTAGGCAGTCGGGTAGGGCGTCGGGTAGGGTGTCGGGTAGGGCGTCGGAAAGGCAGTGGGGTAGGCAGTGGGGTAGGCAGTGGGGTAGGCAGTCGGGTAAGGCGTCGGGTAGGGCGTCGGGTAGGGCGTCGGAAAGGCAGTTGGGTAGGCAGTGGGGTAGGCAGTGGGGTAGGCAATCGGGTAGGGCGTCGGGTAGGGCGTCGGGTAGGGCGTCGGGTAGGGCGTCGGGAAGGCAGTGGGGTAGGCAGTGGGGTAGGCAGTGGGGTAGGCAGTCGGGTAGGGCGTCGGGCAGGGTGTCGGGTAGGGTGTCGGAAAGGCAGTGGGGTAGGCAGTGGGGTAGGCAGTCGGGTAGGGCGTCGGGTAGGGCGTCGCGGCGCTGCACGCCTGGATATTCGTGACATAGTGCCAGTTGGTAGCACCGCCCGTTCTTGCAGTGAAGGCCAGCTGCTGACTACCAACGGGCGACGCGTAGCCATTAATTGTAGCGGTCCTATAGTAGTAGCCGTTGCCGAAGTTCAGAATCACACTGGCACCGCTGCCGCTGGTCGTGACCTCCACAATGACGTCATGCCAAGTGGAGTCCTCGAAGAGGGGCACTTGGTGAGTCCCGTGGCCCGAACCTATCTGTTCAAAGATGGACCCTCCATTCCAACCCATCAACACGCCATGATCATCCTCGTTTGAATAGGAGTCGAAGCATACAGAGAAGCCACTGCCAGCAATGTCTTCGCCCCTCTCGCCAGAGTCAGAACCGCCGTACTTCATGCACATGCCGTCAGCGCCTGACCCACCGCCCATCCGCATGTCGAGGTTGATCTTGAATCCTCCCGCATTTGCCCACGTGTAGTACGCCCGCCCACGCTGGCTGCCCTGACTGTTTGTCACCACGATGGTACTGCCAGACTGATAAGAGTCGTACTGGTAGGTGAAACTGCTGGCTGCGATCGAGGAGCAAGACCACGAGCGATCTGTCTGCAAGTGTCCCGTCGCGTTGCCACCGCCATCCGTCTGAAGAGAAACTGCGGTAGGTACGCTGTGGAGAAGTACCCCCGCCAGCCACGCGGACCAGTGCGCCATGCGGACTGAATGGCAGAATTCGCTTGCGCGAAAACCGAGATATACAAGGTGGGTGGTGTGTGATGTACGATCACGGACTGAGCCACGATACAAGCCTTGAGCCAAACAGGTTACGGAACTACATCCACAACACTTTGGGGCTAGGGGTGGGCCTTGAATCGATGAGAAAGCAACTCACCCCCAAAATAGCCACTCCGACACGCGAAGTCGTTTAGTAAAAGCGGCCAAAGAAGGAATCGCACAGGGCAAGACCCGTTAGTAAACGCCCAAGGCCGTTCAGCAAACGCCAGTTATCGGGCCCAGGTGCGTTTGTTTTTGCTCCTCCCTTGGCTTGCGCACGGGAGCGAACTCAGAAGATGCGCGCGCGCAGTTCTGAGTGGTGGAACGAGGAGGGGGGAGGGGGGGATCCTGGGCCTGGGCAGCTGGCGCCCGCGCGTATGACACGCTGGGACCACGCGGGGCCTATATTCGTTTGCAAAGGCCGTTTCGTGCAGAAACGAACGGAAGATCACAATCGGGGAGCCCGCGCGTCAGTGTCTTGCGAGTTACTGGTGCAATTGCGAAGAATCATCGGGGACCGCCCCCAGAGAGCTTAAGAGACATTTCGAAAACTACATCCACAACACTTATTTGTGTGTCTCTTTTTTCCTATCCACGCAGGAGCCTGACGTCTGAAGGCCGACGTGCCCCTCGTGACCACGGGACACGACAATCGGCATGAGAACTCTGCCACGCAGAGAAGTGAGGGCTTGAGCTGGCCTTGGCCGGCTCACACGAGCGGAGTGAAACGCTCGCGGCCCCAAAGAGAGGACGGGGAGGGGGGGGAACGATTGGAGCAAAGGCTTGTCCCGCAGTCCCCGCAGGGATGGCCTGCCAAACCGACGGAACCGCCGATAGACAGCGGCCGCTGTCGGGACCAGCGCTCGAAATTATTCCGCTGGCCTGGGGCGCCCACTGGCTGTGAGAACGCAGGCTGGCGACAAGAAGTGCCACGCTTTGGGCAAGTTGCCTCGGACAAGGACCTCATCACACGAGCATCAGGCGAAGCTCGCCTCTGCAACTGAGAAGACGGTTGCGTTTCGAGCCGCCTCGGACGATACCTGAAGAAGGGAGTTGCGGTGAGCACAAGCCTCCGAAGGCTTCGTTGCCTCCGTGTGCAGTCCTCCAACAGCAAGCCCAGAATGCCCAATATGCTTGACGTAGAAATTCAGATACTGAGCCCCGTCCTGAGTGCGCCCATGGACAACTTTCACCTGCACCTTCCCAAACTTCAGCCACTTCGGCTGATCACCATGCACACCCTGAGCTTGGAAACAGAGACCGCTCGTCCCTTTTGCCTCCACCCACTCCCCTGTGATATTCAGTTCTTGGAAATACATGTCTGCACATTGTCCACCCATTTGGCGCGCATCGGCCTGCGCACGAAACAATGCGTTCTTGTGCCTTCCACGAGGGATGTTGATCAGAACATGCTTGCCCGGTTTCATCAAATCGAACCTCTGACCAAGAACGTTCTGCAAATGGGGATCGCCGGTGACAGCCACGGCACCGCCAGCCCCACCCGCCATGGGAGCTCCAACAGGAAACGTCGGATGTGGCGTCGGCCAACCCAGAGGATACGTCGGGCTGGGCGTCGGGCTGGGCGTCGGGAAGGCGGTCGGGTAGGGCGTCGGAAGAGGCAGTCGGGTAGGGCGTCGGGTAGGCAGTCGGGTAGGGCGTCGGGTAGGGTGTCGGATAGGGCGTCGGAAAGGCAGTGGGGTAGGCAGTGGGGTAGGTAGTGGGGTAGGCAGTGGGGTAGGGCGTCGGGTAAGGACGAACGTTTAGGGCGTTCGTAAAGCAGTGGGGGTCAGGCAGTGGGGTAGGCAGTCGGTAGGGCGTCGGTAGGGCGTCGGTAAAATCGGCCCCAGGCTGTGGGGTAGGCAGTGGGGTAGTCAGAGGGGGGAATGCAGTCGGGTGAGGGCGTCGGGTAGGTGTCGGTAGGGCGTCGGAAAGGCTGGGTAGGAATGGGTAGGTATGGGGTAGCAGTGGGGTAGTGGGGCGTCGGGTATTAGCGTCGGGTAGGGCGGTCGGAGGCAGTGGGGTAGGCAGTGGGGTGGGCAGTCGGATAGGGCGTCGGGTAGGGTGTCGGGTAGGGCGTCGGAAAGGCAGTGGGGGTAGGCAGTGGGGTAGGCAGTGGGGTAGGCAGTCGGATAGGGCGTCGGGTAGGGTGTCGGGTAGGGCGTCGGAAAGGCAGTGGGGTAGGCAGTGGGGTGGGCAGTCGGATAGGGCGTCGGGTAGGGCGTCGCGGCGCTGCACGCCTGGATATTCGTGACATAGTGCCAGTTGGTAGTACCGCCCGTTCTTGCAGTGAAGGCCAGCTGCTGACTACCAGCGGGCGACGCGTAGCCATTAATCGTAGCGGTCCTATAGTAGTAGCCGTTGTCGAAGTTCAGAATCGCACTGGCACCGCTGCCGCTGGGCGTGACCTCCACAATGACGTCATGCCAAGTGGAGTCCTCGAAGAGGGGCACTTGGTGAGTCCAGTGGCCCGAACCTATCTGTTCAAAGATTGACCCTCCATTCCAACCCATCAACACGCCATGATCATCCTCGTTTGAATAGGAGTCGAAGCATACAGCGAAGCCACTGCCAGCAATGTCTTCGCCCATCTCGCCAGAGTCATAACCGCCGTACTTCATGCACATGCCGTCAGCGCCTGACCCACCACCCATCCACATGTCGAAGTTGATCTTGCATCCTCCCGCATTTGCCCACGTGTAGTACGCCCGCCCACGCTGGCTGCCCTGACTGTTTGTCACCACGATGGTACTGCCAGACTGATAAGAGTCGTACTGGTAGGTGAAACTGCTGGCTGCGATCGAGGAGCAAGACCACGAGCGATCTTTCTGCAAGTGTCCCGTCGCGTTGCCACCGCCATCCGTGTGAAAAACTGCGGCAGGTACGCTGTGGAGAAGTACCCCCGCCAGCCACGCGGACCAGTGTGGCATGCGGACTGAATGGCAGAATTCGCTTGCGCGAAAACCGAGATATACAAGGTGGGTGATGTGTGATGTACGATCACGGACTGAGCCACGATACAAGCCTTGAGCCAAACAGGCTACGGAGCTACATCCACAACACTTTGGGGCTAGGGGTGGGCCTTGAATCGATGAGAAAGCAACTCGCCCCCAAAATAGCCACTCCGACACGCGAAGTCGTTTAGTAAAAGCGGCCAAAGAAGGAATCGCACAGGGCAAGACCCGTTAGTAAACGCCCAAGGCCGTTCAGCAAACGCCAGTTATCGGGCCCAGGTGCGTGTGTTTTTGCTCCTCCCTTGGCTTGCGCACGGGAGCGAACTCAGAAGATGCGCGCGCGCAGTTCTGAGTGGTGGAACGAGGAGGGGGGAGGGGGGGATCCTGGGCCTGGGCAGCTGGTGCCCGCGCGTATGACACGCTGGGACCACGCGGGGCCTATATTCGTTTGCAAAGGCCGTTTCGTGCAGAAACGAACGGAAGATCACAATCGGGGAGCCCGCGCGTCAGTGTCTTGCGAGTTACTGGTGCAATTGCGAAGAATCATCGGGGACCGCCCCCAGAGAGCTTAAGAGACATTTCGAAAACTACATCCACAACACTTATTTGTGTGTCTCTTTTTTCCTATCCACGCAGGAGCCTGACGTCTGAAGGCCGACGTGCCCCTCGTGACCACGGGACACGACAATCGGCATGAGAACTCTGCCACGCAGAGAAGTGAGGGTTTGAGCTGGCCTTGGCCGGCTCACACGAGCGGAGTGAAACGCTCGCGGCCCCAAAGAGAGGACGGGGAGGGGGGGAAACGATTGGAGCAAAGGCTTGTCTTGCAGTCCCCGCAGGGATGGCCTACCCAACCGACGGAACCGCCGATAGACAGTGGCCGCTGCTGGGACCAGCGCTCGAAATTATTCCGCTGGCCTGGGGCGCCCACTGGCTGTGAGAACGCAGGCTGGCGACAAGAAGTGCCACGCTTTGGGCGGTTTCATCAAATCGAACCTCTGACCAAGAACGTTCTGAAGATGGCGATATTGGGCGCCTCTTTGGTCGTCTTGGGGCACTCTTGGGCCGTCTTGGGACTCTTTTGCGCCGTCGTGGCGCCCTCTTTGGATGCCTCTTGGGACGTCTTGAGCTGATTTCTGGGGCCTCGTGGGCTGTCTTGGACCGTCGGAAGCACGAAACAGCGAGAAAACCAAGAACCTCCAAAACCATTGAAAAACCTACTTGTTTCGCATCCTGAGTGCCTCGTGGGAGTCCTTCTGAGGGCATTTT
>CAUYUJ010005421.1:0-5000 GCA_963575745.1 Prorocentrum cordatum
CATCATCATCATCATCATCATCATCATCATCATCATCATCATCATCATCATCATCATCATCATCATCATCATCATCATCATCATCATCATCTTCATCTTCATCTTCATCTTCATCTTCATCTTCATCTTCATCTTCATCAGCATCATCGTCGTCATCTTCATCATCATCGTCATCGTCATCGTCATCCTTATCAGCTTCGCCTCCGCGGGCCTGCCCTGCCCCAGCATACCCCGCTCTGCCGTCCGCCCCCCTCTGCCAGCTCCCACAGGCACCCCCTCGCGCCAGTCTGCTGCCGAGTGCACCTGGGACACCCTCGCCCAGCCTGGCAGATGGCACTACGAGGCCATCCGTTCATGTGCGCATCAAAACACGAAGCTGGGGAGCCCGAGGCTGCGCACAGGACGCCCTGTCCACAAACAGGTGTGGACACGTGGCCCGCAGACCCGCGCATGCCAAGGATAAGATTTGACGGCGTGCCCAAGACTCCAACGACAGTCCTTAGAGGAAATCGCAAACCTTGGCTTCCCCGACTCCTGGACCCGACCGAATACTTTTTCGGGACGGCCCCAGTGCTGATCGATTCCCTTATGAGGACGCCACTCGAGTGGGCTCGAATCAATCACTCTGTCGCTGGCTCTTGCTGGCGCCCGCGCGGCAGCCAAGTTGGTGGAAACAATATTCCCCCTGGGCGATTAGCCATCAGGTCGGGAATCGACTGTGTCATGATCGAAAGACGCTCGGCACGGCTACAGAAGAACGATTATGTGTGCTCTTGGGCGTCAGCATCTCAAGATCGCACGTTCCCTGACGCGCGTTCTGACGAACGGCTCCACGAGGGCGGAGGACAAGGAAGAGCGAGCCAAAAATAAGAACAGAGACCGACCGCCGATGGTAAAGATCTCCCACGCAGTCTTCACTTGCCTGTCGAGAGCTCGATGATCTCGAGAACGTGCGCCCGCACCAGCCTGAGCTTGTCAACCGACGCCCTTCGATGCGACGCAGGCGGCGCAACGAGGGGCGACGCAGGCTGCGTGCTATCGATGGAGCCGCCGGGAGCACCGCTGGGAAATGCCGGACAAGCGCACCGCGGCCACGGCCCCTGCGACGCGCCCTGCTGTGCAGGCGGGCAGCGTGCCGCTCCGCTCGCGGGGCGGGGAGAAGGCCGGGCACGGGCCCGGGGCGCGAGGCCCCCGGGCGCCGCGGAGTGGACAGCACGTCGCGCCGAAGCGCGGTGGGCCAGAGCCGGCGAAGACACGTTTGCTTTGCGCCGGCGGCCAGGGGAAGGTAATTACCCCCTGAGGGGCAACGATGGGGGGGACCCGCTCAGGGGGGGAAACACATCGAGCTGGAATCGGCGATACATCGCCGATGCATCTGCGATGGGCCCCCGACAGCAAAATCCGCACGCTCCTGGGTGGGGTGGGCTGCAAGGCCGCCATCGGCGATGAGGGGGCGACGGTGGGTCGATGCGTCCCCCCCTGGGCTTATGTCGGGCCTGTCCCCCATACAGGGGGATTCTCGACGAAAAATAACGAATACCCCAGAAACAGTCAAAACATGGTCCAAAAATCATCCGGGGACTGTGTTTTGCATATTTTTTGGCCTTCTTGGGGCATGTTTGGGGTATTTCTTATGTTTCGTCGAAAATCCCCCTGTAGGGGGACACGCCCGACAGAACCCTGGGCCCATCCCCCCCTATCGTTGCCCCTGACCCCCCGAGACGTCAGGCCAGCGCCGCCTCAGTTGGCGACGGAGCGCGTCGACGTGGCTCGGAAAAACGGGACCCGTCGCGCTCCTCCGCGTGCCTCAACCCAGAATGCCCCCGCTGCCGCGACTCCGGGCCGGGGCGCTCCGAAGGAGAGGGCGAGGCCCCCCGCAGGAGCTCCTGCGAGGACCAGCGGGCCCCTCCGGCTCCCGAGCGACGGGCCGCGGCCCGAAGGGTTTTTTTGCAATCCTTCGGTTTTTTCGCAATCCTTTGTGCAATGCTTCGTTTTTTTGCAATCCTTTTTTTTGCAATCCTGGGTTTTTTTGCAATCCTCCGCCGCGCGCCGGCCCCGCGCGCCTTGTCCGTCTTCGCGTGGACACCGCCGGGGGCGATCGGGCCGAAGCGGGTGCACATGGCGTAGAGGTCGAGGTCGACGGTGTCCGCCGGCAGGCCCTGCGGCGGAGCGGGCACGGCGCGGAGGGGGCGGAGAGCGCGGGCGCGGCGCGCCGCCCCGCGGGCTCCGCGAGAGGCGTGCCGAGCGTGTGGGGGAGGAGGAGGGGGAGGAGGAGGAGGAGGAGGAGGAGGAGGAGGAGGAGGAGGAGGAGAAGGAGAAGGGAGGAGGAGGAGGAGGAGGAGGATTTTTTTTGTTGCAGGGCAGGGCGGGCGCACACAGCGGGGGCTCGACCACAGGAGGCCTGCCAGGAGAAGCCCCAACCCCGAGGCCCCAGGACGTCCACCGAGGTTTGTTTGGCGCGGGGACGCCTCCCAGAATGATCAGGACCCTCGGAGCCTAAGAAACCCAGGGCACCCTGGGGGCAAGCAGGGTGCCTCTTGGCACGGGCTTCCACCGCACGCAAGCCGGAGAGACGGAAAGGCAAGAGACGAGACGCTGCAGTGCGCGCCAGGGCGTGGCCCTGTTGAGATAGCGCAGCGGGGGGGGCCGTGGCCCCGCAGACGCCTTCAGGTCGGAGCGGGTGCCTTGAGAGACGCTGCCTTATCTTTAGGTCGGGCATGTCCCCCTACAGGCGGATGCTGGGCGAAACATTACAAGGAGTCCACCAATAGATTCAAAGAATGCTCAAGGATACTTTTCAAAATCCTCCCCAGACTAGAGGGACAGGCCCGACTTAACCACATCTTCGACTAAGGAGATCTCTCGGACGCGTTTTTGGGACTCGGTGCAGGCCTGTCAGAGCAGGCCGAAGCTCGGGCTGCAACAGATGCGAGCGCGGCTGGGTGGGCCGAAACGGCCGCCCAGTATGCGGACAAAGCCACAAGGGGAGCGCACCTCTGCGGCAGGGCGAACACCACCGCCAGCATGGTATCTCTGGGAGGGGGGGGAGGGGGCACGAAGTGGGAGCTGGTTCTCTTCACTCTGGGCAGCTGGCCGTATGACGCGTGAGAGGCTGCGGATCCCAGCACGGACTGAAAGAGCAGAGCTGGGCCAGCTGCGGGCGCCGACCACCGGTTCCGACAGCATAGCGCTTCTATGTTTCACGAGAAAGACCGTTACCAGCCCCAGTCCCCCCCCACCCAGGTAACGTCACGGTTCGTGCTGGCCTCCAGGTTGGCTTCGGCTATTCCTGGACGTTCCTAAACGCCGCCAGCGCGAAACGCGACGTTATCGGCCCCGCCTCCCCCTCCTCCCCCTGGTAACGCCCGCTGTCGCGCGGGAATCAAAAAAACGCTCGAGGAGGAGGAGGAGGAGGAGGAGGAGGAGGAGGAGGAGGAGGAGGAGGAAGAGAGGGAAGGAAAGGGGAGGGAGGGAGAAGTAGGAGCGAGGGGGAGGGGGAGGGGGGGGGAAGTGGGAGGGGGAACAGTGGCCATGGCCACCACCAAGGCTGCCATGACGACCACAACCACCACAAGCCACCGTGACTACCACGGCGGCGACTGCATCTCTGTCCCCCTCTTCTCCTCCTCCTCCTCCTCCTCATTCCCTCCTCCTCCTCCTCCTCCTCCTCCTCCTCCAATCCACTCGAACAGACGCAGAGTTCTGAGCCGAATCGGAGCCCAGGCATTTGGGGCATCTTGACGGACGGCAATACGCAAGAGTGACCCTTGGCAAGAGTGGACTCTGGTGCGCAGCGTGGGGGGGCGCGGGGGGGAACGAACCCAAGCACCCAAGCTGGCGCTGTCGCGTCGCATCACCAATCGGCAAGAAGCATCTTCATCATGGCGCTGTCGCGTCGAATCACCAACCGGCGATAGTCATCCTCATCATCAGCATCGTCGTCATGATCACCACCACCACCCCATTATCATCATCATCATCATCATCATCATCATCATCATCATCATCATCATCATCATCATCATCATCATCATCATCATCATCATCATCATCATCATCCTCATCCTCATCCTCATCCTCATCCTCATCCTCATCCTCATCCTCATCCTCATCATCCTCATCATCATCATCATCATCATCAGCATCATCATCATCATCATCGCCATCAGCAGCAGCATCATCATCAGCATCATCATCATCATCAGCAGCAGCAGCATCAGCAGCATCATCATCATCATCATCATCATCATCATCATCATCATCATCATCATCATCATCATCATCATAATCATCATCATCAGCATCATCATCAGCATAATCACCATCATCAGCATCATCATCAACATCATCATCACAACTACCATGATCATCATCACCACCACCACCATCATCATCAGCATCATCATCAGCATCATCACCATCAGCAGCAGCACCACCACCATCATCAGCATCATATCATCAGCAGCATCATCAGTATCACCATCATCATCACCATCATAGCCATCATCATAAGCATCATCATCATCCTCATCATCTTCATCAGCATCATCAGCGGCATCATCACCATCCTCATCAGCGGCAGCATCATTTCAGAATATTCCTCATGATCATCTCCACCACCACCACCATGAATATTATCATCATTAGCATCACCACCATCATCAACAGCATCAGCATCATCATCGTCATCATCAGCAGCATCCTCATCAGCACCACCACCATGATCACCGCCACCACCACCATCACCATCACCATCATCAGCATCATCAGCATCATGTGGGACCACCCATCATAAGGTCGCGTGGCAGCTCGGCCACGTCATGGTTGTATTCCCCAGCGTCGTAGAGAACATCGGGATGGCTGGCTCTTCGTGACGACGACGGCGGCGGCGACAGCGACGACGAGGGCAACGATCGAGATGTTTGCACGTCATGTTTGCTTGTCGGGGGCTCTGGGGGGGGGCCCTCGTGCCCGCGGCTGGCTCCGAATCGGAACGCTGG
>CAUYUJ010005421.1:7500-60000 GCA_963575745.1 Prorocentrum cordatum
TCCTCCTACTCCTACTCCTACTCCTCCTCTTCCTGTTCCACGTCCTCGTCCTTGTCCTCGTCCTCGCCCTCGTCCTCCTTCCTCCTCCTCCTCCTCCTCCTCCTCCTCCTCCTCCTCCTCATCATCCTCGTCCTCCTCTTCCTCCACCTCCATTCCTTCTCCTTACAAATAGCTCCTCCCTGTCGCACCCCGAGGCCAGTCTTTAGGGCGGGCCGGGCGTTTCGCCTGAGTCGTCCTCACCACTTATGACTCCGAAGCATAAAAAATGGCAACGGCTTCGCAGATGGAGGGCGGGTCGTTTTCAAAATGTGGCTCTCGCCTTAGCGCCGCGCACATTCGCTTTAAAAAATTGCCAGAGTTTGACGAATTGAGGGCGGGTGGTTTTCAAATGTGGCTCTCGCCTCAGCGCCGCGCACATTCTCTGGAAAAATGCAAGAGCTTCACAAATTGAAGGCGGCTCCTTTTCAAAATGTGGCTCTCGCCTTAGCGCCGGTCCCATTCGTTTGAAATTTGCAAGAGTTCCACGGCTTGAGGGCGGTTCCTTTTCAAAATGTGGCTCTCGCCTTAGCGCCAGTCCCATTCGTTTGAAAATTTGCAAGAGTTCCACGGCTTGAGGGCGGTTCCTTTTCGAAATGTGGCTCTCGCCGTAGCGCCGGTCCCATTCGTTTGAAAATTTGCAAGAGTTCCACGGCTTGAGGGCGGTTCCTTTTCGAAATGTGGCTCTCGCCTTAGCGCCGCGCACATTCGGTTTTTTTAATGTGCAAGAGTTTTGCGGATTGAGGGCGGTTCTTTTTGAAAATGTGGCTATCGCCTTAGCGCCGCGCATGTTCGTTTGCAAAATGTGCAAGACTTTTACGGATTCCCAGGATCAACGTACCAGAAATGGTGTTTCTGAAGGATTCAGGATTTTGCGGGTGCAATAATTATGTTGGCTCGCGGTGTTGAAATCCCACAATTGGCGTTCTGGCACGATTCTGGATCGTCAAGACGCAGCAGTCAGGTTGACCCATGGCGTTGAAATGCCGAGAACCATGTTTTGGCATGCTTCAGGATCTTCAAACGGTTGTCTTCCAACGAGGCAGTTCCCTCAATGGAAATGAAACGTTGTGGGGGCCTATGAAGAGGGAGCTTGGAGGCAGGGTCAACTCCAACATCGTTGATGACTCTTGGTTTTACACTGGTCCTCCTCCTCCTCCTCCTCCTCCTCCTCCTCCCTCCTCCTCCTCCTCCTCCTCCGCCTCCTCCTACTCCTACTCCTGAGGAGAAGGGCAGCGGAGCGTCCTGCAAGACAACCGTGTTCTCATCATTTCTCCACTCGATGCCGCCGTTGAGCGCTCTCAGCACATCCTCCCGGAGGGCTGGGCGGAGCCGAGGCTGCTGGCGACAGGCGGCTGGCGGCATTATCGAGAGGCCGATCCAGCGCCGGGAGTGTAGGACCAAAAGGGCAACTCAACGGCTTACATACAACAGAAAACGCTCAACAATTTATGAACAACAAAAAACCATCGAGGCCATCCAGACAAAAAACGCTCAACGATTTACAACCAACAATAAAAAGGCTCGACGATTTAAACATCAAAAAACGCTCAACGGCTTATAAACAACAAAAAACTGTCATCGAGACCATCCAAACAAAAAAGCTGGAGAAACCCGCTGCACGCATGGAGACCTGACGTAGTCCGCAATGCCACCACGGGGATCACGGACGGCTCGAAGAGCGAGTGGAATACACAGTGGATGGCGGCCGGAGCTATCCTCTCTGGCCTATTCGACCTTGACTGGGGAACCTGGAGGCAGAGCAAATACGTGTGAACCAACAACCCTGGCGAAGGCGCAGATCGGACGCCATACGCCCCATCGCCCTTATCATGCTCATCATCAGTTTCCTCGTCCATATCCACCACCTCGATGTTCTCCTCCTCCTCCTCCTCTTCCTCCTCCTCCTCCTCATCCGCCTGCCCCGCATGTACCACCTCCTCTGCATACTCCTATATCTTCCTCCTCCGCCTTCCTCTCGTCCCCGACCCTGTTTTCCAGGATGGTGCCAAAAGGAAGCTGGGCCCGCTAAGCGGGGCTAGGGCGCCCAAAAGCCATATGTCTTCAAGTCCACGTACTCTTCCTCCTCCTCCTCCTCCTTCTCCTCTTCCTATTCCTCCTCCTCCACCTCCACCTCCTCCTCCTCCTCCTCCTCCTCCTCCTCCTCCTCCTCCTCCTCCTCCTCCTCCTCCTCCTCCATCGCTCCATCCCGTCATTCCTCCTAGTCCATCCCAGTTCCCTTCCTCTTCCCCTGCGTCCTCCTCCTCATCCTCATCCTCCGCCGCCACCTCCTCATCTCCTCTTCGTTATGGATAACTCCTCCGTGTCGCACCACCAGACGCGCCCTTAGCGTGGTCGGGGCATTTCGCGCCTGGAACTTCTCCGCAACACTACGACCTCGGAGCTCGTAATTCCAAACAGTTCCGCGAAAGGAACACAGGTGGTGTTCACAGTGGGGCTCTCGACTTTGCACTGCGCACACTCGCCTTAAAACATAAACGGCTACAACAAGATATAAGGGTCGATTTCAACCTGGGGTTCTCGCCTCAGCAACGCGAAGAATCGTTCTCAAAACTTACAGCAACAGCAGCTACACTGACGGAGGGCGGCTCTTGTTTGCTTCGCGGGGCGATGTGAGAACGATGTTACTCTCATGACAACGGAGTTTGCGCTTGTCCAACGTTTGCGCGGATTGAGGGCAGACCCTTTCAAAGCGGAGACATCCTCTGGATGGGGCAATAATCTCCCCCCTCCCTTGGATCCCCTGGGGGGGTTGGGCACGTGCTGTCTGAATGAGTGGAGGGGGGGGGGGAGGACGAGGAGGAGGATCGGGAGGGGGAGGAGGAGGATGAAGGGGGGCGGGACTGGGCAGGCTCAGTCAGGAGGTCAATCACCCCCCCCCTTGACAGATAACCCATCCAGAGTAGCTGCACACTTCAAGGAACGTGCTGACCCCACCTCCCTGCATGTCTTGCACGTGGACGGAGATGGATTGCGGGCCCTTTCACACCACGGGGTCTCCGCCGGAAGGGCAGGTCCACGCCTCCTCCTCCTCCTCCTCCTCCTCCTCCTCCTCCTCCTCCTCCTCCTCCTCCTCCTCCTCCTCCTCCTCCTACGTAACAGACTACCCCCCCTCCCCCTGCCGCGGCGACGAGGGCGCTCTCCTTCGGGCCGAGAGAGGGCGAGACACGCCATCGAGCCTCGAGCCTCAAACCGAAGTCGGTGCCTCCTCGGCCGGCAGCGCCCTGGCAGGCAGCCCTGAGCATCGTCGTCGTCGCCGTCGTCGTCGCCGTCGTCGTCGCCGTCGTCGTCGTCGTCGCTGTCGTCGTCGTCGTCGCCGACGAGGCAGTCCGAGGGCGAGCCGGCGAGGCCGTCTGTCCGCAGCCTGCTCCCCGCGGGCGGGGGCGGCGAGAGCCCCCCAGCCGTCGGCTGGCCTAGCCTTGGCCGCGCTGACCGACTTACCTACCTAAATTGGGGTATAGGATTGTGGATTGACACTCTAACAATCCGATCATTGAATTAACGATGTGTCTAAAATGTCGGAACACATGCTCTAAGCATGGTTTAAACATGTGTTTTACATGTTCGGAACATGTTTGAAACATGTTTCAGACATCTGGAAATTATTTGCTGGCACGCTTCCTCTCCATTGATCGCCCTCCATAAGTATGGGAAGCTCCTTCGGGTTCTGCGGGGCCCGTCCCCACTTTAGGACGGTGGGCAGGTGGGGCCGAGATACTCTGGCCCAAAGGGGATGGTGACAGGCCAGACGATGCTGCAGCCCACCACTGAGACGAAGCCAGGGCCAGGACCAAATCGGACCAGGACAAATCGAAGACCTCCGAGATCCAACAATTCCGGAGGATGCATCGGGCGCCGCGGCCACTCCAGAGCGCTGATAAGGTGGCGACAACCGAACTCTACCCGGCAAACCATCGATTCTCCTGAATCGATGGGATGCAAGGGGTAGGGCTCGGATTTCGCCACGTGCTCGGCGAAAATTCCGAACCCACCCCCGCGGCCCATCGAGTTTCCGGAAACGTTGCCCAGCGAGGGCAGGGCTCGGACTCCGCCGCCGAGCTCCAGACCGCTCCGAGAGCACTTCCGAGCGCGCTGGAGTGATTCTACGGGGCCCAGACATATACATCACCACCACTACAACTACTACTACCACCACCACCACCACAGCCACCACCATCACCTCCCTCACCCCCATCCCTCTCCCATGATGGAGGAGGGGAAGAGGATGAGGAGGAGGAGAAGAGGGAGGAGAAGGAGGAGGAGGAGGAGCAGGGGGAGGAGGAGGAGGAGGAGGAGGAGGAGGAGGAGGAGGAGGAGGAGGAGGAGGAGGGGAGGAGGGAGGAGGTGAGGAGAAGAGGTAGGAGAGAGGGAGGAGGAGGAGGAAGGAGGAAAGGAGGATCTCGCCGCATCGCCGATGCATCGGCGATGCATCGCCGATGCACTGGCGACGTCGGCGGTGCATCGGCGACGTCGGCGTGGAAAAGATTGGGCCCCACATCGAGCCGCATCGCCGATGCATCGCCGATGCACCGGCGATGCGGCGCGATCCTCCGACCCCGTCTACTCCGATCCCATCTAGGACGCCCAGAGAGTAGGACGAGGAGGAGGAGGAGGAGGAGGAGGAGGAGGAGGAGGAGAAGGAGGAGGAGGAGGAGGAGGAGGAGGAGGGAGGGGGAAAAGGAGGGCAGAGAAGGAGGAGGAGGAGGAGGAGGGAGGAGGAGGGAGGAGGAGGAGGAGATAGAGGAGGAGGAGGAGGAGGATGAGGAGGAGGAGGAGGAGGAGGGGGAGGAGGAGGAGGAGGAGAGGAGGAGGAGGAGGGAGGAGGAGAGGGAGGAGGAGAGGAGGAGGAGGAGGAGGAGGAGGAGGAGGAGGCGGAGGAGGAGGAGGAGGAGGAGGAGAAGGCGGGGAGGAGGAGGAGGAGGAGGAGGAGGAGAAGGTGGAGGAGGGAGGGGAGGAGGGTAGGAGAGTAGGAGTAGGAGTAGGAGTAGGAGAGTAGGAGTAGGAGTAGGAGTAGGAGTAGGAGGAGGAGGAGGAGGAGGAGGAGAAGAGGAGCGGGGGAAGAGGAGGGGGGAGGAGGGAGGAGGAGGAGGAGGAGGAGGAGGAGGAGGAGGAGGAGGAGGAGGGAGGAGGAGGAGGAGGAGGAGGAGGAGGAGGAGGAGGGGAAGAGGGGGCAGAGGAGGGAGGGGGAATGGAGGGAATGGTGGTGTACATGCTTGGGGCCTGCAGACTTGGCCCGATCCTGGGCCTTCCGAAAAAAACCTTCGCGGGGCGGGCCCGAAGAGGGCGCGCGAAGATCGCCACCGGCCTGCGGCGCGAGCGAGCGCGCGAGCGGGCGAGCGGCTGGCGCCTGGCTAGGGGGCGCCACGTGCAGCTGCGGGCGCCCGGGCCCCCACGGCAGAGAGGAGGCAGATGGGGGCGGGAGGGGAAGGGGGAGGTGGGGAAGGGGAAGGGGGAGGGGGAGGAGGATGAGGAGGAGGAGGAGGAGGAGGAGGAGGAGGAGGAGGAGGAGGAGGAAGGGGAGAAGGAGGAGGAAGAGGAGGAGGAGGAGGAGGAGGAGGAGGAGGCGGAGGGGAGGAGTGGAGGAGGGGAGGAGGCCGAGGAATAGTACAAGGGGGAGGAAGAGGAAGGAGGAGGAAGAGGAGGAGGAGTTAAGTGGAGTACTAGGACGAGGAGACATAAGACGAGGAGGCGGAGAAGGAGGAGGAGCGAGGGGGAGGAGGCGGAGGGCGAGGGCGAAGGCGAGGCGACCCCCTGGCCTCGTGGCCACGGCTGAGTTTGCCTGGCAGGCCGTGCCAGGGCGCACCCCCAGGGGAGGTCCAGGGGGCGAGGGCGACGACGTGGGTACAGAGGGGATGGCGAAAGAACGGGGAAGAGGACGAGAGGACCAGCAGTAGGCCGACGAGTGCATTCGCCGACGGGAGCATACTCCGAGTTTCTTCATACGTTTCGGGGGGGCGTCACCCCCGCCGACAGCCCCTCATCGACCCCCGTCGCGGGCCGCCATCGCGCGCCAAAGGCGCTCCGACCCCCGTCGCTGCGCGACGAGGAGGCGAGGTTGATCCCCGTCGGGGGGGTACCCCCCCGCGCTTATTAAGAAATCCAGGGTAGGCCAGCATGCGGGCCGAGCCTAGCCCGGTGAGGTCAGGGCAGGGCGTGCAGACGCGAAGCGCTGCAGGGAACATGGGGCCGATAAGGCCTTCAGGAGCTCGGCAGTATCAGGGTAACTTGCCAGAACGAGCGGCATTCTTTTTTATATCGGGCAGGAGGTCGGGTATGGGCGTCCTGCCGTGCCCTATGCCCTTCGATTCAAGATATTCCAGAGCGGCACATGCCTGGAGGCCCTTTGCCAATATTGGTGGTGCCCACTGTGTGCAGGTGCCGTTAGCGATGCAACCAGACGGCCCCTTGTCCCGAGCTGTGTGCACACGGCATGGGGTCAGGCCACGAAAGTCTCGATCGAGCCCTGCTCCAAGCCCGCCCAGAAACTGTCCAAGTGCCAATCCAGGTCGGTCAAAATACTCCTAGACTCCAGCAGGCCCCACTCCGGATGCTGCTACAAGTACCTTGTGGCCGGTTGCGCCAGAGCTAGAACCCACCTTCTCAATTGCCTTAACAACTGAATAACCTTTGACCACCTGGCCGAAGACGACATGCTTGCCGTCAAGGTGGGAAGTCTTCACAGTGCACAGGAAGAACTGTGAGCCGTATTTGGCCCACAGTTTGCCATGGATAGGATGCCCGGCCCAGTATGCCTCAGCTTGAAGTTCTCGTCGTCGAAGCACTCGCCGTAGATGGACTTGCCGCCCGTGCCGTTCTGGCGCGTGAAGTCGCCACCCTGGCACATAAAGCTCGGGATGACGCGGTGGAACGGGGAGCCACTGTACCCGAATCCCTTCTCCCCGGTGCACAGGGCGCGAAAGTTCTCCGCCGTCCTGGGCACCGCGTCGGCCTTGAGCTCCATTTCTATGCGCCCCAGGGCTTTCTCGCCCACCTGGATATCGAACCAGACCACGGGGTTCTGCGGAGCTGGTGCTCCCAGGGGTGGCTGGTACGCATCGTCGACGAACAGGCGGCCCGAAGAACGGTAAACGAAAATCACTTGACTTGTCCGATCCCCATCCTCCCTGGCTGGCTACTTCTTGGACTCAGGAAAGGCGGGAGTCAAAAAGCTCAGGTGACTTTGTTGGCCGCTATGTCTGACCCCCCTATTGATGAGTCCACTTCGGGAAGAGGCCCTGGGTCGCCGCCGCCGAACAGAGAGGACAATATGCCGCCCATTGCCGCGGCAACTGACTGATCCGCAGTGTAGCCCGAGACGGGTCAGGGCTGAGCAGATGGAGCGCCGCGTCGAGCCAGCAGGCGGAAGCTTGAGATTGGAAAGGCGCTTGCGGGAGAGGGCACGTCGAGAAGAAGCAGCGAGACGCACTTGAGATGAAAAGGCAAGAAAATCCGCCTGACCGCCTGCGGGGGCCATCAGGCCGCAAAGATCAAGCTTCAGCAACTGCGCACCTTAATCGTCATCAGCGCACTGAGATGGTCCGCAACGATGCAACATCCTGAGGAATTCAACCGATCGGCAACCGATATGTGCTAGTTCCCAATGCTCCCGAACAGGAATCTGTCAAATCCACCAGCCCTCCGGGCTTAGGTGGTTGAACGAGTGTTGTCTCCTCTCTTTCCACAACCCCTCCTTCCCCTGCTCGGGGGAGGGGGTTACCCTCCCCCTACCCCCTCCCCTGGGCCTGGGGAGGGAGGGGCGCGAGGCACCAGAGCGCCCAAGATGGCCAAAGATGGCTCCAAGAAGGCCTCAGAGAGCCCAAGATGGCCTCCAAGATGGCTCAAGATAGCTGAAGATGGCTCAAGATAGCCTCCCACATACATGGAAGACGGCCCAAGACGGCCCCAAGATGATTTCAAGGGCCATCCGGGCCCTCGAAGGACTTCCCCAAAAAGCCAAAATGGCCCCAAAACCTTCGGGATATCAATGATTGTTGCGTTCTGGCCTTTTCGCTTCTGATGCTTCCGAGGCCCCAAGATAGCACCAAGACGGCCCAAGACGGCCCCACGAGGGGCCCAAGAGGGCCCCAAGAGGACCCCAAGAGCGCCCAAGAGCACCCCAAGAGCGCCCCAAGAAGGCCCCAAGAGGCAATGTTTGAGCATCCGAAGTGGGGACATGAATTCAGGACCTCCCCCCTTTTGAGCTACGGGGCCAAGACGGCCCCAACAGACCTCTCAGACCCGCCCCACGGGCCCAAAGAGGGCCCCAAGATGGCCCCAAAAGAGCCCCAAGAGGGCCCGAAGAGGGCCTCAAGAGGACCTCCAGAGAGCCCCAAGATGGCTCCTGTAGGCCCCGAGAACCTCTCACAACTACGCTTCAACTCGCCTGGCAAACTGCTTCTGCATGGGCTGGTGGGGATACACAAAGCGTCAAGCAGTTCTCCGGAAGTGAGATTAAGATTATGAGACCGCACGCGACCCCCACGGCCCGAATCACATCCTCGGAATTGCTGAGCCCCCTGGTATACACCCAAATACCAGGGTTCTACGCCTTCGAAACCACCTCGTAAAAGACTGTGGACCTGCGTTTTCTAGACCTCGAGAATGGGAAACAAAAAAAAACAGAAAAAGTAAATAAAACGCATTCGAGGCCTGAATCCCTCATACATAATGTTTGCCCGTGTGGACCAAGAAATTTCAGTTCGTGCGCTGATTATGTAAGGTATGTGGTGGGAACTACGTGTTGCAGAATACACACACGTCTGGAGCTATGAAGTGCAGGCAGTGTGGCGCAGTGCGCGTGGCATGTTATCTGTGGTGCGGTCTATGGTGTGTAACTAACTTCTGCTCGCAGTGAGTTGTCCACTCCACTGCTCGCGCAAACATCCCACCCACCCACCCGCAACTTGCTTTGCAAAATCTTTTAAGACCGTGACGGTGGGTACCAAATGGCACTTGGCATCGACAGCGACGTCGACGACGACAGCGACAACGACTACGACGACACCGACGACGTCTCCAACGACTTCGACGACGCCGACAACGACGACGACGACGACGACGACGACGACACCGACGACGACGACGACGACGACGACGACGCCGACGCCGCCGACGACGACGACGACGACGACGATGACAACGACGACGACGATGACGACGCCGACGACGACGACAACGACGACACCGACGAAGACGACGACGACGACGTCAACGACGCCGACGACGACGACGACGACGACGACGACGATGACGACGGCGGCGACGACGACGACGCCGACGTCGACGACGACGAAGACGACGACGACGCCGACGCCGACGACGACGAAGACGACGACGAAGACGACGACGACGTCGCCAACGAAGACGACGACGAGGGAGGAGGGAGGACGACAACGGCGACAACGACGACAACGACGAGGGAGGAGGGAGGACGGCGACGACGCGAACGACGAAGAAGGAGGAAGGACGGCGACAGCGACAACGACTACGACGAGGGAGGAGGGAAGACGCCGACGACGACGACGACGACGACGACGACGACGACGACGACGACGACGACGGCGACGGAATAGGAGGGACGACGACGAGACGCCGACGACGGACGACGACGACGACGAGGGAGGACGAGGAAGGACAACCACGGCGACAACGACGACGGAAACGACCACGACGCCAAATAGGACGACGACGACGAACACGAGGAAAGACAGAGGACGACGTAGACGACGACGACGACGACGCGGGAGGAGTGAGGACGGCGCCGACGACGACGACGACGACGACGACGCAAGAGCGCGCGCGCACACTTTTGTTGAAAATCCGTGTTGCGAAACCTTGTGTTTTTGTAGGTTTTTTGGACACACGATGTTTAAATCCTTCCGAAGCAGATGGGTTTTGAAGGATTTCGGCATACGCGCGCGACGACGCGCGCGTCTGCACTTCGTCCCATTTCTGTTGCAGAGGATTCTCGCGACGGCACACGCGCAAGGGCGTTCGACAGATTTCGACATGCGCGCGCGCGCGAAGCCCGTTTGGTAGCATATTGTGAAAATATTGAAAAGCCTATGGTTTCGTAAGATTTCGCAAGAGCTCGCGCGTAAGCTTTTTTAGCAAATCAGTGTTGCGAAACCCTGTGGTTTGTATGTTTTTGGTGAACTCGATTACGAAATCCTTCCGACACCGAAGGTTTTTGGTGGATTTCGGCATGCGCGCGCGACGACGCGCGCGCGTGTGCACTTCGTCCCATTTGTTGCAAGGGATTCGCGAACAAGTGCTATGCTAGAACAAAAAGTGTCCCCGCGTATCGTTTTTACAAGGGAACATCAGGGGGGCCGATACCGGCCCCTCTGGGATAGTGTAAACTCATATTTAGGATGGACACGTGGTCAGGATGATATATGATTTACATACCCGAAAGGGGAACGGATAACGCCGGGGGGGTAGAGTCGATTCTCATTTTAGAAAGGAGAATCTACATGGCGCAAGCTGGTGGTGTGAGCTATGCTGTGTAAGCTATGTGGCGTAAGCTATGTGCGTAGGCTATGCGATAGCATGCGTGTGGTGCAAGCCGTGTGGTAAAAGCAGTGTTGTGCACGCGATGCGGTGCAAGCTATCTGGCGTATGCCATGCGGTGCAAGCCATGTGGTGCAAGCTAAGCGGTTGAAGCTATGTGGTGCAAATTACGTGGTGCGAATTACGTGGCCCCTGTGTGGTGTAAGCTCCATAGATGCGATGGCATGCGCCCGCGAGGCGACCACGAGACTGGCCACGGGCGGCGACGTGGCAGAACCTCGGCAGACCCCTGCGCCCACCAGGCGCCCACGGGCGGCAACGTGGCGAAACTTCCGCACTTTTCCGTCGGCGGCGAGGTAGAATGGCTGCACCAGCGGAAGAGCTACACGGGGGACACCGAGAAGCGAATTGCCCAGCGCGAATGAAAGCATCACGAAACAAAAGGGGCAGCCGCGGAGGAGGAGGGAGGAGGGGGCACTCAGAGGAGGAAGACTTCCGCGAAACTTCAGCACGCCCATCAAATGACTTGGAAACTACAATCGGCGGTGGACGAACCTCCCTGTAGTAAACCACCCTTCAGTGAAAACGGCCTAGGACCGACACCGACGGACCTGGACCCGCAAAAATGACGGCCGCGAGGCCCTCGCGCTGACCGGAAACGGCCAATTCGCTAACCGACGTGCCAGGGTAGGAGGTCGATCAACCTCCGATACTAAAGGGGCCCTGGGACACACAAATAAATACACAAATAAAAGGATTCCCCATATTTTCCCATATGTTCTGGGTTTTCGTCTTCCCCCCCACTTCCCATATTTTCCCATATTTTGGGGGGAATCGACGATGAATTGTGTCTGTGTGTTTCTTTCCCTCCTGAGATACTCCGTCTACCCGTCCTGCTTCCCCTTCTCCTTCGCCTGATTCCCCCTCCCGTCCCAGCTCCGCCCGCGCTCCTCGACCCTCCCCCGATCCTCCTCCCCTCCTGGATCCTCGGTGCCCTCCCCCTCCTGGATCCTCGATGCCCTCCCCCTCCTGGATCCTCGATGCCCTCCCCCTCCTCGATGCCCTCCCCCTCCTGGATCCTCCTCCCCCTCCTCGACCCTCCATCCTCTGGGCGAGGGGTCGGCGGGGGGCGGCGGTCCTTGATCCCCCCTACTGCGGGACCCTTGCCGAAGCCCTTGCCGCCGCGCGGGGCGGGCGGCGCGCCGTAGGGCGAGTAGCCCCGGCTGGGCACGGCCGCCTGGCGGCAGGCGGCGGCAAGGGGCGCCGGAGGGGGCGGAGGGATCGAGGGCGGGAGGCTCGAGGAGCGAGGGGGGGGAGAGGATCGAGGAGGGAACGGGGAGGGAGGAGCGAGGAGCGCGGATTGGGAGAGAGAGGAGCGAGGCTCGAGGAGGGCGGGAGGAGCGAGGGAGCACGGAGGGCCGAGGCAGGGGCCGGTCCGCGTCGTGCCGACCTGGCGCAGCGGCTTCTGGCGCTGCTGGGGCCATGCCGACCGGAACGGTCTCGGCTCTCCGACGGCGCAGTTCGCTCGAGGTCGCCCGGTTCGGGGCTCAGGGCGGCGCTCCAAATGGACTGCCCGCGACGGGGCCGCCGCCGCGCCGACACGGCACGGCCCCATCGTGCGAGGTTTCTGTCACTGTTCTGCATTCGTGGACGTCGTCGGCTCGAGGAGACGGGACGTCTGGAGTTACCGGGGGGGGCACGCAGGGGATGGAGGAGCGTTGATCAGAGAGGGTTTCTGGACTTCCCGTTAGGTCGGGCATGTCCCCCTGCAGACTGAATTTGGAAGAACAATATAAATTCAGTCAAAGACTACTCCAAAATGGTCAAGAATAGTCAGAAAATTGTCCCCATACGATTTGTAGACTATTTTACTCCTCCTGCAGAGGGACACGCCCGACTTAAACTTGCCCGCAGTGGCAGGAGGAACGGAGGGGGAGGATCGAGGGTCGATCTGTCTTCCACGCCAAACATCGGCCCTCTAGAAGCGATGCCAAGACGATGGCCGCACCACCCAGCAAAAATCCAGGGAATATCGAGCGGGAGCGTTATTATTGTAGGGTGGATAGCTCGTGGCGCCGAGGCGCGAACACCACTTCTGGGCAAAGACAAAAAATGTCGACCGGCAGCGCTGGTTTTGTCGGAGGGCCGGCTTTCGGCGGCGAGTAATATGGCGCCGGTCCTGAGTTCAAAACGCAGAAATATCGAGCGGGAGCGGTGGCTATAATGGAGGACCCGCTTCGGCGGCGAGCCGAAGCGCCAGTCCGCAGGTAAAAATTGAATAAACATCGAGAGGGAGCGTCGTTGATGTAGGGGTGGGCCGTCTGCGGCGCCGACGCGAAAGCGCCCGTCCTCAGCAGAAATCAATGAAGTACCCAGCCGGAAGGCTGGTTTTCATGGAGGGCCCGTTTTCGGCGGCGAGCAAGAGCGCCAGTCCTGAGTAAAAAAACGCTATCGAGCGGGAGCGTCGTTGTTCCGCGCCCAGGCGGGAGCGCCGGTCCTGAGTAGAAGCAACGAATTATGGAGCGGGAGCGCTGGTTTTGTTGGAAGGCGGCTCTGGGCGGCGAGCAGGACCCCGGTTCTGAGTTTAAAAGGGAAGAAATATCGAGCCCGAGCGTTGTCGTTGGGGGGCTGGCTTGGGTGGAACCCCAAAACGCCTGAGCGTGACCCTAATTTCCGAAGAAAATGCAGCCAGCGCCCAAGCAAGAGCGACAAAGCGCCTTAAACAACAAGAGTAAGAATTTGTTCAGTAGGCATGGTTCTACAGACGAAAAAGAAAAAACAACAAAACAAAAAAAAAAACAAAAAAAAAAAAACGAACATACATTACGAAAATAAACAAACCGTTAAAATGATTGTATAACGCATAACACATCGTTATACGAATGATACATAAATAGTACGAATAAGACTGGTAACAGTAGCGATAATAATGTATAACGGTAATAGTTCAAAAAAATACGGCTCTAGAATCCAAGAACATATATATATGTATGTATATATATATATATATATGTATGTATACAATTTATTGTTGCTATATATATATACATATATGTATTATAAAAACGTAAATGTATATATATATACATATATATACATAAATGTATATATATATACATAAATGTATATATATACATATATACATATATATATATATATATATATATATATATAAAAAAAACACACACACACACACACACACACACAAAAAAAAAAAAAAAAAAACGGAGGCGGCGGCGGCGACGGCGACGAGGGCGGGCAGCCTGCCCCACGCCTCCCGCGCCGGCGCCCACGGGCCGCGGCGACCCGCACTTGAAGCAGGAGTCCCGGGTGGCGAAGACGGGCCCGGCCCCGCACGCCGTGCACGTCCAGTCGCCCGGGCGCACCTGGCGCCCACGGGCCGCGGCGCGGCGGCCGCCGCCGCCAGCCGCGGCGCGACGGCTGCCGCGGCCGCGACGACGACGACGACGAGGACGGCGGCGACGACGACGACGACGACGACGACGACGACGACGGCGACGACGACGACGACGAAGACGACGGCGGCGACGGCAACGGCGGCGGCGGCGACGGCGACGGCGACAACGGCGGCGGCGACGCGGATGGCAGCAGTGGCAGCGACCACCATGACAACAGCGGCGACGGCGACGACGGCGGACGCGGCGAGAGCGGCGACCGCGACGACAACGACGACGACGACGACGGCGAGGATAGCGAGGACGAAGAGGAGGAAGAGGGAGAAAGAGGGAGGACGACGGAGAAGTCTGGCCATCCTCGGCCCCACCCTTCTCCTGCTGCTGCTGCTGCTCCTGCTCCTCTTCTTCCTCATCCTCCTCCTCCTCCTCGTCCTCTTTGTTTCTCCTCCTCGTTATCGTCCTCGTCCTCGTCCTCGTCCTCCTCCTCCTCATTCTCCTTGTTCTCTCCTCCTCGTCCTTCTACTTACCATCCTCATCCTACTCATCCTCTTCATCCAACCCTCTCCTAACTAACATTATACCATCCTCGCACCTCCAAACGTATCAGTAGGGCGGGCCATGCGTTTCGCCTGAGCCTTCCTTCCAGCTGATGATCCTGAAGCTCGAAACTCTCAACACTTACAAATATGGAGGACGGGTTGTTTTCAAAACGTAGCTCTCGCCTGAGCACTGCTCACAGTCGTCTTATTAAGACCAAAACATCCCAAGGGATGGAGGGCGGGGGGGAGGGCGGCTCCTTTTCAGAATGGGGCTCTCGTTCGAGAATTCCTCGACAAAAACCCGCCGACTACCTTGGAGTCACCAGGCGTGTGCGATTCCTTACCCACCACACTGGCTCCAAAATCTCCCCTTTAAGGGGGGGGCTCATCAGGAGGAGCCGCCCCAAAACGGCCCAAGAGTGCACCGGAGATTTCAAAGAGATTCAAGATGGCTGCGGAAGCACCCAAGCGTATCTCAAAGGCCCCAAGAACCACCCAAAACAACCCCACGAGAGCCAGGAGGCCCCTCTGACGGCTCGAGGCGGCCGTCGGAGCAGTCCACGACAAGCCACAAGAGCCCACAAGCGACCCAAGACAGCGCCAAGACAGCCCAGGAGAGCCCCAACAGGGCCCCAAGACGCCCCGACCCAGCTCAAGTTGACCCAAGATACGCCCCCAACCCACCCCCCCGTGGGATCCTAAAAAAGCAGAAAGGAACCCCACAATGGGATCAAAAAAAAAACCCAATGGGATCATCATCATCATCATCATCATCATCATCATCATCATCATCATCATCATCATCATCATCATCATCACCACCATCATCATCATCATCATCATCATCATCATCATCATCATCATCGTCCTCAACCTCATCCTCGTCCTCATCATCATCATCATCATCATCATCATCAGCATCATCATCATCACCAGCATCAGCATCAGCATCAGCATCAGCATCAGCATCGTCATCATCATCATCATCAGCAGCAGCATCAGCAGCATCAACATCATCATCAGCAGCAGCATCATCTTCACCATCATCAGCAGCATCATAATCATCAGCAGCAGCATCAGAATCATCATCAGCATCATCGTCATCATCATCATCATTAGCATCATCATCATCATCATCGTCGTCAGAATCATCATCATCATGATCATCATCGTTCCCATCATCATCATCATCAGCAGCATCATCATCAGCATCATCGTCGTCATCATCCTCATCCTGATCCTCATCCTCATCCTCATCCTCATCCTCATCCTCCTCATCCTCATCCTCATCCTCATCCTCATCCTCCTCCTCATCATCATCCTCATCATCATCACCACCATCACCATCATCGTCACCACCAACCCCACCGCGCCACCACCACCACTACCATCACCATCATCATCATCATCATCCTCCTCCTCATCATCATCATCATCATCCTCATCCTCATCCTCATCATCCTCATCATCCTCATTCTCATCATGATCATCAGCAGCAGCATCATCATTACCAGAAGCATCACCATCATCATCGTCGTCATCATCATTATCAGGAGTATCATCATAATCGTCGTCATCATCAGCAGCATCACTAAAATTATAATCATCATCACCCTCATTATGAAGAGCATTATTTTCGTCATCATCACCATTATCATCATCATCATCATCATCATGATCAGCATCACCATCATCATCACCATCCTCATCAGCACCAGCATCATCATCATCATCATCATCGTCATCATCATCAGCAGCAGCATCATCTTCATCCTCATCATCAGCATCATTGACGTCGTCGTTATCATCATCAGCAGCATCATCACCAGCACCATCATTGTCGTCAGTATCATCATCAGCATCATCATCAGCAGCATCATCAGTATCAGCAGCATCATCATCATCATCATCATCAGCATCATCAGCATCATCATCATCATCATCATCATCATCATCATCATCATCATCATCATCATCATCATCATCATCATCATCATCATCATCATCATCATCATCATCATCCTCATCCTCATCATCATTGGCATCTTGCTCCTCATCCATCCCTTCGCCTTGTAGATATCTCGCCCGCCTGGAAGTCCCGACGGTGTACGACGGAGACGAGGAGGAGGGAGGGGGAGGAGGGGTGGCGGAGCAAGGGCAGGAAGAAGAGGAGCAGGAGTGGTCAGGCTTCGGGCTGCGCGCAGACGGTGCCCCCAGGTAGTCCCAGCTGGCCTCAGCAGGCCCCCCCGAGTACTTCGAGCTGGCCTCAGCAGGCCTCCCCGAGCAGTCCAGGGCGATCTCAACACATCAACCCTGGGGCGCAGAACGCCCCAGTGGCGCCGCCGGAGGCGGCGCCAGGGTGTCGAGACCGCCATGGACCACTCGGGGGGGCCTGCTGAGGCCAGCTGGAGCCACACACCAGGGGGACCTGCTGAGGCCAGCTGGGACCACCTGGGGGGGGGGCAGTGTGCGCACAGCCCGAAGCCGTGCCAGAGCAGGAGGGAGGAGGAGACGACTTTCTGCGTCGGCCCGGTGGCCTCGCCCTTGCCGCCGAAGGAGGGGGCCGGCGGCGGCGGCGCCAGCTGGAGCTCCGGCAGCCCAGGCTTGGGGGCGCCGCACTTGTTGCAGTGCGTCCTGCGCCCGACGACGACGACGACGACGACGACGACGACGACGACGACGACGACGACGCCAACGCCAACGCCGACGCCAACGCCGACGCCAACGCCGACACCGACGCCAACGCCGACGCCGACGCCGACGACCACGACGAAGACAACGACGAAGAAGACGGACGACGCCGACGACCACGACGAACACAACGACGAAGAAGACGGACGACGACGACGACGACGACGACGACGACGACGACGACGACGACGTTGTCTTGTCGACGTCGGCGACGACGACGACGATGATGGCGACGTCGACGGCGCGGCGGCGAGGCGAAGCGAAGCGACGCGAAGGGGACCCTCGATAGAGGCCCCAGGGGGGCCCGACCAGTCCCATCGTAATTACCAAGAGCTTGGCGACCGTGGGGCACATGAACTCTCGGCCGTAGCGGCCAGACACTGGGGAGGGGCCTGAGGTGCGAGCCTGGCTCCCTGAGTCTTGCTGCCTCACGGGAGAATGGGGTATGTCAGTCGGTGCCCGCGTGGGCTGGGCATAGCAGGGGTACTTCGAGCCTCGCTGCTCTCGACGAGGGCCTGGCTGGAGAGCCCCTAGCTCACCCTGGATGAGCAGGACGAGATCCGCCCTGGTGGCGTGGAAGCGCGGGGCGCTGTCGCCGAGCCCTGCGATGCCCCAGGGGGGCCACGCAGCGTCGTCGTTGCCCGCTTTGCCGTTGAGTTCGCGCACCCACGTGATTCCCACCACCTCTCTGTCGAGCCGGGTGGCCCACTGCTCGAGGAGGCGGAGGGTCGGGTTCGCAGTGCTGGCCGCCAAAGGGCGCGCGCGCTTGCACCACACTGGGGTGCCCCTGGGCCGCGGGGTCCTCCACGAGGGTCTGGGCGATCAGAGCCCCCGCGATCCCGCCAGGAGGTGCCAGCGGCTTGTGGGAGCTAGTGTCCCTTGGAGGAGGTTGGCGGCGGGTAGGGGGGGCACACCAAGCCTCTGCAAACGGGGCGTTAGTACACGGGGCGGCCCCTTCGAGCGAGAACGGGGTGACAGGGCAGTTACCTTGCACTAGTGCGTGATAAATCGGGACGGCAAAAACGTTGACACATCATCATCATCATCATCATCATCATCATCATCATCATCATCATCATCATCATCATCATCATCATCATCATCATCATCATCATCATCATCATCATCATCATCATCATCATCATCAGCATCGTCATCATCACCACCACCATCATCATCAGCATCATCATCATCACCACCACCACCATCAGCAGCAGCAGCATAGCATCATCATCAGCATCGTCATCATCACCACCACCATCATCATCAGCATCATGGGAAACCTCGCACTTGTGCACGGAAAATCGGCATGCTGAAAACACATTTGAGAACGCACCCCAAGCTACCAGCCCGTTTACTGACGCCCCGTTTGCGGTGGCCTGGGCATGGACGCGGCCGCCGTGGGCACGTCTGCCGGTGGCGGGGCCAGCGCGGCCTGGGCGGAGCCCCCAGCCTGGCCCGTGCCAACTCTGGGGCTCGGGGGGACTGCACCGTGCCCCCCCCCCTGGTGGCTCCATGGGCGGGGCGGGGAGCCAAGGGCCCAGAGTGGCGAGGAAGGAACGATTGGGGGTCGATGCCCCCCTCCCCCTCTCCTCTTGCCCCGCATACTCACATACTTCCTCCTTCCCCCCCTTCCAAAACCATCACCACCATCATCACCGTCACCACCATCACTGTCACCAACTTAGTCATCCTGCACCTCCTGCACCTCCTGCGCCTCCTCCTCCTCCTCCTCCTCCTCCTCCTCCTCCTCCTCCTCCCTCCTCCTCCTCCTCCTCCTGCTCCTCCCTCCTCCTCCCTCCTCCCTCCTCTCCTCCTCGTCCTCCTCCTCCTCCACCTCCTCCTCCTCCTCCTCCTCCTCCTGCTCCACTCCTCCTCCTCCTCCTCCTCCTCCTCCTCCTCCTCCACCTCCACCTCCCTCCCCTCCACCTCCACCTCCTCCTCCTCCGCCTCCTCCTCCTCCTCCTCCTCCTCCTCCTCCTCCTCCTCCTCCTCCTCCTCCTCCTTCCATTACGCTAAGCAAACCTGGAGTGAAAACATGTGGATCCTCCTCCTCCTCCTCCTCGTCCTCCTCCTCCTCCTTCTCCTCCTCCTCCGCCGCCGCGTGGGTCAGGGAGCGTAGCAAAAGCATAATGTGAGAGCCCCACGCATGCCTGAGTAGCATCAGCGGCAGCACCAGCATCGGCCACGCGGCCGGTACAATGTTCGCTGAACGGGTTTCCCTCTAGTGCTCTCGTCGAGGTTGTAGGCCGCCAGAGAAACCGACCCATTTCAGTCAAAATGGGAGCTCTTAAGCGTAAGGTCGCTGCTTTCTGGAATTGGCGGTGGCAATCCAGACGGTCACCGCGCAGGCATACATACGGTTTGGTCGGGCACAGCTGCAGCCCCAAGCTGAGATTCCCACAGCTTGCGTTGGGCCAGCTTCGGGTGATGACATGTTGCGTTTGTCCCCTGGCCTCCTGTTGGCCGGGGACCCTCTGGCCAGTGACCTCCGAAGGCCTCCAGCGGCCTCCAACAGGTCACCGGTGTCCGGCCGGGTAAACGTCACCAGCAGCAGGCAGCATTGTAGCATAGTATTGCTTGCACCTCCGAGGGGAATGCGGTACGACCCTACGCCTGCATGAACCTCAGAGGGAGGACAATCCAAATGCGGTGCGACACTGCGCCTGCATGCAAAGTGGTTCCCAGTTGTTTCTCGCGCTGCCAGTCTGGCTCAAGCGGGTTAAAAGGGAAGACATACTCTTGCAAATGCCACGACAATGGACACTCTAACAATCCTACCATTGAGTTAAAGATGCTTTTAAATGTGTAAAACATGTTCTAAAGATGTGTCAAACATGTTTTTTACATATTGAAACATGTTTGACACATCTTTTAGACATCTGGAAATTGATTGGCCGCATGCTTCCTCTCCATGAATCGACTTCCACAAACATATTATTCCCTCCGAGCTCCCATCGTGGCCCAGGGTGGCCGCACCAACCGTGGAGGCCGCAGCCTGGCCACGATAATCTCATCTTGGGAGTTGCGGCTGGCCGAGACGGCCGGCTGCCTCCCCAGGGCAGCCCTCGGTGTGGCACCGCGGCCCCCAGTGGGGCCCACTCTGGCTGCTCTCCGCCTCCCGAGATTAACTCGAGGCTTACTTACCTCAGGGCCGTTGCCAGGGATCAGGAGGGGCTCGGGTCTGACCAGAGATGACGCCACCTCTCATGGGACGCACAGAGACATACTAATACTAGATGTCCTCCTTGGAGGCGCGCGCCCAACCCGAACATATAGTATACCCATCTTGTAGTATATCGTTTCCCGAGCGGTGTGGCCAGAAAGCGCCCGCCACGACGCATATACTATAAGATTTTCCGGTGCGCGCGCCGCCCCTGGGGGGGCGCCGCACATATAGTATAAGTATGTTGGGGCGAAGCTTCAAGTTCCGCCCCCCCCCCCCCCCGGGTGTCGCTGCCCCTGACGAACGTGGCGCGGCTCGCCACAACTGGGGGGGAGTCGAGCTCCCTGCCCAGCGGAGCAGAACAACAGCATAACCTTGCTGAGGCCCGAGAATCTGAGAATGTACAGTCGGGGCGTTGACCTGAGGAGCCCGAAATAAGGAACGAGGCCCCTGCTTCCCTTAACTTCAGCTTCGATTCCCCATGGAAAACCTGAGGAAACCCAAGGCAAACTGTGAAACAGTCAAGGAACACCGAGCTCCTCCCCAACGAATAGGGTTCCTTAGTCAGCGCCCCGACTGCAGGCTCGTGCTGGCGCCGCTCCTTCGGGCGTCGGGGCCGACGGGCCCCCGAGGCAGCGGCAGGGCGAGGGGCCCCCGAGGCCCACGGTGGGCGCGGGGTCCTGGTGGCGTAGACCTTCTCCGCCCCGCAGGTCGTGCACGACCTGACCCGCGGCGCTGCCCGCAGCCAGCCCCGCCCCGCCCCCCCCCCTTCAGCGACCCTCGGCGATCAGGGCAGGCGCATCGAGCGGACGAACGAGGGAACGAACCGCCTCCACCGCGCCGGAGCACGCCCCCGGAGGGGAGGGCGGCAAGGGCCGCGGCCCTCGGACAATGCCGTCGTCGGTGAACCTACGATCCAGAGGCTGCTGCTGCTTAACTGCGAAGGATGGCATCACAATATATATATATATATATATATATATATATATGGATATAGATCTGGATATCGAGATACATATATATATATATATACATACACATATACATATAGATGTGTATATACACACAAGACTGCAGTGGCGCTTCGCGCCATGCACCTTGGTCCTTGAAGTTTGGTATGCAGGCGGAATAGCAGGAAGGTCAAGCCGACAATTTAGCGATAACTCCTTGATGCCTTTTCAGGCATCGCCGCTATAGTAATGTTAATCGCTATCCTTCCTCCATGCTTCCTTTTCCTCATGTTCGCCATACCCTGCGCATTCTCCCCATCCTCCTCTGTTCTTTTTTGCGGAGGCTCCTCCTTGGAGAGCCTCTGGGGGCATCACAAAAGTTGCTTCAGGCTTTCTTAAGGCCTTCTGGAGGCCTCCTGGGCGCATTCTGGGGGTCTCTGGGGGCTTCCTCGGGCCACCCTGCCTCCAACCGCGGTCTCCCTGAACGACCGGGTTACGATTTGGAATGCTTCGGAGGGCGTCTTGGGGCCATGCTCTCTGAGGGCCATTTTGGACCCGTGTTGTGCCGTTTTGGGGCTCTCTTGGACTGCCTGGAAGCCCTTTCGGATGGTTGTGGGGCGATTTGGGAGCCTCCCAGGCGGCTTCGGACGCCCAGAAGACCGCCGTCTTGGAGCGTCGGGAAGCCGAAAAGAGGAGAACCCCAAAATTCAACAAAAAACCAACAGAAAATCAATGATTGTTGCCTCTTGGGGCCTTCTTGGGGGTGCTCTTGGAGGCCTCTTTGGGGCCGTCCTGGAGGCCTCTTGGGCCATCTTGAGGTCACGTCAGTCACTCTTGGAGCGCTCTTGTGCTGTCTTGGGGGCCCTGGGACGTCTCCGATGACCCCCCTGATCGCCCTAGGTGTGCTGGGAAGGCTTGGCAAAACGCCCTGCGAGGCCCGGTGTGCCGCTTCGAGGCCCGTCCGGAAAGTCCCAAAGCCCCAGATCCCTGGAGTCCGTTTTTTTGGGGGGGGTCCCCCCGCCCGGGCTTGTAAAAAAATAGGGAGAGGAATATGTGTATGTATACATATATATATATATATATATATACACAAAAAAACACGTCACGTCCTAGGTGCACCGCCTGAACAGGCAATACGCTGCAGCGAACCTTCTGCTCTGATATAATATGTATATGCAGAAAAAGAGAAAGAGAGAGAGAGAGAGAAAAAAAAAAAAAAAAAAAAAAAGGCAGAGAGAGAGAGAGAAAGAGACAGAAAGACAGACAGACAGACAGACAGACAGACAGACAGGCAGGCAGACAGATAGACAGACACAGGCACAGACAGACACAGACAGACACAGGCAGACAGAGAGCAAGCAAACGAGCGAAAGAGCGAGAGAGCAAGCGAGCGAGAGAGCGAGAGAGCGAGGGAGCGAAAGAGCGAGAGAGGGAGAGAGATAGAGAGACAGCGAGAGAGAGAGAGAGAAAGATAACGAGGGAGAGAGAGAGAGAGATAACGAGGGGAAAAGAGAGAGAGAGAGGGAGAACAAGTGAGAGAGAGAGAGAGAGATGCGCCTGGCCAACGGCAGCTCTGCGCCGCGCCAGGCGCACCACCAGCGCGGGCCCTGGCCCCAGGCCGACCCTGGGCTTCGGCGCTAGTATTAGGCCGGGCATGTCCCCCTACAGGCGGATTTTCGGCGAAAACATACAAATACCCAATTGACTATGTTTGAACATTCCCCCTGTAGAGGGACAGGCCCGACTTAACGCTGGTACCTGCGCCCACCTGGCTCGGCCAGGAGCGCACAGAGGCGCCGATCCTGGGCCGAGGATCGACCTGGCCAGGACCTGTACAGATGCACAGCTCTGTCGGCGGCGAGCGAGGGGGGGAAGTGAGAAGGAGAAGACCTTCTCACTTCCCCGCTATCCTCCTTTTCCTCCTCCTCCTCCTCCTCCTCCTCCTCCTCCTCCTCCTCCTCCTCCTCCTCGTCCTTCCTTCCTCCTCCGACCCTCGCCTCCTCCAACCAAAAAACACTTCTCAGAGGGCGCGAGGGCCCCTGAGGAGTCCCGCCGCCTTCTGGGAAGGCCCTCTCCTCCTCGTTTCCCCCCTCGCTCGCCGCCGATGCTGGTGTCCCCCGACATGCGATCACTCACGCGAAGAAGGGGAGGAGGAGCAGATGCAAACAAAGAGGGGAAGGAGGGCAGGGAGGAGAAAGGGGGGAGAGGAGGAGGAGAGGCTAGTCAGGGAGACTTCTAGCAAAGTGTGAGCCAGAGATCTTTAGACAGCAAAGGCGGGGTTGCAACCTCGAGGCAACGTGATCGTGCCAGGTTGCCTCTCGATCGCCGAAGTAAGGGACGAGCAAGGAGAAGGAGGAGGAGGAGAAGGAGGAGGAGGAGGAGAAGCAGCAGCAGAAGCAGAAGCAGAAGCAGAAGCAGCAGCAGCAGCAGCAGCAGCAGCAGAAGCAGAAGCAGAAAGAGAAGCTGGTCTGGGAGAGCTCCAGCAAACCTGACCTCCCTGCTGCGACCGGCTGACCGCCTGGGCACCGACCCTTGCTCCTCCCGCGCACATCGAGGACTTGAGCTCCACACCGCGCGCCCCGAGTGCAACCAGGAAGCCTCGGCTGCGCCCGCAGTGGGCTCAAAGACGCGGGAAGAAAGCAGAAGAGACGCTGGCTGCACAGAGGCGGCGAGAGAACGCCCAGCGCTAGGCCGACGACCAATCCCCCGGCCGCACGTCATTCATCCTCGGCGCCGCCGCTGCCGGCAGTCCCGGCCGGGCGGTGGCCCCCCCCGAAGCCACCCTGGAGCCAATATGGCTCGCGGGTGAGCAGCGGACGCCCGTACGCTCTGCCCGACGCTCCCAGAGGATGCGCACAAATCCGCCTCCGCGCTGGCTGTTCCGCTGTCGGCACACGTGTCGGGCTCCGCTGGTGCCTTTCCTGCCCGCTGCTCCTCTGCGACACAATATGCTTCGCCTCCCCACCACCGCACCGGACCAGACACGCGTCCTTGTGCCGTGCTGTTCGTCCCCACGCCTTTTAGCTTCCCGAGGAAAACCGCGAAGACCTGATGCCCAGGCGCGGGCAACCAGGGCCAGTGAACATGTCACATGTCACTGCTCCATTTTTCGAAGAAGAACCCCATTCGGCATGTGCGTTTGACAGGGGCGGCGGGGTGTGCTCGTGTACTTTCCGCTGCGCCCTGGTCCATCACCCCTGTCAACACCGCACACACCGCACACGATGCGAACTGCCCCGCCGCTACTCTGCTCCGGCTTCTGACTGGGATGGTATATGGCTGCCGCCAGATTGCCTGATGTGCGCTTTCACGCGCAGCCGGCGCACGCTGCGCGCGCCGCACACCCAGGGCGCTTGACGCACTTGGAGCGCGCCTGGGGCGCGCGGCGCACTTGGCGCACGTGTCATGCGTGGTGCACCTGACGCATCTGGCGCACCAGGCGCGCCTGGCCCCTTGGCGCACCCGGCGCACCTGGTGCGTCTGGCGCGCCTGGCACGCGCGGCACACCTCGCGAGCGGGGCGCACCCTTGCGGCTGCAGGGGCTCCCGGTGGGGCTGCCCGTCGGGTGGCGGCCGCTGCCAGTGATGAGGCCTGTGTGCCACGTGCGCGGCCGGGAGGGCGAGCGGGCGTGCGCGAGACAGCTTGCGGCGTTCTCGTTGGGAGTTCGACCCTCTCTCCACGACCACCCGCCCGGCATCACGCCTCACGCCTGACTACCTACCAGACCACCCCAACCCAACCCGAAGACCCGAATCTCGGGTTAGGAGGGGTACGGGCTCCATATGTGTTTTTCAGTGTTCCCTGACCCCCCCCCACACTGGAAGTGGAGGGCAAATCGGGGCTTTCGGCTTGGGTTGGGGTGGCTTGGTGGGCGGTGAACGCCCAAGCCCAGGCCCCCCCTGTGTGCACGGGGATTGGGCCAGTGGGCCTAACCCTCCGGTGATCCGCGGGACGTGACCGCTGGCCCCTCTCCCTCTGGGGCGATATGCCCCACTCGCACTTCGAGCCGAGACGGCTGTGCGGAGCAGGAAGACATGAGAGGATACAGTCATCGTGCAGAGGCACTCTTGGGCACGGCGAGTCTCGGCCACGAACCAGACCCAAGGAACGGCCCGAAAACCAGAGCCCCTTCTGCAAGGAACCGACCTCTACACACCGATGCTTTTTTCGGCCCCGCACTGAGAGCTGCAGAGGAAAGCGGATCCTGGTGCATACGGGATCCTGGTGTACACGGGTTTCGTTGCTTCCCTGGGACCACGGGGGAAAAAGCATACACCACACCACCCCGACGGCGCCCGACGTTGCCCCCGATCCTCGAAAAGTCCCGGGACTGAGACACAGCCCGCCACTGGCAATGTAGATGCTCCAGTTCCCGACTCTGAGCCCACAGGCGGCCCCCGTCCCGCCGCCCCCGCGGCACGGGCACACGACGAGCGCAGCGCGGCGGTGGGCTCGGCGCGACAGCGCGGCGGGACGAGCGCACCCGACGGCAACCCCGACCCACCTCGCGGGGGGGCGGCAGGAGCGCTTCAACATCGAATCCGGAAGCCGAGGAGGAGGAGGAGGAGGAAGAGGAGGACGAGGAGGAGGCGGAGCGTGGGCTGCGCCTATCGCCCCACGCCCCCGCCTGCCAGGACGAGGAGGAGGAGGAGAAGGAGGAGGAGGAGGAGGAAGGAGGAGGAGGAGGAGGAAGGAGGAGGAGGAGGAGGAGGCGGAGCGTGGGCTGCGCCTATCGCCCCACGCCCCGCCTGCCAGGACGAGGAGGAGGAGAGGAGGAGGAAGGTGGAGGGAGGAGGAGGAGGGAGAGGAGGAGGAGGGAGGAGGGAGGAGGAGGAGGAGGAGGAGGAGGGAGGAGGAGGAGGAGGAGGGAGGAGGAGGAGGAGGAGGAGGAGGAGGAGGAGGAGGAGGAGGGCATCGGCTCGGCCGCGCCAGAAGGCACGGCGGCGCCCGCGCAGACATCGGGCCGCCACGGATCGTCGGAGCGTCGGTGGATCGAGCCGCACCGAGCCCGCCAGAAGCAACATCGGATGGGGTCGATCGGGTCGAGACGGGCCCCGCCCGCCGCACGCGCGCGCGCCGATTTCTCGGCCGGGAGGGCCTCCGCGGCGCCGCGCTCCCTCAGAACCAGTGGGGGCCGTGCGTGAACGGGCGCTGCCGCACGCGCGCCTCCAGGGTCCGGAGGATGGCGGCGTAGGGGGAGCACCTGTGCGCCTGCCGCCCCCCCGCCCGAGCGCTGCGCGCTCGCTGTCTCGGGGGGCCCATGTGGGCAGAGCAGGCGGACGGGACGGAGGGGAAGAGGCTGGGCGACGAAACCTGCGCATACCTATACGACCACCCTCCGGGTGATGAGGAGGTACTGGGGGGGAACCAATGTCTCACTCGATCGGTCTCATTATCGATACCACTATCGATATCACGATCGATAGCACGATCGATCAGACTCGATCGATCTCACGATCGATCTCACTCTCGGTCTCGCAATCGATCTCGATCGATCTCACGATCGATCTCACTAGCCCTTTCACAATCGATGTCACTATCGATCTCAGTATCGATCTCACGATCGGTCTCACTATTGATCTCAAGATCGATCTCACTATCGACCTTACGATCGGTATCACTATCGATCTAACTATCGATCTTACGATCGATCTCACTATCCATCTCACTATCGATCGCACTATCTATCTCGCCGTCGATCTCACTATCACCCTCACGACCGATCTCACTGTCGATCTTACTACGGGACACCGACATGACACCGACGGGAGACCGACGGGACACCATCGGGGCACCACGGCGGGTCATCCCCGGGCCCTGCCTGCCACGCCGGGGGGGTGCGGGCCTTTTTTGTCTGGCCGCGGCCGGGCCAGAGGAGGGTTCGTTCCTCTCGCCCGCCCCCGCAGCTTCGCCTCGCCCGCACGCACGACGCGAGCACGAAACCGGAGCCGATTTCCCCGTGGGGGGGCTCTCCGTTTCACTGCGACCTCGCCCCCCAAAACCTCCGATCCACCGCTGCCTGGCCGGGCCCATCCTGAACCCGGCAGCAGTGTATGCGCCACGCTCTCCTGGCTTGGCCAGGAGGGGGCGCACACACAGCTCCTGGGCCCAGGAAGGGCCCAGCCAGGGGGCAGTGGATGTGTATATATTGGCGGCGGGCGCTGGGGGGAAGCGAGAAGGGGCGGGCCTCCTCAGAAGGCTCAGAAGTCCCCCGGCCTTCTGAGAAGTTTCTGAGGCCTTCCCTTCCCCGAAGACACGGGCAACTTCTCGGAAGGCGCGAGGGCTCCTGCGAAGTCCCGCCGCCTTCTGAGAAGGCCTTCTCCTCCTCATTTCCCCCCTCGCTCGCCGCCGGGTATCGCTTTCGTCGCCCGAGGAGGGGGGGAGGGAAGGGGGACGAGCTGCGGTGAGGAACTCTTTTGCACGGCGCGTCGCGGCGGCCGGCTCCGGCGACACGCGGTGCCCTACGGGCGGGCAGCGTGCCGCTCCACTCCGCGGGTAGCGCGAGGGCGAGGAAAAGCTCGTGGCGCTGACGCTCTGGGACCGGGACGCGGTCAGCACGTCGCGCCGAAGCGCTGCGCGCCAGGACCAGCGACGCGACACGCCGAGCCAAAGTTCTCGACCGCAGGCGCGCTCGCGCCATACCTCTGACACTCTCCCCTCCCACCTATCCCGTCCCCATTTGCGCTGATTTTCTCGATCCGCCAACGGCGGACCAGAAAACAGACGACACCACCCCACCTACAGCCCAATTCGCCTTAGCGTATACCATGACTTCCGGCTCGGGCTTTTGCGTCGTATACGCTACGGCCTCCGATGGGCCGTAGCGCAACATGGAGGGCCATAGGTGGGGTAGTGTCGTTTGTTTGTGTTGGTCGAACCGGGTGCAGCAGCGGAGCTGGAACCCCCAAAAGAACACAATCGCGCCATGCGCAATCAGAAAAGGGGGAGCTGCGTACACTGAAAGAGGAGGAAGAAGAGGCGGTGGCGGATTAGCAGGAGGATGAACAGGATGAAGAAGAGTGAGGGAGGAGGAAGGAGCATGACGAGGAGGTACAGCAGCAGCAGCAGCAGGAGCAGGAGTGGGAGAAGCTAAAAGAGGAGGACCAGGGGAAGGTAGAGGAAGGGACAGAAGCGGGGGAAACGATAAGGAAGGACATAGATCCAGAAGAGGCCCGCGCTGGGGCGAAAGCGCCATTCTGAACGACGGGGACAAAGCACCAATTCTCAATTCCTGAAACATGACGGGCACATCAGTTTGAAACACCGATCGAAAACGCTCCGCATGCAAAAACGTAGGGGGAAAATGGCGACAGAACAACAGATTTTCAAAAAAGAGAGGGATGGACACTTCCAGCACGTACTCGGGGTAGAGAAGAGACGAGAGCAGTATGCCCTCCTCCTCCTCCTCCTCCTCCTCCTCCTCCTCCTCCTCCTCCTCCTCCTCCTCCGGTTGGGCCGCTGTGGGACGAGGAATAGGAAGAGGAGGAGCCCACCAGCTCGATCAGAAGAAGACGGACAGCCAAGAGCAGGGGGCGGAAGAAAGCCCGCCCAGGGGCAAGAGAAGCCCGATGCCCCTCAGCGGTGGCTTCCCCCAGCAACGCTAGCACCGAGAGCAAGCAACAGAAGCACGATGTATTCACCAGGAAGAGAATAGAAGGAAGAGGAGGAGGAGAAGGAGAAAGAGGCTTCCCCAGCTCATTGCAACCTCTGGGACGGGATACACTCAGAATTGATAATAAGGACGCGCGGCAAGGACGCAAGACCCTTGGACACCCAAGTTGAAGTTTTGAGAGCGGCGCGCGGCAAGATACCCAAAACGCAATGGCACCCTGACCGACCCCAGCCCTTGCGGAATCGGCGCCGGGGCCAAAGGCCAGCACAGCGCAAGGACGCAAGGGTACCCTCGAAATCCGCTCGTCCTTCCGGACATGGGCGCGCAAGCGAAACCTGACGGGCGCGCCCGCCCCTCACCCCAGGTCCTCTTGTTGGCTGCTGTGGCCCCGCCGGGGCGGAGCCCCAAAGGCCCAGACGCGGCCCCCATGGGCCGAGCATGGCTGGAGTGGCCGAGTGAAGACGCTGGAGATCGAAGCCTAGCCTCCCCGCTCGCCCTGACTGGGAGGAGGAGGAGGAGGAGGAGGAGGAGGAGGAGGAGGAGGAGGAGGTCGCGCCAGTTGGAAGGGAACGGAAAGGGAAGGTCTACCGTACACGCCCCGAAGGGCACGTCGGCGCTGCGTGCGCTCTGGCGAATGCGAAACCCTGCTCGGATCGGCAAGTATGCACGCACCCCACCCGCACCACACACTCGAGGAGCGTATAGCTGTAGCTGACGGCCAGAAACGTTGACGTGCCGCTTTGCTTCCGCCGAACATCGGCCGGCGGCCCCGCCGCCGTTGTGCTCGACTTCCGTCGCCGTCCGCTGGCTTCCGCAGACCCAGACATCCGGCGGCGCTTGGGCCTGTGTCCGAGGCGTACCCACTCCTCTTCCTCCTCCTCCTCCTCCTCCTCCTCCTCCTCGTCCTCCTCCTCCTCCTCCTCCTCCTCCTCCTCCTCCTCCTGCTCCTGCGCCGTCTGTTCCTCAAATGGCCGTCGCGCTGCATCCCCCCTCCACACGCTCCCGCACGCACGGCGGCCGCTGCGGCCGCCCCGCTCGGACAGTCTCGACTGGCACGCGTTAACAGGAGAAGGGAAGGTAGGGGGAGACCTGAATCATTGTACCCCGTTGGAGCTAAGGTAACATGAAGGCTGGGAAACCGCATCCTCCTGCAAAGCCTTCAAAGCCTATTCGACATGGAAGGGGAATCACCCAAAACCCTGCCGGGTCAGCTCCCTGCCCTCCCCAGCACGCGCTGGCCTCCTGGTCGGCCAAGCGTCGCAGTACTGGGGAGGAGCACGAGAAGGAGGAGGAGGAGGAGGAGGAGGAGGAGGAGGAAGATGAGACACCTGCGAGTGGCGGGGCCCATGGGTGCCACGGAGGGTCGAACTCCATCTTCTCCGATATCCCTGGCAACCGACCACGGCGCAACTTCCGCAATTCATCATTCAATGCTGCCTTACATACGGGATCCCTGAGACGAATCGCGCGAATCGAGGCGATGGCACCGCATGCATTGCATAAGAGTGCAAGCATACCCGTCGCAGACACAGCCGTAACAGGAACTCCTCCTCCTCCTCCTCCTCCTCCTCCTCCTCCTCCTCCTCCTCCTCCTCCTCCTCCTCCTCCGCCTCCGCCTCCGCCTCCTCCTCCTCCTCCTCCTCCTCCTCTTCCTTCTCTCCTCTCTCCTCCTCCCTCCTCCTCCTCCTCCTCCTCCTCTCCTCCTCCTCCTCCTCTCCTCCTCCTCCTCCTCCTCCTCTCCGCCTCCGCCTTCCTCCTCCTCCTCCTCCTCCTCCTCCTCCTCCTCCTCCTCCTCCTCCCCTCCTCCTCCTCCTCCTCTCTCCTCCTCCTCCCCCTCCCCCTCCTCCTCCTCCTCCTCCTCCTCCTCCTCCTCCTCCTCCTCCTCCTCCTCCTCCTCCCTCCTCCTCCTCCTCCTCCTCCTCCTCCTCCTCCTCCCTCCTCCTCCTCCTCCTCCTCCTCCTCCTCCCCCTCCTCCTCCTCCTCCTCATCCTCCTCCTCCTCGTTACACCACCATCCCCCGCTCCCGAGCAGGCCAAAAGACTGCCCTCCTCCACAAGGCAGGACTGGCTCCTTCACTGGCCACCGTCCAGACTTCTTGCACGACTCGACCCTCCGAAGCGTTCCCGGGCAGTCCCCAGGGGCCATCGCTGCAGCGCTCCTGGGTCGCCGCGTGCCAGTGCCCTGCAGCACTCCTGGAACGTTCCTGGGCAGTGCGCCACTGCCGCGGGCAGCGTGCCAGGGCTATGAATTAGGGCCTGGAGCGTGACCTGAACCTCTGAAGCATTCCTGCGCAACGCTCCAGGGCTCCTGGGGAGCCTCTCGTGTCCCCCGCTTCATTCCCAGGGCCACGACTCTTGGTAGAGTACGGTGGGTCCTCGCACTTGTGGCCGCGATGCCTCTTTGAATGCAGTGGGCCCGCGCTCCCGGGGCCTCACAGCGTTGAGATGATGAGCAAATCCTATGGACGATCGCTCTGGAGGCCAGAATCCCTCTCTAAATGAAAAGGATCCCCGATAATCAGATACCCCTAAACACAATACCTTGTAAAGCCTATTCGGCCGCTGCTGCTTGAGAGCATCAATGTACCTGGGGAGGAATTTGGGGGGCCCATCGGCCGCCGTGGGGCATTCTGGATGGTTATTGAGTTTCTTGATTCGTTCCTTGTCTGCTGTCCATACACGTGATCAAGGCTCGAAGACTACAGCTGCCAATTGTCAACAACGCGACTGATCTACATTGATGAGAGGCTGCGTTGAGACAACAGGATGCAGCAGATCTCAAAGGCGCGCGCCGTCAGTCATTTATACGACTCGACGAGTTCACGCGTCCATTGTCAGAACGCGCATGGACTGCGGAGGTGAAGCATGTGTTGAGCGAGTTGTGTGGTGTGAACTATGTTGTGTAAGCTTTGGGGTTTAAGTTACATGGTGTAAGCTATGGGGTGTAAGCCATGTGGTGTAAGCTATGATGTGTAAGCTATGTGGTGTGATCTATGTGGTGTGAACTATCGTCTGTAAGCTATGTGATGGAAGCTATGTGCCGTAAGCTGTGTGGTGAGAGTTGCGTGGTGCGAGCTATGTTGTGCAGCGTATGTGGCGTGAGCTGCGTGGCGAAAGCCAGGACGTGCGAGCTGTGTGGTGCAGGCTGTGGGGGGTGCTGGCTGTGCTGTGCAAGTTGTGTGCTGTGAGCTGCGTGGCGTGAGCTGGGCGGTGCAAGCCGCGTGGTGCAAGCTGTGTGGTGCAAGCCACGTCGTGCACGCTGCGCGGTGTGAGCGCACGGGGCGCCCACGAGCCGCCCACGGGCAGGCACCCGGCGAAACCCCCGGGAACCCACCGGGCGCGGAGAGCGCCCACGCGGCGCCCACGGGCGCCCACCACCCGGGCGCCGGCCGACAACCCCGGAAACCCATCCAGCGCCGTGGGCGAAACAGTTGTTTGATTCGCGGGTCGAGAGAGCACCTCTTCCGGTCGAAGCTAAGCGGGCCGCGCGAAGCTTGAGCCAACAAAGAGAACCGTGGGCAAAACAGATGAGAAACCCGAAGGTGAGCGTTTTCTGATTCGGCGTTTCAGCCACTGGGCGGACGGGGGGGGAAGGGGGGGGGGTCTGGCTCTGGACCTCTGCTCAGTGCGACTGTTCGCAGCAGTGCGTCCTGTGGGGAAGGCTCCACCTGATCGCAACGAACGCCAAAAGCGGCCACGAGCTGTTCCATGGGGGGGGGAGGAGTGCGAGGGCCCGCGCCGATCAGCAAAACAACGAATAAAAAGCCGATCGCAAGTGCAAGCACTGTTTGGGGAATCTTTGGATGAGCCGATCGGGGAACCCTGAACCCACGAACCCTGCCATCTCTGGGGAAACAAATGTTTACTTCCGCCGGTTTCTGCCGAGGCTCCGCAAGCTGCCGCCGGCTTCCGCCAGTGAACCCGCGGCCGCCTCACTCTCGCCGCCCCGGTCTTGGGCGTTCTGGGGCTTTCTTGAAGCCATCCTCGAGCCGCGTGGGCCCGTGTTGGGAGTCCCTGTTGACTCTCAGGGACCCCCGTCTGGTTGAGCTGGAGGCGGTGGTCGGGAGCGGCCAAGAGGGGGGTGTCCAAGAGGGGGGGGTGCAAATCATGACCGGCGGCATGTGCGCGGCCCAGCGGGGGGGCCAGGGACGTCATGAAATAAGAAGAGGCGCCATGAAACCTGGGGAGATCTCATGGCCCCCGCCATGATATCCACCCCCCCTGGTCGTCACCCCCCTCTTTGCCACCCCCGAGGTGGAGACCCCAAGACCCCGTCGTGGGACGATCCGGGGCGCAGGGGGCCCGTCTCGACGGCCGTGTGCGCGCCGCGGGGGCCGATCGGGTACCCCGCGCACGGAGGGGACCAGAAGCGTGTCGGGTATGTCGGGGCGCCTCTTGGAACGTCTCTCGGAGGCCAGCCCGGGGTCTTCGGGGAGGCGTTCGGAAGGCTCCGAATCAGGGACCGACCTAAGCCGTGCTTTTCGTGTTCGTTGCGTGCTCGTTTTCCCTCGTCTTCAGTCTGCCTTTGCTGCAGAACGGAATCGAAACGGAAACGGCCCACGAAATCGCCAAAACAGTGTTTAGGTCGCCCCCTGCTCTGAGTGCCTCTTGGGGTTACTTCGAGGACCCGCTTGGGGCCTCCTGGGGGCGCCCTGCAGCCTCCTGAGATTTTCGTTCTGGACATCTTGGGGTGAGCCCAGGGATTGACCTAAGCAGTGCTCTTCGTCTTCGTGTTGTGTTCGCCCTTCCCTCGTGTTGTCTCCACTCTGCTCGTGCTGCAGAACGAAATCGAGACGAAAACGGCCCACGAGATCGCCCAAACACCGCTCAGGTCGCCCCCCGGGGGGTGAGCCCAGGGCGGAGGCCACGGGGTGTGCGCTGGAGCCTTCTCTCTCACAACCCTTGGCTGTGGGGGGTCGCTTGGGCTGCCCTGTGGACCGCCTTGGGGGCCGTCTTGGCCTGCCTCGAGGCCGTCTTGGGGGCCTCGTGGGTCGGCTTGGGGCCGTCCCTGGGGCCTCTGGGCTGGCCCGCGATGGCCCTCCGTGCGCAACAGCGGGCGTGATGAGCGTGCGCGCTCTGCTCAGGGAACTGGGATGACGCTCGTCTGGCGAGGGTCCGACAGTCCTTCAGCCTTCCGCTTGGGAAGGCCCAGGGGGCCTTCTGAGGGTCGTCGTCGGGCGTTTCTCCGGAGGCTTGGAAATTGACACCGGCACCAACACAGGGCGTTGCCTCCACCAGGGGAAGATGATCCTAGATTTCGGTGTTGGTGGTAATCTTCCGGCCGCCTAGGAAGCCGGAATATTACCACCATCACCGAGATCGGGGTCGTCTTCCCTCGGTGGAGGCACGCCGCAGATCTTGGTGTAGCCCTGCGATTTTTCGTGAAGTCTGGGGCCGCACGGGGCATTCGTGGGGCTGTCTGGCCGCCTGCCGGACCGTTTCGGGCCCGCTGGTTCAGCTCGGCAGAGGCAGCCAAGCTGCCCGGCAGGCTCCCAGGACCCTCCGAAGAGGCTTCTGGGTCGTCCCTGGGGCCAGAGATCTGAGTGGTCCGGCTTCGGGGGGGGAGAGAAGGGGGGCCCAGGAAATAGAAACATGTGGATAGGAAGACAAAGAGAAAGAGAGAGAGGCGAGGAGATAGTCGAAAAAACAGCACGAACCAAAAGCACACAGCAAAAGCTGCAGTCGTGCAATGAGAGCGTTTATTAGTCGCGGCAGCGGCAACTGGGTAACATCACGATTCGTGCTGCCTGGGCATTCCCAGATGGCGCCAGCGCGAAAACGACGTTGCCGCCCGCACCCCCCTCCCCGGCTCCCCCCCCATCCTCCCCTGGTAAGTAACGCATGCTTTCGCCCGAAATAAAACTCCTCTCAACGCAGCTGGTCCTCGCTGGTGCAGCGCATCGCATCAGGGCGGTGTCACACCGAGGCGCGCGATGAGTGCGCACGGGCCGAGCGGGCGAGCCGGAGCGGGCTGCCCGCGGAGGGCGAGCTTCTCGGCCGCACAGGCGGGCCTCCCACGCGCAAGCTGGTGCTCCCCTCTGGGCTCCGCTCGGGGGGCATCCGCCGACCGCCTCACCGATCCTGCCGTTCGCCTACCATGGGATATCGTCCTGCATCTCTCGGCGCTCCCCCGGGGGGGGGGAGGTGCCGGCCGATGATCTATCACTGCACCGACCTTGCAGGACGTGCTCCAGCGGATTTCTGCGCGGATTTCCGCCAGTGTCAAACCCCGAAGCGGCGAGCGAAAAAAACGGAGCGAGCTTCACGTTTGCTCCGAACGAGCCCGCTCGGCGATGTGGGCGCCATGAGATCTCACCTTTCCGCCCTGGCCAGCCCAAACGCACGCCCGCGCGCTCCGGTGCCGCGTGCCCTCTGCGCGGACCTGCGCAGCCAAGAGGGTCAGGTTTGTCCAGGGAGGGGGGCCCATCGCTGGACCCGCATGGGAAGGAGGGGCAACCTTCCCTATAGGGTTGGGTCGGGCATGTCCGCCTGCAGGCGGGTTTGGGGCGAAAAATTAAAAACAGCCTAAAAAAGAATGGTTAAACAAAAGACTAGGAAAGTCGTCCTCTGACTATTTTTGACTATCTTTGAATATGCCACCTGTAGAGGGACATGCCCAGCTGAACCCTAGGGTACCCTTGCATCCTTGCCCCTTCGGCCCATCCTTGGCCACTTTCGCTGGCCGACCTCCCTCGAAAAGCGTTCGCAGGGGCCTCCAAGGCATCCTTGCATCCTTACCGCGCAGCCTTGAGATACGTGCTGGCTGTATCGCTGGACCCTTACAAATAATGTCTTGTCATTCGCCTGCGATGTGGGGCCAACCTGCTCGGGATCCGAGACAGGGAGGGGCAGACCCAGGGAAGGCGGTGCTCTGAGCATACTGGCCCGGGCGAAGAACTTCCAAAGACTTCCCGAGGGGGGGAATCAAGGAAGAAACACCTGTCGGGACAAGCGCAGCCCCGAACGCAGAAAACTCAGGGAACCTGAGCTTCATGTTCCCTGACCCCCAAACAGCCTGACCCTCCACTATGAGAGAAGCACATCCCACCCCCGCCCCCGCCAGCACCCCCACGCCCGATCTGGTGAGCCTTGGGGTCCTGGCTGGGGATGTGGGCTGTTTTTGGCAACAACACCCCCATCCCCAGTCAGGACCCTCTGGATCACCGGGTCGGGGGTAAGGATCCTGGCGGGGGTGTTTGGTGTCCGTTCCATGGGAGCCTGCGTGGCCCCCGGCGATGTCCGATGTGGGCCTGATTTGGACCGGATTTGGCACAAATGTGGGCCGGATTTGGACCAGATTTGGATTGGATTCGCGGGGACTAGAAGAACGAGGAGGGGGCGGGATGTCGGCGTCGCCGCCGAAGGCTCCCATGAACGGACATCTCAGGGGGGCGGGGTCGGGCGCGTCCAAGAGGGGGCGTCCAAAACGGGGGTGCAAATCATGGCCAGCGGCGTGTGCGCGGCCCAGGGGGAGGGGCCTGGGACGCATTGAAATAAGAAGAGGCGCCATGAAATATGGGGAAGTATCATGGCCCCCGCCATGATCTCCACCCCCCCCTATTCTTAGGTCGGGCATGTACCCCTACAGGCGGATTCAAATCTAAGAAACAAAAAAAAAAAAAAAAACATAAACAACAAAAAGTCCCCATACTACTTTTGATTCTTTGTTTCGAATACTCCTCCTGTAGAGGCACACGCCCGACTTAACCCTGGTCGTTGCCCCTCCCTTGGCCGCCCCCGTGGGCTGCGGTGCCCCCACGCCACCAGGCGGAGGGCCCTGGCCGGGGCCCACCCTGCGCCCTGGAGGCGGCGCGGGCGCCCTCCGGGCCTCCTGACCGGGCCAAGGAGCCGCTGCTGCGCCCACCCCACGCCCAGGACTGGCCCCGCCGGGAGCGGTGAGTCTCTCTCTCTCTCTCTCTCTCTCTCTCTCTCTTTCGACAGAGAGAGAGAGAGAGAGAGAGCTCCCCCTCTCGACTGCCTACCAGACCACCCCAAAACCCGACCCGAAGAGCCCAATTTCGGGTGGGGGGGACACACGGGTCCAATCCCCTGCGTCCCCCCACTGTGCACGGAGGGCACATCGCTGCCTTCAGGTTGGGTTGGGGTAGTTTGGGTGGCAGTGAGCTCTGGGGCTGGCCTGAACATCGTGCGCGGACGTTTTGTTCCCGAGCCGTTTGTGCCCCTTCGTTTCGAACAGCTCGTCGCCCCCTCCACCGAGCCACCGTGGACGTGGACAGGGTCCTCGGGGGCCCTGGAGTTCGCGAACAGCTCGTTTCGAACCGTTGACGAACCGTTTGCGAATATCCGGACAGGAGCATGTCTTGTTCACATTTCCGAACACATTACAGACCACGCCTTGGGTCGGCTGATGTCCCCCGATATGGCCTTGCGAGACGCTGTCGATCAGCCACTCGATGTGCCCCTGCTGCTCGAGCGCTACTTGCTGCAGCATGTCGACAGCGTCCTGCAACGTCGACGACCGGACCCTCTCGGACTCGAGCTGCATCTTGAGACTCTCGACTGTGCTGCGCAAGCTGGCTGAGGCGTGCATCTCTTCAGCCACATGCCCGCGGAATGTAGTCAACTCAGAACTGACCCTCACCACCTCCGCGCGCAAAGCCTGGATTTCAGCTGCAGGGTCCACGTGTTTCAGGGGCATGTGCATCTGTGAGCTGGCAATGTTTCTCCTGAATGTGTTGAACCGCTCTTTGACTTCTGTTTTGAGCCGTTCGTTGAAATGGTCGACTCCCCCGTCTCGGCTTTCGATCTTTGCTAATATACGTGCTTTGTCTTCTGCACAAGAAGCGCCACACTTCCTGACATCACTGAAGTGATGGTCTTGCATGTCGAAAATGCTGCTCGTGCTAAAATGTATGTCACGCTTTTTCTCAAAATACTCGTCGATCTCACTATTACACCATATCCGTGTAAGGGGCGTACATGCTTCGTCCAATGCCACAATGGCTTGACCACCCGCCTGGCTTATGTGCGTCGCGACCTCTTCAAACTTATCGCATTCAAAAGCGGCATCGTCGTCCGTCAGCACCGCGGAGCTCCCTGCGAATTGGGACAGACTCACCCATTGGTTCACACAGTAGGCACAAAAGAAGACATACTTGTCCAGATTTGGGGACAGATGCTCTCGCCCATACCTGCGCAAGTCGGACTCGATTTGCGCCACAGTTGTAGCCCGAGTTGTGAATTCGGTGAGATGATATACCAATGCACTCAAGACGTCGCAATGACGGGAACCCCAAGCATGAATGACATGATAATGTGGAAAAGAGATACCATCATTTCCCATTGGGGGGTACTGGTTAGTCAAGCTAGCTCTGTCTGTGTCTGTGTAGTGTTTAATGATATCATGCACAATCTCGGCAGTGGTTGGGTCCTTCTTGCCATATTGACCGCAAACTATGTGTTCATAGAAATCCAGCATGTGGCGGAGTTTGATACCGCGAGAAGCAACCTCTTGCGCTTTCCTGTTCCATTCGAAGTCCCAAAAGCGTCTTGCCCGCTGTGCATTCCGCATTGTTTCAGCGTCGCGAAGATTAAACTTACAACCGAAGGCAATTGCAGAGTCAAGGTGAGACTTCTTCTTTGTGGAAATGGCACTATCGACGATCTGATGGAAATAATTGTCCACAGTATCCATGTATACAGTGTCGTCTGGCTCCCATATGGCTGATGAGTTTTTGCTGGTGGTAATGCCACTGGTGGACTTACAGACTTCCCAACTCCCACTTTCAAGCTCATGAGGCATCGACTGCGTCGACTTCGAACGCAGGAAACCTGGCTCTGGCTTCTTGAAAGAAACACCTTTACATTTCACGAAATACCACCGGCTTTCCTCTGGAATCCACGAAAGCCGCTCATTATCACTATCACGGGAAATCCAGCAGGTCTGCTCATGATTATATGAGAGCTCACTGCCAATAACGCCACCTGGACCGACCAGAACGAGTCTGGCCGGTCGTGCTCTTCCGAATTGGAAAGTAAGGCCTGAAGGCCCTGAGATGGCCCTGATTGCCTTGCGAGGCTGCGCTCTTGGCGCTGTGGCCATAAAAACGGAGCGAGCTGCTTGCAAAACAGAGCAGCCAACACAAGCGAACGCACGACGAACTACAGAGTGCGCTTCACGTTGAGCCGACATGACCCCAGTAGGTTATTGAGGCCGCTAGGCCTATCTTCACACCCTATTGGTACTCTCGTGTGGTGTTTGAGAAGCCCGTTGGGGCCCTGTTGGGTGTCTGGAGGATATATTAAGGCCCTCTTGGGCCATCCTGGAGTTCCTTCTAGAGCCGTCTCGGGTGTCTCGGGGCCCTTGAGGAAATTCACGGGGGCCGTATGTAAGCCCTCGTTGGCCTCTGGCGCCCATCCGAACGAATGCTCCTTTGGGCCATCTTGGACCCTCTTGGGGCCGTCGTGGACCTTGCTAGGGGTCGCTTGGGCATACCCGGCCGAGGTGACGCCCTCGTCGACTCTCCCACAAGCCGTAATGACCCACTGGGAAATAAGCACAATTAAGACATCGAGCACTTTCAATCATTATCGCAATATGCGGCCTGCCTCGGAGCCTCGTGGGACCATTGGGGGTCGATCGCAGCCTCTTCAAGTCCGCCGCCGTGCCTCTGGCACGGGGTGGAGTGCCCCAAGGCTCACAGCTGCGCTGCTGCTGCAACCAAAATTGCAATTTCTTAAAACCCGAACTGTGGAATTTCCGACCGTTCCGTGATCTTCTGGAATCTTCTGGGGGTTCCCCCGTGACTTCTTGAGTGTTCCCTGCTGGTCCTCTGGACGCTGTGCCCGCCCAAAGCGACCTCCTGAACCCTCCGAGGCGTCCAAGAATTCGCCAAAAGATCGCTCCAAGACGCCCAAGATGGCCTTCAGGCGGCCCAAGAGGTCCCCAAGATGGCCAAAGAGGCCTCCAAGAGCACCCCCCAGAGGGCCCCAGCAGACAACAAGCATTGCTTTTCCACGGTTTTTGAAAGATCCAGGCGCTTGGAATCCCTGCAACAAGATCCGCCACCACGGTGAGCCGCGGTCTGTGCACACCGGGCCCACTGTGTACAGCGTGTCGTCTCAGCGTCACCCTCCGCAAACAATAATCGAAGCCCGCCGCGGAGAGGTCGAAACACGTCGTCTGGATTTGAAGGGAAGAAATCCCGCCAGCTCTTGAGGGCGTGAGTGGTTTGGAAAGTTTCTTCTTCCAACCCCCCTTCTTCCCCTTCGGGGAGGGGCTCATCACTGTTCCCTATTCGTAAGCACCCCCTCCCACAGGCGACCGGCAGCGAACCATGGCCAACAAGGACCCACCCCCCACCACCCCTGCCAAAAGACAATGTTAAGTCCACTGTGGAGCAGGGTCGTGGGTCATGATCGGGGGGTCGCGGCCGCTTTGTATTGTTTTGTTGACAGGGACGGTGGGGGTGCCCGCATATTGCCTGCTGTGCAGCAGGGCCAGCACTCCTGCCCAACAAAAACAATACAAAGTGCACTTCGAGGCAAAATCTGGATCATGTGCGAGCACCCCGCGATCACTGTGCATTGGTTTTTGACTGAGACGGCGGGGGTGCTGGCTTATGGCCTGCTGTGCGCAGGCCCACCAGACACTATGATGGCCACCCGCCGCGATTGCGCACTGGTTTTCGATCAGGGTGGTGGGGGCCGACACGTTTCCCCATGTGTACTACCACGTGCGCAGGCGCACCTGGCACTCTCTGCGCGTGCCCCGAACGTGGCGCACATGGCGCGGCTGGAGCATGCGGCACACATGGCGCACGTGGATCACGTGGCGCATCTGGCGCAGCAGGCGTGCCTGGCACGCTTGGGCCAAAGAGGTGCCTGGCGCACCTGGCGCGCGTGGCGCGCCTGAAACGCGTGGTGCGCCCCGCCCCAGCATTGCGCACATGGGGTCTGTTTTAGTTACCCTTAGATGTCCATCCAAAGACGACCGCTGCATATGCTGCGGCTCGGGTGCTACTTCTATGTTGGGAGGGCGGGTGGGAGTGAGCGAGGCGGCTTGCGGGCGGGGAGGGTGTCTTGACCTCTCCCAGTACCCTGCCCCCCCTGAGTCTGGACGGGGCAGCGTCCAAGATGGCCCGAAGATGGCCCCCCAGGTTCCCAAGAGTGCCCCAAGATGGCCCCAAAGAGGTGCCCAGTCCAAGAGGCCCCCAAGAGGCCCCCGAGATGCCCCCAAAAGGCTCCCAAGAGATTACAAGAGGCCCCAAGAGGCCCCCCCAGAGGCACCCAAGACGCGCAAAGAGGCCTCGGCGAGGAAGCCAAAATCATGGCGTTTACGAAGGCTTCTACCACATTTGGGCATCCTAGGGGGGTGGGGGACTAATTGAGGAGCCCCCCTCCTTTGATCGATCTCCTCCAAGATGGCCCCAAAATGGCGGCCGAGGCTCCCAAGGGTGCCCAGGAGGCCCCAAGAGGCCCCCTAGAGGCACCCAAGATGCCGCAAAGAGGCTCCCAAGAGACTCCCAAGAGCAGCACATCTCGGTGGAGCATGGTAGGTGGGCCAGGCTTTCACGCCGCAGATATCAGACTTTGCGCCCTGGGGTCCGCTGCCAGAGAGAGAGAGAGGAGAGCCTAATCTGGCGGGGCTGAGGCGGCAGAAAACCACGCCCAGCAGCCTTGACGTTGGAGACTGGTCTGAAGCTGGGCCTCTTCTGCCCTGGGCCAATGTTCCCAGGAGGGTTTTAACCGAGCTTCTCTCCTCGGGGCTGGTGCAGAAGATCCAGGATACGAATTGTCTGCCTGGGACCATGAAGTCACAGCTTAAGCGTTTACAGCGCACTGCCAGAAAAAAGTCTGCAGGCCTGGAGGGCACGGGCGCAGCACGCATACAGTCAGCGAGGAGTCTCGAAGGCCTTCAAATACGTTCGAGGCACTGTCCAGGCGCCCCGAGTCTTCGCGCCGGATGAATCTGAGGCCAAGGTGCTACCGGCGGCGGGACCGCAAGCTCTCGACGTCATCATTTGGCAGTGGGAGCCCGCGCGGGCTCAGCCTGGCAGAGCCCGGGGAGAACACCCCAAGGATTGGAACCTTCGAGCAGCCGCGGAGCAGCGCACGCCGCGCGTTGAATCACTATCGTGGGGCGCTGACGGCGGGCAGGTGCTGGACCAACTGGCGACGCTGCCGCCACTGACTCTGGATGCCCTGGATGCCGCGCTGGCTAGCTACGGTGTCTCGGCCGGGCTTGGCTGGGACAGGATGCACCCGAGGCAAGTTGCGTGGCCCCCAGTGAGCTACGAAGTAGGCCTTCTTGGACATTCTGCGTGCTCGGGAGAGGTCCCCTCAGGAGTGTAGGTCGTGGATGCTGCCTGCCATGTTTCTCTGTAAGCCGAGTCCCCCAGGCGGAGTCAGACTGATCATTCCGCATTCGCCGAGGTGCCGAGTCTGGCCCAGGATGCGCCAGCCCGTCGCGAGGCGCTGGGGAAAGGTCTTGGGAACGCCGCGCTTGGGGGAGACTCTGGGCACACTGTCATAGGTCAGGTCACGTACACAATCTCTCGCAGCGACTCGCGAAGATCAGGGGATTCCCGGCTGCTAGCGGCACGCTGGATCTTTCGAAGTGGTACGAGTACATTTCTCATGAGGAGTTGCGGGTGGAAGCTACGCGCACAGGCTTTCCCCCCAGATGGCTGCAGTGCCCGCGCACGGCGCACCGTCTGCCCAGAAGGGCGATCTGGCAGTCTGCGGCATCAGGAATCACCCAAGCCAACGGGACGGTTGCAGCTGGATGCAGCGTTGCGCGCCTGTGAGCTCCAGAAGCTTCCCTGAGGTAGGTTTCAGGACCTAGTGGATGATTTCTTACTCCAAGCTGTCGGCAGGTCTGATCAGGTGTCATGTCAGTTTCCTGACGCGCTCATGGCCCTGGCGGGAGGGCTGGAGGTCAAAAAGTTGTGTGCGAATCGGGGCAAGGCAGGGTATCTAGCTAGTTCGGGTGAGCTTGCTTCTAGTCTGCATGAGCGCTGGACCTTGTCAGATGCTGGCAGAGCTGTGGAGGCTAGGTGGCTTGGCACTGCTGCCAACCGAACAAAACAGACAGCCCCAGAAAGCTGAGGGGCGTCACGGCCAAGGTGCTGAAATTGCACGAATCTGGGGCCCAAGGCTGCACCACCGCGAGGGGCGCAGACAGACAGCCGCATGCTCTCGGGGCGGTGGCTGCCCGGGCCGAAGGGCGCCCGCCCCCGGGAGCTTCCGCCGGCCTGCGCGTGCGGGCCTCTCAGAGCGGGGACCCCATCGCCTGTCGGGACCCGCTCGTCCTCCACCCCGCCCGAGTCGTGACGCACCGTGCCCCAGCGGCCGCCTCGGCCCCGGCAGGGCACGGCCGCGAGGCGCGCCCGCCGGAGCCCGGGCCCCGGGCCCGGGCCGCCGGGCCGCCGACCCCGCGCGGGCTGGCCTTCCGGCGCAGGCGAGGCGTGGAGTCTCGATGGCCGCGGCCTTCCGCGTCTGGCGCCGTCTGGACGAGTCGCTGCCGTGCTGGGCGTGCGGGCATCCGTTGCTGAAGGGGCCCTGGGGCACACAGATAAACACACACACAAAAAAAAGGATTCCCAATATTTTCCCATATTTTCTGGGTTTTGTCTTCCCCCTCACGTCCCATATTGCCCCATATGTTTTGGGGGAATCGAAGATTCATTGTGTCTGTGTTTTTTGCCCTCCTGAGTTGCTGCGACGTGGTGCGAGGGAGGCGGCGGCTGCTGCCTCGGGCGCCGTGGGTCGCCGCCGCGTGCCTGGAGCCTGGGATTAGGCGGCTGCACGGGAGGTCCTCCCGAGAGAGGTGGCTCCGCACAGCGGCCGGCGGAGCCTGGAGCCAGCATCGCAGGCCTGCGAGCGTGCGTCTTGCATGGGGCTTCTCTCTGGACCCAGCCAAGGCTGCTCGCGCGCAGGTTCTAGCAGCGTCCATGCAGGGAGCATGTGCGCAAGGACGAGTGCCCACCGTTTCTGCGCCAGGCTGCCGAGGGGGTCGGCAACAGGAGTGAGGGGCACGGTGAGTTGTGTTGCAGGTGTCTCTTCCCCTCGCCCCGCTGGTGCTTCCCCAAGGTCGAGCCCGAGGCCAAGGTTTGGTGGGAGGGGATGCCCGCGGAGTGGCGCGTCTCTGAGGATGGTTTCGTGGACAGCGCGGCCTATCACACCACAGTGTCTGGGATAAGTCGTCCTGGGTTCTCGAGTGCTCAGATAGACCCTGCAGGCTCGGTAGTCGGCGTTTGCTATGGAATTGTGCCCTTGCAGCTTGCACCGCTCCAGCAGGCTATAGATGATGAAGACATGGCCTTTCTATCCACCCACTGCGAGCGGGACCCTGAGAACCCCCTGCACGTGTACGACGATTGCGCGGCCACGGTCTCTTCTGCGAGGGACCCTGGGGCTGCCCTCTGTCAGGCAAGCCCGTCAGCACGTCTGGCGGGAGTAGTTGGAGGGTGGCGAGGGGCACAGATCTGCCATCAAGGTGAAGCGTCACCAGTCTGAGGCCAACTCGAGGTCTGATCACAAGACCCGGCTGATCAGAGGCAATGCTACAGCAGATAGATACGCCAAGCTAGGTGGTAAGCTCTGGCAAACCCCGCCACGGCAGGTTCTGTTCGGAATGCCGGGAGCGATGGTCAACCCTAATTAAACCCAGGCGCGCCTGCGAGCGACTGCCCCTGAGCATGGGCTGTGGCGTGGCGGCATCTCGCTGGCACGCGAGGGCCCAGCAAATCTTCTCGGACGGAGGTTTTGTGGACTTGCAAGGCGTTGCCGGAACCTCAGATGCCACGCTCGAGTGAGATCCTGAGGACTTGGACGGCCTCCACGAGGTTTGCTTGGAGGCTGGGGTGAGGCCCTTTGAGGGAGTTGAGGGGGTCAGGCTGTCTGGAGTTACTGGTGGTCCCCAACCTCCCCCCCCTCCTCCCCAGACGTCGCCCGTGGAAGGCGCCGTCCAGGTCTCGTGTATCCCTTGGGAGTCCAACGGGCACCGTGGTGTGCAGGCGAAGCGTCTGGGCCTTGAGGGAGGCCCAGAAGTTCGACCAGGAGATGCTGTGCTTGCTTGCAAACCCCGCGGCGCGTCCATGTTTCGGCCGATGCGTCGGGGAGAGAGCCCGGACGGCCTTCGCCAGGGTCCCCCGGCCCAGGGGCTGAGGGCCCAGAGGCCCCGCCTCGGTCTAGGTTTTTGTTCCCTGGCGGGTTCCAGGCCAGGCTCGGCGCCGCCGCGGCGCCGCGGCAGGTGCGAGGTCCGAGCCGCGCGGCAGGTGCGTGTTCCCTGCCGCCGCGGCAAGTCCGAGCGGCGCGCAGGTGGAGGCTCGGTCGGCCGGCCTGCCGTCGCTCAGCCTCGAGGCCGTTTGCGCGCGCCGCCGTAGGCGGCCAGGACTCTGCGGCTGGCCGCCCCGCTGCTGCCGTCGCTGCTGCCTCGCATGGCCTCTCTGTCCGACGTCTCTCGGATTTAGAGGTTGCGAGGCGGCACGGCCTTGGCTCCCCAACCGATGTGCTGACGTCTGCGGAATGGTTTAACAGAATCGCGGCCAAGGTTACCCTTGATGAGCTGCCTCAAGAGGAGGCGCAGCTCGGCACTGAGTCTGAGGACGAGGGGGCTCCTACCCCATATGGCCAATCTCGGTCTCACTCCCCTCCTCCTCCTCCTCCTCCTCCTCCTCCTCCTCCTCCTCCTCCTCCTCCCTCCCTCCTCCTCCTCCTCCTCCTCCTCCTCCTCCTCCTCCTCCTCCTCCTCCTTCCTCCTCCCTCCTCCTCCTCCTCCTCCTCCTCTCCTCCTCCTCCTCCTCCTCCTCCTCCTCCTCCTCCTCCTCCTCCTCCTCCTCCTCCTCCTCCTCCTCCTCCTCCTCCTCCTCCTCCTCCTCCTCCTCCTCCTCATGGTCCGGGGGCCTGCAGCCCCGCTCTGGACCACGCCTGCCAGCCGGGCGCCTCCGTGAGCGCCGGCTGCGCCACGTCCTCGCACGCCCGCGACTCACAATCTCATTTCTCCCCCATCCCTCACTCGCCCCTTCTCCTCGTCCAAACACCCCCTCATTCCCATCCTTGCCATCCCTCCTCGATCCTCATCCTCCCAGAGAGAGAGGGAGAGAGGCGTAGAGAGAGAGAGAGAAAGAGAGAGAGAGAGGCGGGGAGAGAGACAGAGAGGGAGAGAGGGAGAGGGGGAGACAGAGAGAGGGGAGAGACAGAGAGAGAGATGGAAAACAACGAAAACAACGAAAACAACAAAAAATGTGAGAGAAGAAAGGGGAGAGGAGGCAGGAAAGAATAGAGATCGAAGAAGAGAGATCATTGACAAGGGCAGAGGGCAATGACCCTCGGGAAACGGTAAATGGCCAATGAAGAGAGGGGAGGACAGCTTGGAAATTGGAAATGAGAAAAGGGCAAATACTTCTCGCTCGGCACAGAACTGAGACAGGACCCGTGGCACTGAACGACACGGCCGGTACGGGTGCGAAGTACTACTAGATCGTACGGTGCAGCAGGAATATGAAAGATACAAGCACTTGCCTCGCCCCAGGCTGCTCGAGCGTCGTGCCACAAGCAGTCCCGGTTATCGACAAGAGGAGAGGGAGGAAGGAGAGCGCGCAAGGAATGTTCAAGGCTGCCAACGCTCCGACGAGCTGCAAGAGTTCGCATGAGTTCTTCAATACGATACAACTTCCGAAAGGGTCGCAGTCGAACAAGAACCAAAACCTGCCAACGCTACGCTGCCAGACACTGCACGGTGAGAGAATGCTCATGAAGTGGGGAAGCAGCACCATAAGAGCCACCAACAAACCACACTGAAATGATTGTGCGCTTGAACGCCCAACTCGAGCCTTGCCTTGACTCTAGTATTCGTTCTGGAGGCTTCGGACTCGAAGCCCCAAATCTATACACATGTCCCTTACACTCTTGTACAACAAGCGCTTGGCGATGGAGCGTGCAGAGTGCGGCATCGCTCCGCTGAAGTTGCTGCTCACCAGATCTGGTGAGTGTGAGGAAGAGGAGCAGCCTGCCGCACTCGCATGACGGCAGCCGCAAACGTTGACGCGGAAGCTCCACAGAAGAGCAGTGCATCCGCCGACCCATTCGGCAACTCCAGGCGTGTGGAACCATTTCCCCCTCATGGAGGCCCCAGCCGCTGCCTCCAAAATTCGGGAATTCCCTCCCTTTGTTTTGAACTTGCGGCGCGACCTCATGTGGACGCGATTGGAGTCACCCCGGGAGACGAGAAACAGCGAGAAAGAAAAATCCACACCGATGAACTTTAAGCGAATGCACGGGGAAACACCGAAGTGCCTGAGGGAAAGGGGTCGGGATCGGGGGACCCCCCTGTCCCCCCGCCCCCCTTTCCGGTCCCAGCTCCTCTGGGGCGAACCTTCATATCCTCCGAAGGCGGGGTCCGACCAGCCTTCCTGCCCTACTCCCCCCCCTATTGCCCAGCCCTGCTTCCCCCGAAGATGGCAGAACTGGCTGCTGACGCCAGCGACTCTACAGTTGACATCCAACAACACGCGCGTGACCAGCCCGACTCCCCCCACCCCACCCCCCCCACCCCACCCGAGGCAAACGAGTCGAGCGCAACTTGTGCAAACTGCTCAGGCCCTGTGACCGACTACGGCCAGAGCACCCCGCCACCACCCGCGGGGGCGGACCTGCACCCAAGATGGGACACGGGGTGGCCGACCCCCAGGGCGACCCCCCGCGCCTACTCCTCCCCGTTCCAGGTGCTCGCCCGCCACCTGTGGACCAGGACCAGGCGGAGGCCCTGCACCCGAAGGGCCCCCTTCCTGCCCCCTCCCCTCGTCAGGTATACCTGCCCTCCCGTGTGGACGAGCCCTGTGAAACGACAGGTAACCAGGACGGGCAACCACAGCACCGCGGCGGTCGCAGCTGCAAACATAGGCGACACCGCCTCGAAGCGGACCTCACAACTCGAGGGGGCCCCCTCCCCTCCAGGTATACCTGCCCTCCCGTGTGGACTGTGGACGAGCCCTGTGAAACGACAGGCAACCAGGACGGGCAACCACAGCACCACGGCGGTCACAGCTGCAAACATAGGCGACTCCACCTCGAAGCGGACCTCACAACTCGAGGGGCCCCGCACCTCAAAAGGCGGGGCCCCGCCACCTCGAGGCCTGCCGCCGGTGAGCCGCCGCAAGCCGAAGAGGAAGGCTGCCGCGCGTCCCGGCCTCCCAGGGGGGGCCCAACTGCCGCCAGGATGCGCCAGGACGGCCCCCAGAGGGCCGGAGGCGCCACCGGGAGCCTCCGAGCACACCAAAGAGCCCCCCCACCCTCGAAATGAATGGCAGGCTCCCCAACAGAGCCTGTCCAGCGCTGGCGGTGCTCTCCAGGGGCAGATGGCGCGCCGCCGCGGACACACGAGGCCCCGCTGATCGACGAGACCACGCGCGAGCGCCGCTGCGAATCGGCCAGCAAACCGGCGCGGGGGAAGGCCACCTTCGCCGCGCCGGCCTCCTGGCGCAGCGCTCCGCGTCGAATGCAGCGCGCTGCCCTCCGCGGATCGACGGCTGCACCTCCGAGGCCCAGCGCGTCGGCAGGAGGCGCGCGAGCTCGCGTGTGACATGCCTACCGACGCTGGCCGAAAGGTAATGAAGGACGGCCTGCGCGCAGCAGACGCTCAACGCAGTTCACCGTTGCATCGGCGACTGAGAAGCCGAGGGCGCAGCGCGAAGCATCTCCGGAGAGACGAGCCTCGCACGCTTCGCGGACAGACCGAGGCCATCGGCTCAGCCGAGTGCGCGCCGCGTCGACGACTTCTGCACGAGCTGCCTCGTCAAGCTTGCCACCGACGAAATTCGAGCGGGGCGACGACCCAGATCCACGAGAGCCTTTTTAATTCTCGGCGACAAGCTTGTGGATGCCATCCATGACAATGGACACTCTAACAATCCGATCATTGAATTAAAATGTGTTTCACATGTGTAAACATGTTCTAAAAATGTTTCAAACATGTTTTTATATACAACACATGTTTGAAACATGTTTTAGACATCTGGAAATTATTTGGCAGCACACTTCCTCTCCATTAATCGACTTCCACAACGATAAGCGGTCCTGGGGGATGAGGGGAGTGAGGGGGCGGGGGACGCATAACGCAACGAGACGTAAAGCCGCGCCCCCCGCCGTGGCAGGCTGCGGTGCCAGACGCTCTGGGACATCCTGGGACGCTCTGCGGCAGCGCTGGGGACGCGCTGGGCTGGGAGGAGCGTCACGTTCCGGGGGGGGAGAGGGAGGAGAGGGGGGGGGGCATAACGCGCGTTATGGCCCAGAGGATGTTATACATACGCATATATATAGCCCAAGAACACAGCAGAAACAAAAAACAAAAAACACACACACACACACACAAACAAACAAACAAACAAACAAAAAAAGAAACTCCACATGGAGGGCGACGGCCCCCCAGGCGGAGGGCAGGGGGCCAACCCCGTGGTCCCCGCCGAGGACGGCCGAGCCCAGGGAGGCCCACGGGGAGGGGGGGCGAGGCGGCACCCGCACTCTCCAGGAAGCCCCTGGGAGACCCCGCGGCACGGACGCCGAAGACGGCAGCGAGGGTGGGGGGCGGCCAAGAAGGGCGCGTCCAAGAGGGGGGGGCGCAGATCATGGCCGGCGGCACGTGCGCGGGCCCGAGGGGGTGGCCAGGGACGTATTGAGATAAGAAGAGCCGCCACGAGATCTGGGGAGAGATCGTGGCCCCTGCCATGAGATCCCCCCCCCCCACACGGTCGTCACCCCCCCCTTTGCCGCCCCCGAGCGAGGGCGGGGACGGGCCGCTGCTCGACACTGGTTCGGGCGAGCTCGAGGATGACGAGGGCGACCCGTCGGGGAGACGTAAGACTCGGGCTCGGGGGACTCAGGCTGGCCTGATGGGCCGTCATAAACATGACGAGACCCAATCTGAAATTCGACGCGAGCTCCCACATGTTTGCCACGAAAATTGGGCCGTCAAAATCTGGGGCGCGCTCGTCAAAGAGCGTCGGCTGACCCGAGTTCCGGCGCACTCGAGCCTCACGCTTCCCCGAACCCGCACGGCCAACTCTTCTACGGACCAGCGCACGACCTGAAGGTGGAGCCCTGCGCTCAGGCACCCCAGGACATGCCGGCTGGATACATGCGAGGGACCACTGGGTCCCAAGCCAGGGCCAGCGACACGGCCCCCTCCGACAAGGGCATCCCGAGGCCCGACGAAGACTGCAACCCGACCCCTGTGGTACTCAGGGGGAGGGGATCGGCTGGAGGGGCCAAGCCGAGTACCCCCAGAACAGCGGCTTCGGCATTCGCAGTGGGGGCACGAAGCAGAGGTGACCCTGCGCAGGGAGGCCAGCGGCGAGACGACAAAGCAGCCAACTACGCGCGGGACACGTACCTCCCGAACCTGATCGACAAGATCAAGGGGGCGGAGACGTGGCAGCCCGAGGTGAAGAACGAGTCGTGCGGCCCCCTGCAGTGGATGGAGGACTGCAAGAGGTACGTCATGGCGGCGCTGCTGGCGCCCGAGCTGGCCCCCGTGCACCGGCACGCCCGCAACGAGGAGGAGCAGAGGAGGTGGCAGGGGTCGGGCAAGGTATGGGTGGGATTCAGAAAGGCCACCCCTTCATCCGACTCTCTTTTCTTCGTGCGCGCGCGCCTGCCGCCAGAGGGCAGGACGGAGAGGTGCGCGCCTGCGGGAGGCAGGTCGGGTTCCTCTTCAGGGAGGCCTTGCGGCCCTGCCGCCGCTATCGATCGACCGATCGTAGTTCGATAGATTGGCTGCCGCCTGCGAGATCGAGCTCGCGATGGGCGAAACAGTAGAAGCGGTAGGAGGTGGCAGGGAGGGGGCACGTGCCTCCAGGCACGGAGCGACGCCCGGCACAGGAGCCATGGCGCGGCAGAGGCTCATCGCCCTGCAGGCCAGGCACGCGAAGCAGCACGGCAGGGGATGATGATGAGGAGGAGGAAGAGCAGGAGGAGCAGGAGGAGCAGGAGGAGGATCAGGAGGAGGATGAGGAGGAGGAGGAGGGGGAGGGGGAGGAGGAGGAGGAGGAGAGGAGGAGGGGGAGAGGAGGGAGAGGAGGAGGAGGAGGAGGAACAGGCGGAGGAGGAGCTGCACGAGCAGCTGCGCCAATACCACGACGCGCGGGTCCTCCTGGGCAGCGAGCGGCGACCCACCCGCCACCCCAGCGCGGGGGCCAGGACGACGTTGCTGGGCGTCCCAGGGAGGAGAAGCCGCTCGGGATCGCCTCGCGGAGGGGCCGCAACCTCCAGCCCAGCGCCCCCAGGGCCACGGCGCCAGCGGAGGCGAGGAGGACGACATCGACCGATGGAGTGGCCTGGGATCCCTGGCACTAGCCGAGGCCCGACTGGGCGGAGGAGGCGGCTAGGCAAGCGCAGGCGGCCATGGCGGCGGCTGTGTGGGACACTGACGCGAACGAGTCGTGGGGAGTGTGGGAAGCACCAACGGGGAATCAGGCGGCAGGGAACCAGGAGAGGTACACCAGCGACGGCGAGCCCCCCCCCCCAGCCCGCGGACGAGGACTTCATGGCGGACAGCTCCTCAGCAGCGCACGGCCCACCCCCACATGCGAATGGCAGCGACGTGCACGACGAGGACGGGCAGATCGCGGAGGACAGCGAGATGCAGGCCGCGGACCCGATCTGGGGAGCTAGCGGGAGCAGCACCTCAGGCGGGCAGCCCGCGGGAGGACGCGGAGACATGGCCCCAGTGCCGGGGGCAATGGCGGGCCAGCATGGCGGCGCAAGGAGACGGAGAGGTGGGCCGAGCGGCGGGCGCCGCGGCGGCGGAGCAAGGCCAGGACGCCGAGAAGGGCCACCCATGGGATGAAGCCGCAGCCACGCTCGCACGGTGGAGCCGCCCCACGCACGGAAGACATCGGCTATGGGTAGCGGGGCCCATGCTCTAATTACTGCAGCAGGCGCGGAGCCTTCGCGAGGTCGGCGCGCATGCCGCAGCTGCGGGACGAGTGCGAGAACGAGCCCAAGAACAAGAGGGCGGGGAATTGCCTGGGCAGGATGAAGCGAGGCCTCGACCTCAACTCCAAGGGCGTGCACGGCGCGCCCATCCCGCCGGAGCAGTGGAGACCGGAGAACCCAGGCACCGACGGAGCAGGAGGAGCGCGCGGGAGGTCGCGCTCACCGCCTCGCGGAGGGCGAGGTCAACCCCACCAGAGCGGGCGAGGGGAGCCCCCGTGGAGAGGCGCGGGCGCGAGGGCCGAGGCCGCAGGCGCTGGCATGCCGACAGAGCCCCGCCACTGAGGATCGCTCGCGGCGGCAGCTCGGTGGAGCGAGGGGGAGCTGAGGTCCGCACGCTCCCACGCCCCTGCACGCGCCTGGCTATTGGGCGCGTGCGCGATGGCCCGTCGTCTTCGGTTTCGGCGGAGCTCCCGCGCTGAGATCCGTAGCCTCCTCCCCCACTCCCCAACCCACCGCCTACGCTTGAGCGAGGCTGCTGCCCCAGCTGAAGCTCGTCATCGCCGATGACTTGTGGTACCAACACATCGAAGTCATCATCATCATCATCATCATCATCATCATCATCATCATCATCATCATCATCATCATCATCATCAGCAGCA